>QRFJ01000313.1:200241-785218 GCA_006176705.1 Cocos nucifera
AAATAAGGAATAAACAAACAAAATGGATTTTCTATTTATTTTTCTACTTCATGTCTGAATTCTTTTAAACTTTTCAAAAGCTTCAGCTTTGTCTCACCAAAATACACATACCCATACCTAACAAGATCATCAATAAAGATTATGAAGTAGACAAATTGCCTCTTAGTCGGCCATCAAATGGGCCGCAACAAACATAGTATGTACTAAGGCAAGGAGATCTGTGGGCCCTCTCCCCATGTCTACAAAGGAGTTTGGTCATTTTGCCTTGGGAGACAAATTCCAAGTTGGATATGACTCGGAAGTCAAATGGACCAATTGCCATTTTTCTCCAATTTGTTTGTCCTTCCTTCTGCTATGTGACTAATCTCAGGTGCCCATAGATATTATCGTTCTGGACTATCCTAGGTGTTTGGCATTCACATTTTGCTTCGATAGTTTAGAATAGGTACATATATAAGCTGATAGAAAGAACATTTAATAAGGAAACCATTTTGCAATTTTATTTCTTTTCATAAAAATGTTACATGGTCCTTAAAGAAGGTAATAATAGCCTTCTAGTGCTAAGCATGAAATAGAAATCAAATTTCCTGGCTAGCTGCAGGCACATAATATAGTCTTTCAAAAACTAGTCTAAATTAATGGTAATTGAAGAGGAATATTCCACTGCACTGCAGCAACTCTTGCTCATTACCGATGCATAGGATCATGGTCTCCATCCTCAGCCTCCTGCTATCCTCAAGCGCTGCATGAAGTGCACAGATAAGCACTAGACACAGAGTCAAGCACCCCACTGAATCAGAGAAATCGTAAGGTTAGACTCATAAAACGACATACACTCTAGAAGGATCTTCCTTCTTGTTCTTCAGGGTTGGCCAGGTAAGTAGGGCAGTTTCCGCTTCCAGTGGCCATCACTATGTGCAATGAAAATACTTTCTTTGGCAGCAGCTTCATCTTCGGCTCTGTCTTCTTCTTCTTTCCTCCTTCATCTTCTGCTTTTGCACAGACTTTTTTTTCTTTTCATAAGACTTCTTTTTGAGAAAGTCCGTTCCATAGCAAGAACTGAGCCTTTAGAACTTTCATAGAAAACAGCGTTGACCAGCATGTTCATTAATTCGTCAAGAAATTTTGAAGTTTATGCATGTGTAATTTCATGATGAATTCCCATATGCATCAGTCAAGGATTGCAAGAATAATTATTCTGCAGATCCAAGTCTAACTTCCATCGAGCTTCTCAAGCTCTTCCATATCCTTGATCATCATCAAAGTGATTCTTTAGACTGACTGCCCATCACGCATCTTAGCCTTAAAAACTCATTTCGTGACTTGATATTTGGGTGCGCGACTCTGTTCACCAAACATCTCTTGTAGGTGAGCCAACATTTGGCGAACAGTTCCGATATCTTCATGTTGGCGCTGGAGCTCATCAGACATCGAGCCTAATATGTAATATCTGACCTTATTATCTTTGTTTATCCATTTTTCCAGAGATGCTCTCTGTTCAGTGGATGGACGGACTGGTAAGATGGGAGGGTCCTAGTCCAATACATGGGTTAACTTCTTGGAATCCAAAATAATTTTGTAGTTTCTGAGCCAATATTTATAATTGGGTCTGGTCAGTCTATGTGTGTCCTAGGATACGTGCTAATGGGTTGGACGCAGATATTTTCCTACAGAGAGTCAAAGATTCTAGTTAGATATTGTAATTATGACTTGACCAATTTATTTAGAAATTTTATTTTTTTTAAAAAATAAATTAGCTCCCACTATTTTCTCGGATCCCTACACTCCCTCTGTAGAGATGCAAAAATCTTCACGATTAATGATTTCTAGTGGGTGGTGCGGTCTCACCAACTAACTCATCACCTCACCTAACAGTTATTGGTGATGGGTTAGCCAATGAGTGAACAACTCTTGTTCAATGATTCTTTAATCATGGTGCACCCAAACTTGGTCTCTAATTCATGAATCTCACCATATCTGAAATATTGATCCACTTCTTAGTTAAGTCAGATCCACCATTTGCACAGACTGGATTCCTAATTGAGTCTCTCACTGTATCCAAAATATTGAGCCCAACTCATCCTCCAGCCCATAGCATCCCAATGCCTAATAGACATGTTGCGTCTTCCTGGTGCAACTGAGCCACTGTATCCAGCCGAGAACAATCAACCCCGGGAAGGGCCCGCACATCTATAATGGTGGAAGACCCATACTTAATCTTTTCTTAAGGAGAATTGAGCCAGATCTCATTAAACTAGACTTGTCATAGTTATAACAATTATGACTAACCTAGTGGCATGGGTTAGCTCGGATTATTGACCACCTCAAATTAGAACTAGGTTAATAGATATGGCCAGGTAAGTGAGATCGGTGGAAGGGATATGCTATTAACTCATACAAAAATGCATTCAGATCGAGTAGCTCCCAATTAAAAATCAATCGATCGTATGTGCCAAACTTACCTTAGACACCAAATGGTTGAGCCAGAACCAATTGAGTTAGCCTACAATCCAGACTCTAACCTCTGAGCCTAATTAAGTCTTGCTTGATCGTCACTCGATCTTGATCCAAACTTAATCCTATTAGACTGGTCAATTTAAGCATTGTTGATCCCATCTAACCAACTCTTGATTCGATTTGATCAACCGCTTAAACCTGATTGAGGCTATCCAAGCCCGAACCCAGTATTATGAATATTTCTTAGAGCTGAAATTCTCAATTTTAGACCTAATTAATATTCCATAATCTTAATTCTTAATTAAGTAGGGTTCATAAATAAAATATGCACAATAAATCCTAGGGTTTCAGGATCTAGGATTTTGCAGAAAGTAAGTTTTGGGTTTCTGATTAAGAATGAACGTACAGCACCCCTACACATCATAAGAACACCCCATCGGATGGGAGGAGAGGGCCTTTAAACTCTTCTTCATTCTTATGATCGGATGGCCAAGAGGAACGCCTTAATCAGGAACATATAATACTACAAAATAATTTTAGATCTATATCATATATCTCATATACAAATTAGATCTAATCATGGCATATTTTACATACATCTCATGTATCGAATCATGCATATTTTTAGATCTAAATTATCTCATAATAATCTAAAAAATTATATTTAAATTGATCTTATCAAAATAAACTCTAATCTAGACAACTATGTAGAACTATTCTACAACTAGTCTAGACATGCATCAATCATATCTCATATGATGTTTAAAATTAAATAATTTTATTTGATATTTTTTAGATATTATTATAATAATTATAATATCAAAAAATAATAAATAAATAGATCTAAAATATGATTTAATTAAATTAAATTGAAAACATGCAAGACTATTTTATAGAACTATTCTATTTTAGAACTAGTCATGCATATTTTCTAATCTTAGATCCAAATCATTTAATTTTAATTTTTTTCTGATTTCAGATTTGATCCCATCTCATGTGACATCTAAAATTATTTATTTTTTAATTAGAATAAATTTAAAATCAGATCTAAACACTTTTAGAACCTAGGCTCTGATATCAATTGAAGGAAAATCCTAATTTTTCGGACCAGATTCGTTCAGATCTGATCGGATCAAGAGATATATTTTAAAAAATTTTTATTTAATTCTAATTAGATCTGAAATATTTTAAATCTAATTTTTATTATTCTAATAGTAAAAATAAAATTTAAATAAATTAAATTTAATTTAATTTACCTTGATGTAGGATAATCCTATTATCCGTTGATGATCCTATAAGCAACGGATGGTTCTGGATCTAGCCATGCAAGTGCCTGGCCTCTATGGGTATCCACTCGGACTGAATCTAGAGATCTTCTTCTTCTCTATCATCTCTCCAAAAATTAGATCTAGATCTAATCTGAAGAATCTTCAAAACATCTTTCGAAGATCTGCAGTTGTCCTTTGCAGTAGCGCAGCCTTCTAGCTTTCCGTCGCCTTTCTCTCATCTGGATTGCACCAACTTGGATCCTAAACACCTTTGGGTGTGGAGAGGAGAGGGAGAAGATGGACTTGGCATGGAGGAGGAGGAGGGAGACAGCCTTGGGGTGTGGAGAATTTTCAATAAATTTTAGATATTCCTGATTTGGGCGTAGGGTCTTATTTATAGACTATGCATGATCCAACTCCTCTTCTTCCCAACCAATCACAACCCTTTATAAAATTAGATCTAAATTTGATTGGTGGGAATAGAGTCTCTTGGATTCCTCCTTAGATGGTGCCTAAGACCAGTCAAACCTGGTTCTTAGGAGAAGTCTAATCGGAATCCAAAAGGGAGATGGAGTCCCTATCCAACAGGGACTCCTAGGCACCTCCTGCTTGGGCACATGCCAAGGATGGTGTGTGCCCTCCTCCTTGCCAGGTTCTGGTAGGGGGACAAGCCCCCACTAACTCTCCAATAGGTGCATGACATATGGACAAAAGTCAAAGTATCAATGGTCAACATTTGACCAGTCAAAGATCAACTTTTGACCAAAGTCAAAGGATGAGAAATGGCAGGTGACCAAAAATGGCAGGTATTGTCTTAAAATAAGATAATCCTTTTTTGATCTGGACAGGCTCCAGTCAGACCAAGTGAAGGCCTCTGATTGAGCATAAATTCCTTTGGCTCAGTAAGAACAACTATTTATGATAGTAAAAGAAGAACGTTAGGTTCAATCGAGTGCTAGCACGATTTTCTTAAACCTAATTGAATCTCATTCAGATTAATTGAACTAGATTAGTTCAATTGATGATCACCAGATTCAAACCCTTGTTTGTATGACCTAGTTAGATTTAGTTCTGTATGGTAATGGGACATGTCATGATCTCTATCATCGACATCATCGAAACTCCTTTCGATGGATCAGAACTCTTCTGATTCGAATAGCTAGAATGATCGATCATCTAAATCATTCTAATTGCTCCCAAAATCCACCAGTGACACTAGCAGTATATGGTGGCAACCCATCAGAGCTGAATATGAATCTCTTGGTGCAGCTACCCTATGTGATTAAGTTCTTCTATCTTAAGTCCCAATCAGATTAGGATTTAGGTGAACTCGTCAAACCCTAGTCTCTATCATATGATGTAATCATTTGAACCCTAGGACCATCATATTAAAAATTAATGAAGGGAAATCCTGATTTCCCGGGCCAGGTTCGTCCAGATTTTATCAGATCAAGAGATATATTTCAAAAATTTTCTCTTGATCTCAATCAGATCTTGATAAGTTTTAGATCTGATTCTTATTATTTTAATAAATAAAATAAAATAAGATAAATTAAATTAAATTTAATTTACCTGATTTGGGTAATCCTATTACCCTGTAGATGATCTTGATTGCAGCGGAAGGTTCTGGATCTTAGCCACGCAAGCGCCTGGCCTCTACCGGTATCCACTCAGGTTGGATCTGGAGATCCTCTTCTTCTCTATCACACCTCCAAAAATCATATATGGATCTGATCTGGAGGATCTTCAAAACTCTTTTGAAGATCTGCAGTCGTCCTTTTGCAGCAGCGCAACCTTCTTGCTTTTGATCACCTTTCCTTGATCTGAATCGCACCAATCTAAATCCAAAACACTTTTGGACGTGGAGAGCAAGGGGAGAAGAGACTATGGCATGGAGAAGGAGGGGAGAGGCAGCCTTGGGGCGTGTCTAATAGCATTGGAATTAGGGTTGGGCGCAGGGTCTTATTTATAGACCTCTTATGATCCAACTCCTCTTCCTCTCAACCAATCACAACCCTTTGTGAAATCAGATCTAAATTTGATTGGTTGGAATAGAGACCCCTGGATTCCTCCTTAGAGGGTGCCTATGACCAGTCAAACTAGATTCTTAGTAGAACTCTGATTGGAATCCAAAAGGGAGGTGGAGTCCTTGTCCAACAAGGACTCCTAGGCGCCTCCTACTTGGGCTCACGCCACCCTTGGTGTGCGCCCTTCTCCTTGCCAGGTTCTGGCAGGGGGACAGGCCCCCACCAGCTCTCCAATAGGTGCATGACATGTGGTCAAAAGTCAAAGGGTGAATGGTCAACGTTTGACCAGTCAAAGGTAGACTTTTGACCAAAGTCAAAGAACAAGAAATGGCAGGTGACCAAAAATGGAAGGTAATGTCTTACAAATAAGACAACCTATTCTGACTTGGACAACCTCCAGTCAGACCATATGAAGGCCTCTGATTGAGCACAAACTCCTTTGGCTCAGTCAGGACAACTTATTTATGATAGTAAAAGAAGAACGTTAGGTTCAATCGAGTGCTAGCACGATTTCCTTGAACCTAATTGAATCTCATTCAGATCAATTGAACTAGATCAGTTCAATTGATGATCACCAGATTCAAACCCTTGTTTGTGTGACCCAGTTAGGTTCAGTTCTGTATGGTAATGGGATATGTCATGATCTCTATCATAGACATCATCGAAACTCCTTTCGATGGATCAGAACTCTTCTAATTCAAACAGCTAGAATGATCGATCATCTAAATCATTCTAATTGCTCCCAAAATCCACCAGTGACACCTAGCAGTATATGGTGGCAACCCATCAGAGCTGAATGCGAACCTCTTGGTGCAGCTACCTGTGTGATTCAGTTCTTCTATCTTGAGCCCCGATCAGATTAGGGTTAAGGTGAACTCGTCAAACCCTAGTCTCTGTCATATGATGTAATCATTCGATTCGAGTCCAATGTGAAAATCTAAATAGAAACTCTTTCTATTATTTCACTCTACCATGGCCATGGATTTCTGGACTTGATTCTCATGATCATCATAGGGCTACTCCTCTACCACCGAGGTAGATAGATTCCATCTTGATGCAATCCAGTTCCTACAATGAACATGCTATAGCCAACATACACCTCAGGGTTCCATATGGCTAGGAGACCGAGTAATGGTGTAGTCAAACTATAACACCCTCAAGGTGAACTGCCGATGCATCTCAGGTCAAAGAACCAGACACACTACTGCAGCATCGAGTCAGTCATTGACGAGAAGGTAGACTTCCTAATGACTACTCGAGGTGGTCACGCTCAGTGCCCTCGTTCTCTAACGAGTACCTGTACTCTCGCTCCAGTGTCTCCACACCGTAGACTCAAGACTCATCTACTAAAGAGAAGCAATCGTACACCAACCTTCCGGATCAATCACCATCCTCGTGATGATCCTATGGTCGGAAGCTGTTTATGAGTTAATAATGATTATTCATGTCTTAAATTTTCAACTCTTGAAAATATGAATTATCATTACCATTAACTCAAAGGATGTATCACAAACACTAAATACACAGGTGTGATAGAAAATAACCCATTTCATTAATTATAGTCAAAATTACAATTTTGCCCGTAGAAGTGTATTACAAGTGTCAGCCAATTCTGGCTTCTAGGGCACATATATCTAACAATTAAATCATATAACATGTATTTATAATATAAAAGAAAGTATTAGAACATACCTCTTATCGCTAAACCCTAAATTGTCCCTAATTACCGATAGCAATCCGTTAGGGGTTCCACCAGGTACCCACGTGTTCATCCTTCAATGTTGATCCACATAGAGACTTGATCAATACACCAGCACCTCTGATTTATATAATTAAAATTCTAATAATAAGAACTTTAATTAAATAAGCAAGACCTTCCTTATCCTTTATGTCACCTTCCTTGCCTCTCCTTACCTATCTTTCTTTTTTCTTATCTTCTTAATTTTTTTTTCTAATCTCTTTATCTTAAGATGACTTCTAATCCTTATAAGGACAAGATCTGAATAAGAGAAGGAAATAAAAAAAAATTGGATAATAGAAAATACTTATAAGAAAGAAAGATAATTTTTACAACCATCGGACTCTTGGTGCGCACCCTTATTTATAATATACATAGGGGTGCCAACTCATTTTCTCGCATCCTTTCCATATAATTATCTCATGTCCCTTCAGCCTATCTCACACCTAATCAAATAATAATGACATGTAGACTTAGTCCAAAAGGTGCCTTAAAGTAGGACTCTTGGACTAATTCTACGTAAGTTATTTACGAAGAGTCGCAAGCTTTCATTTTTGGCGCCACCCTGATATAACCATTAGATCAAATAAGAAGGCTATCCAATGGCCTTGAAGTGGGATGCCCATTCAGCAAAGATGGTGTGGAGATGATCTTTGAATAGTAAAAGTCCCAAGAGACTTTGACTTGGTCCAAGAGGCGTCAAGGATGAGAGGGCAGCAAGGAGTCTTGGGCGGTAAGGAATCCTGGGCGACAAAAAGTCCCTTCTCAAAAAAAATAATGGAGTATTTAATCTACAGAAGGACTCTTCTGTGCCCCATATCTGATGTCCACTCCCATTTGAAAAATTTAAGTGACATAAAAATAGAAAAAGTCAAAGAAGGTAGGCGCCAACATAATCCCATGCGCCAAAAACTCTTTGTGCAAGAAAGACTTCCCACACACAAGAAAGAGACTCTCTAGCACATGAGATTCTGGTATGTGGTACCCCAACTAAAATCCAATCAGTCTAGGTTAATCCAATTTAAGACCAAATCCTATTTGGCTCAAATCAGACCTTAATTAGCCCAAATCGAAAGTCGATTCGAATCCAATTTGAATCTAGGTGCTAGGATTTGCTACCTGTGCTAGCATGTTCATCTTGCAAACATGGTCTAATCCAATTAGATCCTTTAATCAATTCTCTTTATGTATGACCCATTGGATTCCACATCTAACCAGTAGTGGATCTGGATGTGATTTGACCTAATCTGGTTAGAACTTAACCAAACTGATTTAGGTCAAAACTAGCCAACCCAATTTGACTTAATTTAGAACACTTTTTAATTTAATGATCAAATTAAAATTTTAATTTGATCAAACCCACAAGATATGATTGACGTCTAGCAATGTATCGTGACTTCCTGAAAGATGTGAAATTTTGATGGAAATACCTAAAATATCCTTCAATGAAAAATTACCATGCAACTAGATCCTTCGATCTTCCTGCATCATGAATATGACTCTGGGTATGAAAATATGTCAATCCTAAAATTGAATGAATATGTCAATCCTAACATCATACTAAATAGAAACTCTTTCTATGATTAGGGTTTTAAGATTTTAGGTCTTACTGATATGATCTCATCATAATCCTAAAATTATAGACCTAATTTATGGGGTTCATCATAATCTTAAATAAATAATAAGGCACTGCATATGATGAAATAAATATCTTTATTTATTTATTTTAAAAATATTATTATATGAGTTTGGAAGATAAAAATAGCCCAAATAAAAATTTGATTGGTTTGAGGGAATATTCCTTTCAATAGAATCCTTGTTGACCAAAATATTTTTTCTTGAGTACCGCCCCCTCTTTTAATTAATTCTTCTCTTATTATATAAAAATAATATCCTTTTTTGTGCACCTTCCCTTGCTGGTCCATGCCAAAAATTATGGAGGAGGCATCCAAGAGTTGGGCGCCCCAACAACTTCCCATGTTTGGATATTCCTATTCTAAGAATTTGATCTAATTTGGACTATTTTTTTCTCCTATTTATTGGATGAATTTTATTTTAATTTTTTTCATGAAATATAGAACTTTGGAAGAAATTTGGGGTGTAAAAAAATCTAAGGAATAGAGTCCTTGGACGTGGGGATTCCATCGGCACCAAACTAGGTGTCTAGGTGAGAGAAAAGAGAAGAAGAAGAAGAGGGTCTTCTTCTAGGGCTATTTTAATTTCAATCTCTCCTTTTTTTTGAGTTTTTTTAAGAGAGTCTTAGATTCAGAAACTCTCATCTTCCTTCTCACATTTTGGAGAGTCCAAATTTCAAAGAAGAAAGCATCGAATCGACCGTCGAAGAAGGATCAACATAGTACTAGCATGCTATGCTGATTTCCTATATCGGACTTCAGATCAGAGATCGTAGGCTCGTGAGGATGACTCCTAGAGGCTAGATGCATGTGCGGCTTGTGACTTCATACTCAAGCTTGAATTAGCAAGTTAGAACGTCTAAACTTATTTAGGTAATAGATCTCATCTATAAACTTCATACCTATATTTGATATAGTGTAGATCTAGGTTGATTTGATCAATCTTTTTCTTTCTTATTTGATTTTAATTTTTGATTTAATATCATGCCTTAATCATGTAATAGATCTAAGATCAAGGTATTTACATGGTTATTTAAATAAATTTTAGATTTATTTAAGTCTTCCGCTGCAAGATCTTGAAAAAATTTCAAGATTTACCTATGAAACCCTAGATCTAGTTCCTTCAATTGATATCAGAGCAAGGTTCTTATTACATGATTTTTGTGCATGCCTAGATTATTTCTTAGATTAGATCTAATTTATAATCTAATTATTAAATTTAAAATTTAAAAAAATAATAATAATAAAATAAAATATTTTAGATTGCACGGACTGCCATAAGGTTGTCCTACTGTAAGGTTTATCCCTTATAGTGAATAGGTTGTCCTAGTACGTGCTGATCTAAAATATTGATCATAAAATTTTAGATTAGATCTAAAAGATTTTATGATCTAATTAAAAATATTTTAATCTAATTTTAATCTTCATAAATATGTTAGATTTGATCTAGGAAGATTTATGATTGATTATTATTGAAACTATTTCAATTATATGAACTTATTTAGATTAGATATAAAGTAGATTCATGTTTATGTTACTTGCATATTGATTATGAATTAAACATACAACTTGATTGATAGAACCATGTTGTAAAAATATTTTACAAACATAAAAACTATTTTAAAAAAGCCAAATCCCAACCCTCAGCCCAAAACTTAATTAAGAATTAAGAAGTTATTTGATTAGATTTTAGGATTGTAAATTGAAGATCCTATGACACGAATCATAATACATTGGGTTAATGGGTTAGTGGGGATTAGGTCCATTAATTGGGTTAGACCTAGGGTTAGATTAAAGAATGGATTTAATTAGAGAATTGACTAAATCTAATCAATTGTTGTCTTAGATTAGGTCAAGGATTCTCTAGATCAATTACATTAGTTGTAGTTGATCAAGTCCATGTCTTTAACGAGATCCAAGATGGACTTGATTCTTGGCTATGCGGTCTAGCATAAACTGTTAGGTTGATCTAATTAAAACTAATTAAATCAGTTGGTGTCTAAGATAAATCAAACCAATGATTTTTAATTGGCAGCCCGCTTATCTAGCCATTTCTGATGGTATCTAAGACAAGCCTGGCAGACCCTTTCACTGATCAAACTTACCTAGTCTCTTGGTAAGATTATGTTTTGATCAGATCGCTTGACTATCCAAGCTAACCCATGTCAACTAGGTAAATCAGTTTGACTGATTTAGGTGCTCCTAGACCAGCCTATTAATGGTCTCCCTTAAACTGACTTGATAAAGTTAATGGAAGAATCATGACAAGCTAGTTAATTTGACCTACTCACTTCTATAAACTAAATTATTTAAAATTATTAGATTCCTAAAATGAAATAGTTATATGATAACTAGATCATAGCCTCCCATTAAAGTGGATGACAATGAGTCCATTAGTTGGATAATCATTGGATGCCCAAAGGCCTAGTGCTTATCAATTGATGGAATTATCATGCATTATATGATCTCTTGGATACACCTTTCTAAATGATAGTCAGGTGTGCCAACCAAAGTTGGGCCTAATCATTCATTAGTTGGATAAGCCAAGTATGGTCATGTTAATGATTGGACCTAACTGGACTCTTTTCTGAGAAGGCCAAAGCCAACTGATCAGGGCCTGGGGCAAAATTTAATTACTAAAAATTATTTAAAAAAATAATTAGTTATGAACCTATCCTTAGATGTACATGGGTAGGCCAACCAAAGTTGGGCTTATGTATAGTCTATGTGGATTCTACTACCCACTAAGAAATTAGGGTAATTCCTCGAATTGGAGGTAGAGGCTACCAATTCGAATAAAATAGTGGAAGAAACCTTTTGATTAAAGTTCAAATCTTTAGGTTTAATGAATCAATTACTAATTAGATTTTGATTTTTCTTTATGCAGACATGGCCACTTTTCTATCGCTCCGATCATTGTTGGACAATGATAAATTGGTCGGATCCAACTTCAGTAGCTGGTACCGAAAGTTGAAGATTGTCCTGGAGCATGAACGGATCCTATATGTGCTGACGGATCCTGCACCTGAGGAGCCAGCTACCAATGCATGTGGAACAGATAGAGACACTTATCAGAAGTGTCTCAGTGATCGAACCATGGTGCATTGTATTATGCTGGTTGTGTTGAGCGATGAGTTCAGTCACAGGTTTGAGACAGCTTAGCTAAACAAAATGCTCCAAGTATTGGAGGATTCTTTTGGCACATCCGATGATGTTGAGAGGCATAAGACTAGTTGTGCCATCTTCAACAGCAGAATATAGGATGGTGCCTCAGTCACTGATCATTTATTATACATGATCGAGCTGATAGAGTGCTTGAGCAAGCTCGACTTTTTCTTACACAAACAACTTGGAAAAGATGCAATACTGAACTCACTGCCCAAGTCTTATCTCCCATTCCTTATACATTATAGAATGTCAAGCCTGAAGTGGACTACCATGGATTATTGGGGTTACTTCAGAACTTTGAGAAGGATCACCAACTTCATAAGGAGTCGGTGAACTTACTGGGAGGTTCGTCTTCTCGTTCTCGATCCTTTAGGAAAGAAAAGAAGAACAAGAAGAAGAAAACCAAGAAGGTGCATGTTCATGCTAGGACACCTGTACAGGCTCAAACCCCAAAGACCAAGCCTGATAAGAGTCAAGCCGAATGCTTCTTTAGCAAGAAGTGGGGGCATTGGAAGAGGAATTATCCTCAGTACATTGCCTCCCTAGACCAAAACAGGCAGAGAAAGAAGCAAGCTATTGCTGGGCAAGGTATTTATATAATAACTCCTTGCAATTTCTCTATTTATGATATTACTGACTGGGTATTGGATACCGATAGCCCTTACCATATTTACAATTCATGCAGGAGTTGCAGGTCAGTAGAAGATTCGAGCAAGATGAGAGATTCCTAAATGTTGGAGATGGAAGACCAATTTCAGTTCTAACTTTAGAAATTTTGAAACTTGTATTTGAATCTCATACCATTGTTCTTAGTGATTGTCATTTCTGTCCTAGTTTCTTTTTAAATATCATTTTTGTGGGCCTTTTGGCCATGAATAATTATGAAATTTTAATAAAGAAATGAGTTTGTAATGTCATTGTGAATGGTGTTACTGCTTTCTATGGACAATTGAACAATGGTGTATACATGTTATCACAATCTATTAATATAGTCTATTCTACTAACAAGCATCCTAGATTAGATAGTGTATTAGATATCTACTTATGGCACTGTAGGCTAGGTCATATAAACAAGAATAGGATAAATAGATTGACTCAGGAGAAAATTCTCGAAGTTAATGATTGTGAATCACTTCCAATCTGTGAGTCCTGTCTTCTTGGTAAAATGACCAAGTCACCTTTTATTGAAAAAAATGAGAGAGCTAATGAGCTCTTAGGTCTAGTACATACGAACGTATGTGGACCAATGAGCACAAGTGCCAGAGGTGGATATGTCTACTTCATAACTTTCACAGATGATCTATCCAAATCTGGATATATCTATCTAATGAAATATAAATCAAATTCTTTTGAAATGTTCAAACGATTTTGAAGTGAAGTAGAAAAATAAATTGAAAAGAGTATTAAAACTCTTCGATCTGATCGAGGAGGAGAATACCTTTCTGATGAGTTTCTCACATATCTAGGAGAGAATGGAATTCTCTCTCAATGGACTCCTCTTGGAACACCATAGCATAGGGGTGTGTCTGAAAGGAGGAATCAGACTTTGTTAAACATGGTCCGATCCATGATGGAATTTGCCAGCTTGTCGATATCTTTTTGGAGATATGCACTCGAATCGACTTGTTATCTATTAAATAGGGTTCCAAGTAAGTCTATAGTTAAAACCCCATATGAGATATAGATAGGGTGTAAGCCAGCACTTTCACACCTTAGGGTTTGGGGGTGCCCGACTTTATTAGATATGTGTGCCCTAGAAGCCAGATTGACTGACACTTGTAATACACCTCTAAGGATAAAATTATAATTTTAACTATAAATAATAAAATGAATTATTTTTTATCATAGGGTGTATTTGAAAGTTTCTGTGATACATTCCTTGAGTTAATGGTGATGATAGTTCATATATTCAAGAGTTAAAAATTTAAGAAATGAATTTTCATTATTAACTCATGAAATGCTCCCGACTGTAGGGTCATCATGAGGATGGTGATTGATCCGAAAGATTGGTGTACAATTGCTTCTTTATGATAGATGAGTCTTGAGTCTACGGTATAGAGACACCAGAGCGAGAGTACAAGTACTCGTTAGAGAACGAGGGCACTGAGCATGACCACCTCGAGCAGTCATGAGAAACTCTACCTTCTCATCGATGACTGGCTCGAAGCTGCAGTGGTGTGTATGGTTCTTTGACTTGAGGTGCATCGGTAGTTCACCTTAAGGGTGTTATAGTTTGACTACACCATAACTTGATCTCCTAGCCATTCAGAATCCTGAGGTGTATGTTGGCTATAGTATATTCATTGTAGGAATTGAATTGCACTGATAGGATATCTATCTACCTCGGTAGATGAGGAGTAGCCCTATGATGATCATGAGAATCAAGTCCATAAGCCCATGGCCATGGTAGAGTGAAATAATAGAAAGAGTTTCTATTAGGATTTTCATATTGGACTTAAATCGAATGATTAATTCATATGATGGAAGTCAGGGTTTGACGAGATCACCTTAACCCTAATCCAGTCGGGGCTCAATATAAAGGAACTTAATCACATAGGTAACTGCACTAAGAGGTTTATTTTCAGTACTGATGGATTGCCACCATATGCTGCTAGGTATCACTGGTGGATTTTAGAAGCAATTAAAAGGATCTGGATGATCGATCATACTAGTTATCTGAATCAAAAAAGTTCTAATCCATCGAAAGGTATTTCGATGATGTCAATGATAGAAATCATGACATATCCCATTACCATATAGAACTAAACCTAACTGAATCACACAAATAAGGGTTTGGATCTAGATATCATCAATTGGACTAATCCAGTTCAGTTGATTTAAATAAGATTCAATTTGGTTTAAAAAAATCATGCTAGCACACGATTGAGCCTAATATTCTCCTTTAATAATCATTAAAACTTATCTCGACTGAGCCAAATGTGTTTGGACTCACTTAGAAATCTTTACTTAGTCTGACTAGAGCTTGTCTAAGTCAGAAAAGGGTTGTCTTAATTTATGAAATAAATTTGAGACAACATCTGTCATTTTTCGTCATCTGCTAAATCTTGTCTTTGGACTTTAGTCAAATGTTGACCTTTGATACTTAGACATCTGCCCATGTGTCATGCACCCATAGGAAAGAACCTTGGATCTTGTCCCCCTGCTAATAGTAGACAAGCAAGGGGTACACACCTAGGGAGGCATGCACTCCATGAGGATAATGCATGGAGTCCCATACAGATGGGACTCCAGGTTGCTTCATGAATTTAAATGCTGTGGCACCAAGGAGTTCTGTTTGACCAGTCTTGGCGCCACCTAAGGAGATTTCTGAGGGACTCTAATCTGATTGGATCTAATGATGTCATTCCATCAATTAGATTTAGATCTGATTGCATAAAAGATCATGATTGGTCGAAATGATGTGGCACTGCATGGCGTAGTAAGATCTATATAAACCCTATTTGCGCCTAGAATTAAGAGCTTCTGCTTTTAGCCCATGCCATATAGCCCCTCTCCCTCTTTCTCCATGCCATCCTTAGTCCCTCTCTCTCCTCTCCATGCTCAAGGGACTTTGGGCATGAGTTAGGTGCGATCCAAGCAAGTAAAAGGCGACAGAAAAGAAAAAAGGCAGCACTACTGCAAGAGACAACGGTTGATCTTCAAAAGAGTTTTTAAAGACCTTCAAAATCAAATCTAGATCTAATTTTTGGAGGATAGATTGAAAAAAAGAAGATCTTCAGATCCTGTCCGAGTGGATACCGGTAGAGGTCAGGTACTTGCATGGCTACATCCAAAATCTCAGACAAACATCGGGATCATCATAGGATAATTAGATTATCTAAAATAAAGATACAATTAAATTAGATTTAATTTAATTTTTATTTTATTTTATTTTATCAAATTAATAAGATTAAATTTGAAGAATCTCATATTTGATTAGGATCTTAGAGAAAATTTTTGAAATATTCCTCTTGATCCAATCAAATCTGAACGAACTTGCATAAAAAAAGATAAGATTTTTTCCTTCAACTAGTATCAGAGTCAGATTCCAAAATTTATTAGATCTAATTTTAATTTATTTTTGATCTAATAATTAGATGATTTTAGATATCACATGAGATATGATTAGATCTAAAATTAAAAAATTAAAAATTAAATAATCTAGATCTAAGATGTATGAGATGCATGACTAGACTAAGAATAAAATTATTCTATGTGTAGCCTAGCATAATCATTATTTTAATTTAATTAATTATAATTTTTAAATTTATTTATTTATTATTTTTTAATATCATAAATATTATAATTAGATCTAAAAAATAATAAATAAATTTATTTAATTTATTCATATGAGATATGATAGATGCATGTTTAGACTAGTTATAGAATAGTTCTATAAATTATCTAAAATAAATTTTAATTTGATATAATTAAATTTAAATCTTATTTTTTAGATATTTATAAGATAATTTAGATCTAAAAATATGCATGATATGATACATGAGATGTATGCAAAATATGTTTTTAGTTAGATTAATTTTTATATATATAATATATGATGTAGATCTAACTAGTTTTGTAGATTTATCATATTTTTTATTAAGGCGTTCCCCTTGGCCATCCGGTCATAAGAATGAAGTAGGATTTAAAGACCCTCTCCTCACATTCGATGGGGTGTTCTTATGATATGTAGGAATGCTGCGCGTTCGTCCTTAATCAAAAATCTAGAACTTGTCTTCTGCAAAATCCTAAATCCTGAAACCCTAGGATTTTATATACATGTCTTATTTATGAACCCTAAACTTAATTAAAAATTAAGATTATGAAATATATTAGGTCTAAAATTAAGAATTTTCAAATCTAAGATATATTTGTAAAATTGGGTTCAGGCTTGGATAGCTCAATTAGGTCTAGCGGTTGATCAAATCGAATTAAAAGTTGGTTAGATGGGATCAAGAGTGCTTAAATTGACCAACCTAATAGGATTAATTCTGGATCAAGGTCGAGTCACATGAGTGATCGATAAAGTTAAGACCTAATTAGGCTCAGTGTTAGAGTCTGAATTATAGGCTAATCCGATTGGTTCTAGCTCAATAATTTGGTATCTAAGATAAGTTTGGCAGATATGACCGACGGATTTTTAATTGGATGATACTAAACTCGAATGCGTTCTTATCGAGTTAATGGCATATCCCTTCCATCGGTCTCATTTACCTAGCCATATTTATCAGCTCAATCCTGATCTAAGATGGCTAATAATTCGAGCTAATCCATGCCATTAGGTTAGTCATAATCATTATGGCTATGTCAAGTCAAGTTTAAAGAGACCTAAATCAAATCTCCCTAAGAGAAGATTAAGTCTAAGGTCTTCCACCATTGTAGATGTACGGGCCCTTCCCAGGATTAATTGTTCTCAACTGGTCATAGTGGTTCAATTGCACTGAAAAGATACAACCATATCTATTAGACATTAGATGCTACAGGCTGGAGGATGGATTGGGCTCAATATTCTGGATATAGTGAGAGACCCAATTAAAAATTCAATCTGTGCAAATGGTGGATCTGACTTAACTAAGGAGTGGATCAATATTTCAGGCATGATAAGATTCATGAATTAGAGACCAAGCTTAGGTGCACCATGATTAGAGAATCATTGGACAAGAGTTGTTTACTCGTTGGCTAAGCCATCACCAATAACTGTTAGATGAGGTGATGAGTCAATTGGTGGGACTGCACCACCCACTAGAAATCAGTAATCATGAAGATTTTTGCATCTCTATAAAGGAAGTGTAGGAATCCAAAAAAATAGTGGAAGCTAATTTATTTAAAAATCAAACTCCTAAATAAATTGATCAAGTCTTAATTATAAAGTCTAACTAGAAACTTTGACTCTCTACAGGAAAAAAAATGTCTACATCCAATCCACTAGCCCATATCCTGGACACCCATAGACTGATCGGACCCAATTACAAGGATTCCAGAACTTCAAAATTATTTTAGATTCTGAGAAGTTGACTCATGTATTGGACCAAGATCTCCCCACCTTACCAGCTCATCCGTCCACTGAACAGAGAGCATCTCTTGATAAATGGATGGATGAAGATAATAAGATCAGATACTACATGTTAGGCTCAATGTTTGATGAGCCTCAGTACCAACATAAAGATATCAAGACTGTCGGCCAAATGTTGACTCACCTATAAGAGTTATTTGGTGAACAGAGTCGCACAGCCAAATATCAGATCACTAAATGACTGTTTAAGGCTAAAATATATGATGGGCAGTCAGTCCAAGATCATTGTCTGATGATGATCAAGGACTTGGAAGAGCTTGTGAAGCTCGGAGTGTAGTTAGACCAGGATCTGTAGAATGATACAATTTTGCAATCCTTGACTGATGCATATGGGCAGTTCATCATGAACTACCATATGCATAAACTTCAAAATACTCTAGTCGAGCTCTTGAATATGCTAGTTACTACTGAGCTTTCTATGAAAGGTTCTAAAGGCTCAGTACTTACTATGGAATGGACTTCTTCCAAGAGAAAGTCTTTTGGAAAGAAGAAGAAGTCTGTAAAAAGGCAGAAGGTGGAAGGTGAAAAGAAAAAGAAGGCAGAGCTGAAGAAGAAGACCGTTGACAAAGAAAAGTATTTTCATTGTAATACTGATGGCCACTGGAAGTGAAACTGCCCTACATACCTAGCCACCTTGAAGAATAAGGAGACAGGTTGATGCAGGATAGCCTAAAAAAAAGAAAAGATCAAGCTTCCTTCCATTCATCAATAATAAATCATGTCCGATCGTGGCACATTATTCCCAGGACAGATAGTATAGTTGCATATACTCTACTCAGGAGGCATGACTGACTGACATGGGACTAAAGCATGATCAAGTTAAATGATGCTGATGAATGCCATTTTAGAGATCAGTAAATAATTAGCAATAATAAAGTAAATAGATAGATAACAAAAATTAAACATGCTCATAAATAATTGCAAAAAGAAAAATATAAATGAAATGAAGGATAGCAAGAAATTAAGCCCACAAGAAAATTCAAAAAGAAGATAACAAGAATCTGGATTATGGTAGTTAAGAAACTACCCTGATTAGGACTCTTAATCTTTTAACCAAGCAGATCTATCGATAAAGAACTTGATCTTTACCAACATCAGATCTAAAAAAAATAAGTAAAAATCAAAGATCAGTTGAGAAGGACCGAAGATCCTTGTTAACGTTTGATCTGTAGAATAATAGATCACTCTTTCTCTCTCTGCATGATAGATGAAAATCTTGGAGGAGACAGATCTACTTTTGGTGAAATAGGCTTATGTAGGTAGATGGTGAAGATGAATCGAGGTCGTAGGAACATTGAATCTTAAGAAAATGAAGGTTAAAGAGATAGAAAAAGGTGGGCCTCACATCCTCCCCTCATGGGATGATTTTGGATCTGACACCCTCTCCCTCTCGAAGCGACCAACACCAATGTTTGTGGGAATTATAAAGTGATTTATTCATTCATTGTCTCATTCATGAAAAATACATAGGTCTATATAGGACCCTAGGGATCCTATTTCTTTAGGAATCCTATTCCCTTTACAAGAAAAAAATCAACCTTCCCAACAAAAAAGTAAAACATTATGTATGGTTTCCAAAAACAATAATATATCATATCTATCTTTTATAGAACCATAGGAAAGAAATCAGTCTTTTAACAAAATAAATAAGAAATCAAGAACTCTTAAGAAATCCTAGGGAAGAAAAAGAACTCCATGTGGGTGCTTGATGCCTGGCACAACTTGGCATCAGGATCCTTGGGCATGGCACATGCTGGCATGTGTATTTCTTTCCTGAGCATGTGGAGGGTGGTGGATCCAAAGATGACGTAGACCAAGCTTGCTTCTTTGTGATGGTCTCTTTCTAAATAAGGCTCAATCCAAAATAAACCCAAGTATGGTCCTATGGATCCAAAACTAAATGCATCAAAAGAACCAATTGATTAAATCGAAAGGACTAGAACAAAATAACTAAAGTAGAGTTATTCTGATATGGCTTCTTCAATCTAAATTGAATCTAAATTATGTTGCCAACTTTTGATGACTCTGGTGTCTGCACCAATTCTCTCAGGGTGGGGAGAACTCGATCCTGTCGAGTGAGGATCGATTCTACTCTGGTGACGTACAAGCAAATTGGGATCAATATGCTGCAGCTCTTTTCGATTGATCCAGGTATCCTCGAACTCCGATTAACCTCGTCATCTAAGTACCACTAATAGCCTTGACTCCCGGTGGAGATGATCTGCTCAACCAAAATTCTCTCAATTTGATCATGCTTTGACATTTTGGCTAGTCGACATTCAGGAATAGGCTCTCTCCTCAAAGGTTGGTTCAGGCTCAAATGGCTCACTAGGTATCCAAGTTGGCTCTTTATAGGCAATGAGATCTGCAACATTAAAAGTAGAGCTAATCCCAAAATCAGAAGGTAAGTCCACAATGTATGCATTTGGTCCAATCTTCTTTAAAATCTTAAATGGACCTGCTCCTCGAGCATGTAACTTTTTGATGGTTCTTGATGGAAATCGTTCAGGTCTCATTCGAACTATCACATAGTTTCTTTTGCAAACTCTTGGGCATGTTGATGAGAATCTACATTCTATTTATAAACTTTATTGCTAATACTAATTTTATTTACTGATCTCTTTATGTAAACTCTTGATATGCTGTGCAAATGACTCATAGATTCAAAAATTCTAGCATGCATGGGCAGTGAGATAAGGTCTATTGGTTTTCTAAGTTGATATCCATGAACTACTTTAAAAGGACTCATGCCAATGGACCTATTAACAGAGCTATTATATGTAAGTTCAGGTCGGGGCAATAAAAGATCCCAGTTATCCATATGTTCTCCAATTAAGCAACACAATAAATTTTCAAGACTCCTTATTGACCACTTCAGTCTGACCATCTATTTATGGGTGAAAGACAGAAGAAAATTTTAGTTTTGTACCTAGAAGGAGCCATAGGATTTTTCAAAACTAGTTCATGAATCTAACATCCCTATCAGACACAATGGTTTTAGATAATCCATGCAATTTAATAATCTCATCAAAGTATATTCTTGCAACTTTCGAAGCATCCGACGTTTGGCAATAGGACAAAAAATGGGTCATTTTTGAAAACCTATCTACAACCACTAGAACTGAATTATGCTTCCTAACTGTCTTAGGTAAGCCTAGAACTCATGCTAATGTCTTGCCAAGGACAGTCTGGTATAGGTAAGGGTGTGTATAGGCCTGTGTTCTGTTTTCTTTGCTTAGCCATGGCACATGTTCTACACTGGCAACCATTCAAGCTCATCCTCTTTCAGGCTTGGCCAAAAGAACTGAACTTCTACCAATTCTATGGTTTTATTTCTACCAAAGTGTCCAACTAATCCTCCACAATGTAGTTCTCAAACTAGAAAATCTCTTAAAGATGTACGAGGAACACACAGCCTTGCTTCTCTAAATAAGTAACCATCCTAAAGGGTATATTCACTATATTCTCTAGATGGTCCTTTTCATAAAATGATAAGTATGCTGCCAAAATCTGAACACTCCTCAAAATCTTCTTTAATTTTATCAAAACCAACAACCTCTACACTAATGGTGGACAACAAAGTATAACGACGACTTAGGGCATCAGCAGTGCGATTCTCTACACCCGCATGGTGTTTCAAAATAAAAGTATAGGCTTGCAAAAACTCGACCCACCTACCATGTCTATGATTCAATTTCTTTTGAAAATTCAAGAATCGGAGGGCTTCATGATCTGAGTATAAAATAAATTCTTGTGGTAGTAGGTAATGTCTCCAGTATCTTTGGACTTGGACTATCACATAAAACTTCTTATCGTAGGTAGAATACTTTAGTTTAAAATCATTAAGTTTCTCGCTAAAATATGCTATCGGATGACCTTCTTGACTAAAGACACCACCAATTCTAACTCCTGACGCATCGCATGCTACTTCAAAAATTGAAAAACAGGTAAACGGGGACTGTGGGCATGAGTCATTTTGTCTTAATATTTAGGAAGGCTCTTGGCTTGCTTTAGTCCATTCAAAATCTTCTTTCTAATACAGTCAGTGATGGATGGCTATGGTGCTAAACCCTTTTATGAAACCTCATGATAAATGTTGCTTAATCCATGAAAACTTCGCATGTCATGCACACTCTTGGGTACCGACCACTCAACTTTGCTTTGATCTTTTTCAAGTTCGACAGATCACCATCGGGGTTAACAATAAACCTAAGAAGTTGACATGGTCTGTCATGAAAGCACATTTCTTAGAATTGGCATACATACTTTCTATTCTAAGGACTTGGTAGACTTTTCGAAGATGATCTAGATGGTCCTCCCTAGTTCGACTATAGATCAAAATGTTATAAAGTACACAACACAAATACTCCTATAAATGGATATAGTACTTGATTCATCATCTCATGAAAGTACTAGGGGCTAGATAACCCAATGGCATCACCATCCACTGATATAACCATCTTTCATCTTAAAAGCAGTTTTTCACTCATCTCCCGATCTAATCCTTACTTGATGGAACCACTCTTTAGATCAATCTTAGAGGAAAATAGTGGCTTCGACATCATATCTAGCATTGTCAACTAATCTAGGATTGGAAAAAATGGTACTTAATGGTGATCTTGTTAATGGAACGACTATCTATGCACATCCTCCATGTTCCATCCATCTTTAGAGTCAATAGTGCAGGAACTGCACAAGGACTTAAACTCTCTCTCACGAATCCTTTTTTCATTAGCTCTCCAACTTGCCTTTGTAGCTCAGCATGCTCAGTGGGGTTCAACATATAATGAAGCAAATTGAGTAGGGTAGATCTAGGTACCAAATCAATGGCATGCTGAATATTTCTCATGGATGGTAAGTGATCTGGGAGATCCTCAGGAAAGACATCATGAAATTCACTAAGAATGCTGACTACTTCCTTGGGATGATCTATCTTAGGATCCTCATGAACTTCTTTTGCAGCAATCATCCAAATAGGTGATCCTTTACTCACAGTCATCTCTAATTCCTTAGCACCTATCAGATGGAGGCTTTTTTTTGATGTTTTCTTTTGGTCCATCACCTATCTTTCTATTGGTAGTCTTAGGTGGAGAAGGATTGATCATGATCTTCTTATCCTTATGAGTGAAACTATAGGAGTTGGTTCGGTCATAAATCATAACATCATTATCAAACAGCCAAGGCCAACCTAATATGATACTTCTGACTTCCATGAATAAGATATCGCACCAAACATGATCCTGATAAGAATGGAGCTGGATGGAAATACGACATCTAAGTTTGATGAAAATAGAGGAGAAATCTATCCAAGACATATGGTATGGGCTGGGATGATCTACAGGAGCTAATCCTAATCGCTTAACCGTATCGATGGAGATGACGTTGATACAGCTACCGCTATCAATGATCATCTTACAAATTTTATTGTTAAATTTCATGAAGATATGAAAAATGGAGATCCTACACCAGTCTTCACTCTCCTTAGTCTATGCTAGAACATACCTAATGACTCTAAGCCTAAGGTCTGACTCCGATGCAATAAAACTTAGGATTTTCTCAGTACTCTCAAATTGCTCGGCTAAGTCTGGATCAGCTTCATAAACTTTCTCCTCAAAATTTTCTTAGAGTTTTTCTTTCTAATTCTTCCATAATATATCTGTTGGGGATTATATGTTGCAACAAAATTGACTGTAGCCATGCACTTTTAAATCAGTGGATTTGAGAACTTACTTTCCTTAGATAATCTTTTCCTTTATTTTCTTTTTCTCATAATAGAGATTTGTAGGTAGAGTGGCCATTACTCAGGAGTCTGGTTGTAGTATTGGGTCTCGATCTAGAAGGGTTTACTCGACTTAGTTTCAAGATGATAGATGGTCGAATATTTAGAAAATCTCTCAAAGTTCTAGGCACGATTATGATAGCTTGTTTTAACGTGGCTTACCTCTTCATAGAAAGAAAAAGCTCATGCTGGGATATCTTCCTCATTAATCCAGCCCTAAAATTCTAGACAAGGCAAAACCCTATCTTCAGTACTCCACATCTTATGAGGTACCATTAAATCTCGTGTGTAACTACTGTGACTGAATCTTATTTTCTGAGTAAGTCTTATGCACTGATCTAAAAGTCTTGTTGGCTAGGAATGGGGAGTTATTTTTCTTTGAGTTTCTCTTCTAATTCCATCTCTTAGATTTTTGATCGGATTCTTGTCTTCTCGGTGAGAAGCATGGTTCAATACTTTTCCAATAAAGTCATGGCTTGCCTTAACCAACTCTTCTTACAAAAACCTAATTGCTTCTTGCTTCAAACATTTCGTACCATCCAATAATGTGGTATGCCTGATTCTCAATCTAATTATGACTCTCCAGATCTGAGACAAACATCAAACTTGTGGTTCGTTCTTCACATTCTAAGACATGCCCATTTTTGGTCAAAAAACTGTTATGATGGCGGGCTTGCTGCTATAGGTCCGATCTAGTTCGAGGGCGGTTCCCATTTCTTCTCTATCCCTATAGGTAGTTGGAGAGACTCGATTCAGATTTGTTTTGCCTTGCTTCTTCTAGTTACTATTATTCGTTTCACTAGTGTTTTCTATAAATCTTTTCATTAGTCATCAAACTTCTCAGTCAGGGCATTTAATGAAATGGCTCTGCTTATTGGGTCCTTGTTGGTACTGGGTGAGAAAGTAGGGATGTTGGTACTGGTGTACTCTGATGCTAGTGGTCATGCAAGTTCAGGATGTAGGAATAAGATGCAGTAAAAAAACTGAAAAGTAAATTACAAATTTAAATTATGAAAATTAACTGCAAAAAATTTTTAAATTATATAATTTAAATTAAAGCCCTAACCAATCTGGGCCTCTGATATCAAATTTGATGCGGGATAGTCTAAACAAAAGAAAAGACAAGCTTTTCTTCGTGTGTCAAACAACAAATCACGTCCCTGACCGGGTGCACATTATTTTTCAGAATGGATAGTATAGTTGGCCTATACTCTGCTCAGGAGGCGTGTGACTAATTGACACATGGATTAAAACACGATCAATCTAAATGATGCTGATAATATGACCATTTGAGTCAATAAATAAACTAGCAATAATAAAGAAATAGACAGATTAGTTAGAAATAAAACATGGCTCGATGCAATATTAATAAAAAAATATAAATGGAATGAAGGATAGCAAGAAATTAAGCCTATAAAGAAAAATTCAAAAAAAAGATAAGAATCCGCGATCATGGTAGTTAAGCAACTACCCTAATGGGCTCTATCTTTTTACCAAGCAATCTATCGATAAAGAACTGGGTCTTTTACCAACATACGGATCTAAAAGAAATAAGTAAAAAATCAAGATCAGTGAGAAGAATGAAGTTCTTGTTCAACTTTTGTCTTGAGAAATAATAAGATCACTCTTTCTCTCTCTACGATGATAGATGAAAATCTTAAGAGGAGATAGATCTTTTGAGGAATAGCTTATGTAGTAGATGGTTGAAGACGAATCAAGATACGTAGACACTAATCTCAAGATAAATAAAGTTTAAAGGATAGAAAAAGATGGCCTCAACCCTCTAGCCTCTCGGAGCGACCAATACAAGTGTTTGTGGGATAATAAGTGATTATCATTCATTTGTCTATTCATAAAAAATACAGGGTTATAATATACCCTAGGGGGTCCTATTTATTTAGCGAAATCCTTATTCTCTTTACAAAATAAATAATCAAACCCTTCCAATAAAAAAGTAAAATATTATGTATATATTTTCAAATACAATATATATCATATCTATCTTTTATGACCCATAGCGGAAGAAATCAGTCTTTTAACAAAAATAAGTAAGAAATCAAGAACTCTTAAAGAATTCTTAAAGAAAGAAAGGAAAACTCCATGTGGGCACTAGTGATAACTGGACACAACTTGGATGAGGGATCCTGGGGCAGGCACATGTTGGTGTGTATTCTTCCTCCCTAAGCGATGGTGGAGGATGGTAGCTCACAAGATGACGTAGACCAAGCTTGCTTCTCTTATGATGTCTACTTTCCAAATCAAGCTCAATCCAAAATTAAATCCAAGTATGGTTCCTATTGAACCAAAATTTAAATGCATCAAAAGAACTTAATTGATTAAATCAAAAGGCTAGAAACAAAACAACTGAAACTAGATTATTTGATATGGCTCCTTCATCAATTGAATCTAAATATGTTTGCCGACTATTTGTGGCTTGATGTCACATCATAGCGTCCTTTTGGAGTATGCTCGTTATTGAATCTAACCTTTACGATTTCTGTCACATCCAGTTAGATGCTTGACTTCTAATTCTAGTTCTCCATATTATGCACTTATGCAATGCTTGAGGAGGATCTTGGAGGATAGCAGGGGTTGAGGATTGTGAGATGATCCTACACATCAAAATAAAGCAAGAATTGCTACTGTGGCTGTGGGGAACCCTACCTCTCGACTATCGTCTAACTTAAGATTAGTACTTAAAATTCTTCATTATTGTGCCTGCTGCAAGTAGGAATTTTAATTTCTATTTCATATTCTAGCAACAAAACTATGTAATTGGTTTTCTTAAGCGATCATTATAATAGTTATTTGAAAAATAAAATTGCAAGTGGTTTCCTCATTTAACGATCTCTATTCAGTACATATGATGTAAATCTTCTTTAATATCGAGCAAAAATGTTGAATGCCATTAAGATAAACATGACCCAGGATATCCCAAATGATAAGGTATATGTGGCACCTAAGGCGTAGGTCATTATAGTAGAAGATTGTTAGATATATGCCCTAGAAGTCAGAATTGGCTGACACTTGTAATACACTTCTAGGGCAAATTTATAATTTTGACTAATATCATAAAATGGATTATTTTCTATCACATATATGTATTTAGTATCTGTGATACATCCTTTGAGTTAATGGTAATGATAATTCATATTTTCAAGAGTTGAAAATTTAAGACATGAATAATCATTGTTAACTCATAAAATGCTCCAGACCATAGGATTATCATGAGGATGGTGATTAATCCGGAAGGTTGGTGTACAATCTCTTCTCTTTAGTAGATGAGTCTTGAGTCTATGGTGTGGAGACACCGAAGCAAGAGTACAGGTACTCGTTGGAGAATGAGGATACTGAGTGTGACCATCTCGAGTAGTCATTAGGAAGTCTACCTTCTCATCAATAACTGACTCGATGCTGCAGTAGTGTGTCTGGTTCTTTGACCTAAGGTGCATCGATAGTTCACCTTGAGGGTGTTATAGTTTGACTACACCATTACTCGGTCTCCTAGCCATTCGGAAATCCTAAGGTGTATGTTGGCTATAGCTATGTCATTGTAGGAACTGGATTGCATCAAGATGGAATCTATCTTACCTCGGTGGTAGAGGAGCAGCCCTATGATAATCATGAGAACAAGTCCCCAGAAGTCCATGGCCATGGCAGAGTGAAATAATAGAAAGAGTTTCAATTTATGATTTCAACATCTGGACTCGAATCGAATGATTAACATCATATGACAGTAGACTAGGTTTGATAGAGTTCACCCTTAACCCTAATACTGATTAGGGGCTCAGATAGAAGAACTGAATCACATAGGTAGCGTACACCAAGAGAGTTCGATTAGCCTGATGGGGTTGCACCATATAACTAGCTAGGTGTCACTGAGTGGAATTTTGGGAGCAATTAGAATGATTTAGATGATCGATATTCTAAGCTGTTCGAATTAGAAGAGTTCTTGATTCCCATTCAAAAGGAGTTTCGATGTGTCTATGATAAAGATCATACATATCCCATTACCATAGCAGAACTGAACCTAACTGGGTCAACAACATCAAGAGTTTGAATCTGTGTGATCTAATTGAACTGATCTAGTTCAATATTATCTGAATGAGTTCGAATTAGGTTCAAGGAAACATTGTAGCACTCGATTGAACCTAACGTCTTCTTTTACTATATCCTAAGATAAAAAAAGTTTTTTGTCCTGACTGAGCCAAAGGAGTTTGTCTCAATCAGAGGCTTCCTAATGTCTGACTGAGGTTGCTCCAAGGCAAAACAAAAGGTTGTCTATATTTTGATAAGGACAATTACCTATCATTTTTGGTCACCTACCATTACTCGTCCTTTGACTTTGGTCAAAAGTTGACCTTTGACTGGTCAAATGTTGACCATTGACACTTTAACCTCTGTCTATGTGTCATGCACCTATTGGAGAGCTGGTGGGGGCTTGTCCCCTTGCCAGAACCTGACAAGGAGGACGGCGCATGCCACCTTTGGCATGCGCCCAAGCTGGAGGCGCCTAGGAGTCCCTGTTGGACAGGGACTCCATCTCCTTTTTGGATTTCGATTAGACTTCTCCTAAGAATCAGGTTTGACTGATCTTAGGCACCATCTAAGGAGAAATCCAGGGGACTCTATTTCCACCAATCAGATTTAGATATGATTTCACAAAGGGTTGTGATTGGTTGGGAAGAAGAGGAGTTGGTATAAATAAGACCCTGCGCCCAATTCAAGGAGCATCTGAAAATTGAAAATTCCCATGCCCCAAGGCTGCCTCTCCTCTCCTCCTCCATGCCAAGTCTATCTTCTCCCTCTCCTCTCCATGCCCAAAGGAGTTTGGGATCTTAGTTAGTGCAATCCAGATGAGAGAAAGATGATAAAAAGCTAGAAGGCTGCACTGCTGTAAAGGACCACTGCTGATCTTCGAAAGGTATTTTGAAGATCCTCCAAATTAGATTCAAATTTAATTTTTGAAGACATGATAGAGAAGAAGAGGATCTCTAGATCCAGCCCGAGTGGATATCGGTAGAGGCCAGGCACTTGCGTGGCTAGATCCAGAACCTTTCGTTACTTATAGGATCATCAACGGGTAATAGGATTACCCTACATCAAGGTAAATTAAATTAAATTTAATTTATCTAGATTTTATTTTTAATTTTTAAAATAATAATAATCAGATCTGAAATATCTTAGATCTGATCTGGATCAAAGAGAAAAATTTTAAAATATATCTCTTTATCTAATCAGATCTGAACGAACCTGGTCTAAAAAATTAGGATTTTCCCTTCAAAGATAGGGTTAACAAATTGAAGAAAATCGAGCTATTGAGTCTATTGACTTTTGAGTCATATCTAATTTATGAATCATGTCTTCATGGCAAAATGACTAAGCTTCCTTTTATAGGATATGGGGAAAGGGCCACAGAACTACTTATCCTAGTACATACTGATGTGTGTGGCCCATTTGATGTATCGACCAGAGGCAACTTTGATTACTTCATAATCTTTATCGATAATTTATCTCGGTATGGGTATGTGTATCTTATGAAATATAAGTTTAAAGCCTTTGAAAAGTTTAAGAAATTTAGAGATAAAGTCAAAAAGCAAACTGAAAAATTCATTAAGGTTCTTCAATCAGATCGAGGAGGTGAATACCTTAGTCAAAAATTTCTAAACTATCTCAAGCAAAATGGCATAGTCTCTCAATGGACTCCACCTAAAATACCTCAACTCAATGGGATTTTAGAATGGAGGAATCGAACTCTATTAGATATGGTTCGATCAATAATGAGCTTCACAGATCTTTATAATTTTTTTTGGGGACATAGTTTGTTAACTACTATATATTTACTAAATAGGGTTCCCTCTAAAACTATTCCTACCACACCGTATGAGATATGGCATGGTGAGAAACCAAGTCTGAGTCATCTCAGAATTTGGGGTTGTCTGGCTCATGTCAAAAGACAATAAGCGGATAAGATAAACTATAGGTCCTTTAGAGCTCGATTCATAAGATATCCTAAAGAGTCATTAGGATATTATTTCTACATTTTAGAAGACCACAATATAATTGTAAGTTGGTATGCCATCTTTTTTGAAAAATAGTTTATTCAAGATAATGGCATTGGAAAGCAGATCAAGCTCAAGGAGAAAGTCTCACAAGAGCAACAAGCTAAGGACCCCATGGAACCAAATCAAGTTGAGCCAATACAATCACTACCTCCTCCACCTCATAGATTGGAAAGAATTTTTCATCCCCCTAAAAGGAACTTAGGTACTATTTTAGAGAAAGTAGAAAAAATGTTCCTTGTAGGTAATGGGGTTCATGGTGATCCTAAAATCTATGACGAGATGATATCAAATGTCGACTCCAAGAAATGGTTAGAGGCAATGAAGTCAAAAATTGATTCAATACACTCAAACCAAATTTGGACCTTGGTAGATCCACCAAAAGGTATAGTACCTATTGGGTGTAAATGGATCTACAAGAGAAAGATTGGTGCAGATGAAAATATGGAGACATTCAAAGCTAGATTAGTGGCAAAAGGGTATAGTTAGCGTGAAGGCATTGACTATCAGAATATCTTTTCGTCAGTAGCTATGCTAAAATCTATCTGCATGTTGCTTGCTGTTGCAGCCTATTTTGATTATGAAATATGGCAAATGGATGTGAAAATGGCATTCTTAAATAGATACCTTGAGGAAGATATCTATATGGAGTAGCTGCTAGGTTTTACATCTAGTAATGTAGATCACAAAGTATGCAAGCTGCAAAGATCCATATATGGACTTAAGCAAGCATCTCGAAGCTAAAATATTTATTTTAATGATGTGATCAAATTATTTGATTTCATCAAGAATGAGGAGGAACAATGTATTTTCAAAAAGATCAGTGGGAGCGCTATTATCTTCCTCATAGTGTACGTGGATGATATCATCTTTATTGGAAATGATATTTCCATGTTGACCATAGTTAAAATATGGTTATCTAAAAAATTCTTCATGAAAGACCTAGAAGAAGCATCCTTCATTCTAGGAATTAAGGTCTATAGAAATAGACCAAATAAGATGCTAGGTCTTTCACAGAAGATGTACATAGAGGAAGTGTTAAAGAGATTTAGCATAAAAAACACCAAGAGCGGATAGGTATCCTTCAAACATGGTATTCATCTCTCCAAAAAAATGTATCCCAACACACCTGAGGAGATTGAACACATGAGCAAGATCCCGTATGCTTCAGTAATAGGGAGCCTCATGTATATCATATTATGTATACGACTTGATATAGCCCATGCTGTGAGTGTCACGAGCAGATATCAGTCAAATCCAAGCAAAGAACACTGGACTTCTATAAAATGTACCTTAAGTACTTAAGAAGAACTAAGGATATGTTGTTGATTTTTAGTAATGAAGAACTCCAGGTCCAGGGATATACAGACTTGGATTTTATGTCTAATATAGATGATTGAAAGTCGACATCTGATAGTCTGTTTGTGTGTAATGGTAGTGCTATCAGCTGGAAGAGTTTCAAGCAGACAGTGATAGCAGATTCCATAATGAAAGCAAAGTACATAGCTGCATCAGAAGCTATGAAGAAGGCATTCTAGTACAAGAAGTTCGCTGCAGAGATTGGAGTGATGCCATCGGATGCTATTTCTCTATACTGTGACAATAATGGCGCCATAGCCCTAGCTAAGAAGCCGAGGTCTCACCAAAAATTCAAACACATCAAACGGCGATACCACCTCATCCATGACTACCTTGAGAAAGATTACGTTGAGATCAAGAGAGTCGACTCCGCAGACAATGCAGCAGATCCACTCATAAAGCCGTTGGGCCAGCAAAAGATCGAAGCCCTCCTTGAGAAGATGAGACTTAGATTTATAGCCAATTGGCTTTAGGTCAAGTGGGAGTTTGTTATATATGTGTGTCCTAGAAGCCAGATTGACTGAGACTTGTAATACACTTCTAACGGTAAAATTATAATTTTAACTATAAATAATAAAATGAATTATTTTCTATCATAGTGTGCATTTGAAAGTATCTATGATACATCCCTTAAGTTAATGGTAATGATAGTTCATATTTTTAAGAGTTAAAAATTTAAGATATGAATTTTCATTATTAACTCATAAAATGCTTCCGACCGTAGGATCATCATGAGAATGGTGATTGATCTGGAAGATTGGTGTATGATCACTTCTTTAGAATAGATGAGCCTTGAGTCTATGGTATAGAGACACCAGAGCGAGAGTACAGGTACTCATTAGAGAATGAGGGCGCTGAGCGTGACCACCTCGAGCAGTCATGAGGAAGTCTATCTTCTCGTCTATGACTGGCTCGAAGCTACAGTGGTGTGTATATTTTTTTGACCAGAGGTGCATCGGTAGTTCACCTTGAGAGTGTTATAGTTTGACTATACCATAACTCGATCTTCTAGCCATTTGGAATTCTGAGGAGTATGTTGGCTACAGGATGTTCATTGTAGGAATTGGATTGCACCGATAGGGGATCTATCTACCTCGGTAGATGAGGAGCAGCCCTATGATGATCATGAGAATCAAGTCCATAGGCCCATGGCCATGGCAGAGTGAAATAGTACAAAGAGTTTTATTAGGGTTTTCACATTGAACTTAAATTGAATGATTAATTCATATGATGGAAGTTAGGATTTGACGAGATCACCTTAACCCTAATCCAATCGAGGCTCAAGATAGAGGAACTTAATCACATAGGTAACTGCATCGAGAGGTTCATTTTCAGTACTAATGGGTTGCCACCATATACTGCTAGGCATCACTGATGAATTTTGGGAGCAATTAGAATGATTTGGATGATTGATCATACTAGTTATCTGAATCAAAAAAGTTCTGATCCATCGGAAGATATTTCGATGATGTCAATAATAGAGATCATGACATATCCTATTATCATATGGAACTGAACCTAACTAAGTCACACAAATAAGGGTTTGGATCTAGATATCATCAATTGGACTAACTTAGTTCAATTGATTTGAATAAGATTCAATTAGGTTCAAGAAAATCATGCTAGTACACGATTGAGCCTAATGTTCTCCTTTAACAATCATTAAAACTTATCTCGACTGAGCTAAATGTGTTTGGGCTCACTCAAAAATCTTTACTTGGTCTGACTGGAGCTTGTCCAAGTCAGAAAAGGATTATCTTAATTTATAAAATAAATTTGAGACAATACCTACCATTTTCTATCACCTGCTAAATCTTGTCTTCGAACCTTAGTCAAATGTTGATCTTTGATACATAAACATCTATCCATGTGTCATGCACCCATAGGAGAGAACCTTGGACCTTGTCCCCCTGCTAAAAAGCAGACAAACAAGGGGTGCATGCCTAGGAAGGCATGCACCCCATGAGGATAATGCATGGAGTCTCATACAGATGGGACTCTAGATTGCTTCGCGAATTTAAATGCTGTGGTGCCAAGGTGTCCTGTTCGACCAATCTTGGCGCACCACCTAAGGAGATTTTTGAGGGACTCTAATCTAATTGGATCAGATGATGTCATCCCATCAATCAGATTTAGATCTGATTGCACAAAGGGCCATGATTGGCTGGGATGATGTGGCACTACATGGTGCAGCAGGATCTATATAAATCCTGTCTATGCCTAGAACTGAGAGCTTCTGCTTTGTGCCCATGCAATACAGCCCCCCTCCCTCCTTCTCCATGCCATCCTCAGGCCCTTTCTCTCCTCTCCACGACCAAGGAACTTTGGGCACGAGTTAGGTGCGATCCAAGCAAGTAAAAGTGACAAGAAATGAAGAAGGTGTTAGATATGTATGCCCTAGAAGCCAAAATTGGCTGACACTTATAATACACATCTATGGGCAAAATTATAATTTTGACTATAAATAATAGAATGGATTATTTTCTATCGTAGTGTATATTTGAAAGTGTCTGTGATACATGTTAGATATGTGCGCCCTAGAAGCCAAAATTGGCTGACACTTGTAATACACATCTAAGGACAAAATTATAATTTTAACTATAAATAATAAAATAGATTATTTTCTATCATAGTGTGTATTTGAAAGTATCTATGATACATCCCTTGAGTTAATGGTGATGATGGTTCATATTTTTAAGAGTTAAAAATTTAAGACATGAATTTTCATTATTAACTCATGAAATGCTCTCGACCGTAGGATCATCATAAGGATGGTGATTGATCTGGAAGGTAGATGTACGATCGCTTCTTTAGAATAGATGAGTCTTGAGTCTATGGTGTATAGACATCGAAATGAGAGTACAGGTACTCATTAGAGAATGAGGGCACTGAGCATGACCACCTCGAGCAATCATAAGGAAGTCTACCTTCTCGTCAATGATCGGTTCGAAGCTACAATGGTGTGTCTAGTTCTTTGATCTGAGGTGCATCGGCAGTTCACCTTGAGGGTGTTATAGTTTGACTACACCATAACTCAATCTCCTAGCCATTCAAAATTCTGAGGTGTATGTTGGCTATAGTATGTTCATTGTAGGAATTAGATTGCACCGATAGGAGATCTATCTACCTCGGTAGATGAGGAGCGGTCCTATGATGATTATGAGAATCAATTCCATAGCCCATGGCCATGGCAGAGTGAAATAATAAAAAGAGTTTCTATTAGGATTTTCACATTGGACTTGAATCGAATGATTAATTCATATGATGAAAATTAGGGTTTGACGAGATCACCTTAAGCCTAATCTGATCGGAGCTCAAGATAGAGGAACTTAATCACATAGGTAACTACACCGAGAGGTTCATTTTCAATTCTGATGGAATGCCACCATATGCTACTAGGTGTCACTGATGGATTTTGAGAGTAATTAGAATGATTTGAATGATCGATCATGCTAGTTGTCTGAATCAGAAAAGTTTTGATCCATCATAAGGTGTTTCGATGATGACGATGATAGAGATCGTGACATATCCCATTACCATATGAAAGTGAATCTAACTGGATCACACAAATAAAGGTTTGGATCTAGATATCATCAATTGGACTAACCCAATTCAATTGATTTGAATAAGATTCAATTAGGTTTAAGAAAATTGTACTAGCACACGATTGAGCCTAATGTTCTCCTTCAACAATCATTAAAGCTTATCTCGACTGAGTCAAATGTGTTTGGGCTCATTCAAAAATCTTTATTTGGTCTGACTGAAGTTTTGTTCAGCTTAACAAAGGGTTATCTTAATTTATGATATAAATTTGAGACAACACCTGCCATTTTTCATCACCTGCTAAATCTTATCTTTGGACTTTGGTCAAATATTGATCTTTAACACTTAGACATCTGCCCATATGTCATGCACCCATAGAAGAGAAGATGGAGCTTTGTCTCCTGCTAAAAATTAGAAATGGAGTGGGCATATGCCTAGGGAGGCATGTGCCCCATGAGGATGATGCCTGGAGTCCCATACAGATGGGACTCCAGGTTGCTTCAAGGTTTCAAATTAGGTGGCACCAAGGAGTCATGTTTGACCAGTCTTGGTGCCACCTAAGGAGGTTTATGAGGGACTCTAATCTAATTGGATCAGATGATATCATTCTATCAATCAGATTTAGATCTGATTACACAAAGAGCCATGATTGGCTGAGATGATGTGGCACTACATGGTGCAGCAATGTCTATATAAACCCTATCTGCGCCTAGAATAGAGAGCTTCTACCCCTTGCCCATGCCATAAAGTTTCTCTCCCTCTCTCTCCATGTCATCGTCAGGTCCTCTCTCTCCTATCCACATTCAAGAGTCTTTGGGCTTGAGTTTGGTGCGATCCAAGCAAGAGATAGGCGACAGAAATGGAAGAAGGCAGCACTACTGCAAGAGACAACGGCTGATCTTCAAAAGCTATTTTGAAGATCTTTAAGATCAGATCCATATCTAATTTTTGGAGCATAGATTAAGAATGAGAAGATATCCAGATCCTTTCTGAGTAGATACCAGTAGAGGTCAGGCGCTTATGTGGCTACATCCAGAACCTCAGACAAACATCGGGATCTTCATAGGATAATTGGATTACCCAAAATATAGGTATAATTAAATTAAATTTAATTTATTTTTATTTTATTTTATTAGATCAATAAAATCAAATTTGAATAATTTTAAATTTTATTTAGATCTAAGAGAAAAAATTTTTGAAATATCCCTCTTGATCCTATCAAATCTAAACAAACCTAACTCAAAAAATAGGATTTTTCCCTTTAACTGGTATCAGAGCCAGATTTCATAATTAATTAGATCTAATTTTAATATAATTCTAATCTAATAATTAGATGATTTTAGATGTCACATTAGATGTGATTATATCTAAAATCAAAAATTAAAAAAATTAAATAATCTAGATCTAAGATGTATGAGATGCATGACTAGACTAGGAATAGAGTTATTCTATGTATAGTCTAGGATGATCATAATTTTAATTTAATTAATTATAATTTTTAAATTTATTTATTTATTATTATTATAAATATTTAATTAGATTTAAAAAATAAAAAATAAATTTATTTAATTTTCTTCATATGAGATATGATAGATGCATGTTTAGACTAGTTGTAGAATAGTTCTACAAAGTTGTCTTGAATAAATTTAATTTGATATGATCAAATTTAAATTTTATTTTTTAGATATTTATGAGATAATTTAGATCTAAAAGCATGCATGATATGATATAAGAGATGTATGCAAAACATGTTTTTAAGTTAGATCAATTTTATAGATGTGATATATATGTAGATCTAACTAGTTTTGTAGATTTATCATGTTTCTAATTAAGGCATTCCTCTTGACCATCCGGTCATAAGAATGAAGTAGGATTTAAACACCCTCTCCTTCCATTGATGGGGTGTTCTTATGATGTGTAGGGATGCTACATGTTCGTCCTTAATCAGAAATCAAAAATTTATTTTCTGCAAAATCCTAGATTCTGAAATCCTAGAATTTTATTTACATATTTTGTTTATGAACCCTAAACTTAATTAAGAATTAAAATTATAAAATATATTAGATCTAAAATTAAGAATTTTCAGATCTAAGACATTCATAAAATTGGATTCGAACTTGGATAGCTCAATTAGGCCTAGCAGTTGATTAAATCGAATCAAGAGTTGGTTAGATGGGATCAAGAGTGCTTAAATTGATCAGCCTAATAGGATTAAGTCTGAATCAAGATCGAGTCACATGAGTGATCGATCAAGTTAAAACCTAATTAGACTTAGTGGTTAGAGTCTGGATTATAGGCTAATCCGATTGGTTCTAGCTCAATAATTTGGTATCTAAGGTAAGTTTGGTAGATAAGATTGACTGATTTTAAATTGAGAGCTACTCAATTTGAATACGTTCTTATCAAATTAATGGCATATCCCTTCCATCGGTCTCACTTACCTGGCCATATTTGTCAGCTCAGTCCTAATCTAAGGTGGCTAATAATCCGAGCTAACCCATGCCACTAGGTTAGTCATAATGGTTATGGCTATGTCAAGTCAAGTTTAAAGAGACCTAAATCAAATCTTCCTAAGAAAAGATTAAGTCTAAGGTCTTCCACCATTGTAGATATGTGGGCCCTTCCCAAGATTGATTGTTCTCGACTGGTCACAGTGATTCAGTTGCACCAAAAAAATGCAACCATGTCTATTAGGCATTGGATGCTATGGGCTAGAGGGTAATTTAGACTCAATATTTTAGATATGGTGAGAGATCCAATCATGAATCCAATCTGTGCAAATGGTGGGTCTGACTTAACTAAGGAGTGAATCAATATTTCGGGCATGATGAAATTCATGAATTAGAGACCAAGCCTGGGTGCACCATGATTAGAAAATCATTGGATAAGAGTTGTTCATCCATTGGCTAACCCATCATCAATAACTGTTAGGTGAGGTGATGAGTCAGTTGGTGGGACTGCACCACCTACTAGAAATCATTAATCATGAAGATTTTTGCATATCTACAGAGGGAGTGTAGGAATTCGAGAAAAGAGTGAGAGCTAATTTATTTAAAAATCAAACTGCTAAATAAATTATTCAAGTCTTAGTTACAAAATCTAACTAGAAACTTTGACTTTTTATAGAAAAAAAAAATATCTGCATCCAACCCACTAGCCCATATCCTAGACATCTATAGTAGATTCCACCATGAAAGCAGAATACATCGCTGCGTCAGAAGCGGAGGAGGCATTTTGGTATAAGAAATTTACCACAGAGATTGGAGTGATGCCATCGGATGCCATTCCTCTGTACTGCGACAATAATGGTGCCATAGCCCTTGCTAAGAAGCCGAGGTCTCACCAAAAATCCAAGCACATGGAGTGGCGATACCCCTCATCTACGATTATCTCGAGAAAGATTATGTCGAGGTCAAGAGAGTCGACTCCATAAATAATGCGATAGACCCACTCACAAAGCCATTGGGCTAGCAGAAAATCAAAATCCATCTTGAAAAGATGGGACTTAGATTTATAGCTAATTGGCTTTAGATCAAGTGAGAGTTTGTTAGATATATGCGCCCTAAAAGTCAGAATTGGCTGACACTTGTAATACACATCTAAGGGCAAAATTATAATTTTGACTATAAATAATAAAATAGATTATTTTCTATCATAGTGTGTATTTGAAAGTGTCTGTGATACATTCCTTGAGTTAATGATGATGATAGTTCATATTTTCAAGAGTTAAAAATTTAAGATATGAATTTTTATTATTAACTCATAAAATGCTTCCGACCGTAGGATCATCATAAGGATGGTGATTGATTTGGAAGGTTGGTGTACGATCACTTCTTTAGGATAGATAAGTCTTGAGTCTATAGTATATAGACATCGGAGTAAGAGTACAAGTACTTGTTAGAGAATGATGGCACTAAGCATGACCACCTCAAGCAATCATAAAGAAGTCTATCTTCTCGTTAATGACTGGCTCGAAGCCGCAGTGGTGTGTCTGGTTCTTTGACCTGAGATGCATCGATAGTTCACCTTGAGGGTGTTATAGTTTGACTACACCATAACTCAGTCTCCTAGTCATTTGGAATCCTGAGGTGTATGTTGGCTATAGCATGTTCATTGTAGGAATTGGATTGCACCGATAGGGAATCTATCTACCTCGGTAAATGAGGAGCAGCCCTATGATGATCATGAGAATCAAGTCCATAAGTCCATGGCCATGGTAGAGTGAAATAATAGAAAGAGTTTCTATTAGGATTTTCACATTGGACTTGAATCGAATGATTAATTCATATGACGAAAATTAGGGTTTGACGAAATCATCTTAACCCTAATCTAATCGAGGCTCAAGATAGAGGAACTTAATCACATAGGTAAATGCATCGAGAGGTTCATTTTCAATTCTGATGGATTGCCACCATATACTGCTAGGTATCACTGATAGATTTTGGGAGCAATTAGAATGATTTGGATGATCGATCATGCTAGTTGTCTGAATCAGAAAAGTTCTGATCCATCGGAAGGTGTTTCAATGATGATGATGATAGAGATCGCAGCATATCCATTACCATATGGAACTAAACCTAACTGAGTCACACAAATAAGAATTTAGATCTGGATATCATTAATTAGACTAATCCAGTTCAATTGATTTGCATAAGATTCAATTAGGTTCAAGAAAATTATGCTAGTACACGATTGAGCCTAATGTTCTCCTTCAACAATCATTAAAGCTTGTCTCGACTGAGCTAAATATATTTGGGCTCACTCAAAAACCTTTACTTGATCTGACTAGAGCTTGTCTAGCTTAGAAAAGGGTTGTCTTAATTTATGAGATAAATTTGAGACAACACCTGCCATTTTTCGTCACCTGCTAAATCTTGTCTTTGGACTTTGGTCAAATGTTGACCTTTGACATTTAGACATCTGCCCATGTATCATGCACCCATAGGAGAGAAGATAGGACTTTATCCTTTTGCTAAAAAGTAGAAAGAAAGGGGGCACATGCCTAAGGAGGCATGCACTCCATGAGGATGATGCTTGGAGTCCCATACAGATGGGACTCCAGATTGCTTCAAGGTTTCAAATTAGGTGAATCCAAGGAGTCCTATTTGACCAGTATTGGCACCACCTAAGAAGGTTTATGAGGGACTCTAATCTGATTGGATCAAATAATGTCATCCCACCAATCAGATTTAGATCTGATTGCATAAAGAGCCATGATTGGCCAGGATGATGTGGCACTGCATGGTGCAACAGGGTCTATATAAACCTTATCTATGCCTAGAATAGAGAGCTTCTACCCCTTACCCATGCCATAAAGTTTCTCTCCCTCTCTCTCCATGCTATCTTCAGGTCCTCTCTCTCCTATCCACATCCAAGAGTCCTTGGGCTTGAGTTTGGTGCGATCCAAGCAAGAGAAAGGCGACAGAAAAGGAAGAAGGCAGCACTGCTGCAAGAGACCACGACTGATCTTCAAAAGCTATTTTGAAGACCTTCAATATTGGATCCAGATCTAATTTTTGGAGTATAGATTGAGAAGGAGAAGATATCTAGATCCTGCTCGAGTGGATACCGGTAGAGGTCAGGTGCTTGCGTGGCTACATCCAGAACCTCAGGCAAACATCAAGATCATCACAGGATAATTGGATTACCCAAAATATAGGTATAATTAAATTAGATTTAATTTATTTTTATTTTATTTTATAATATCAATAATATCAAATTTGAAGAGTCTCATATCTAATTTGGATCTAAGAGAAAAAAATTTTGAAATATCTCTCTTGATTCAATCAAATCTGAACGAACATGATCCAAAAAATAGAATTTTTCTCTTCAGAAGGTAGCACTGCTGCAAGAGATAATGGTTGATTTTCAAAAATATTTTTAAAGACCTTCAAGATCAAATCTAGATCTAATTTTTGGAGGATAGATTAAGAAGAAGAGGATCTCTAGATCCTGTTCGAATGGATATCGATAGAGGCCAGGCGCTTTCGTGGCTACATCCAGAACCTCAAGCAAACATCGGAATCATCATAGGATAATTAGATTATCCAAAATAAAGGTATAATTAAATTAAATTAAATTTTTATTTTATTTTATTAGATTAATAAGATCAAATCTGAAGAATCTCAGATCTAATTAGGATCTTAGAGAAAATTTTTGAAATATTCCTCTTGATCCAATCAGATCTGAACGAACCTGCATCAAAGAAATAAGGTTTTTTCCTTCAGGCTTATGTCAAATGGTTAGTTACAAATAAAATTGGATCTAGGTCTGACAAGTGTACATTCCTAGGGTATGCAAAAGAGATCAAAGGATACTATTTCTATCATGATGATGAATAAACGGTGTTCGTCAGCCTTAGAGCAACCTTTTTGAAAAAAAGTTTTTTTATAAAGAAACTGTTGCCTCTAAGATTGAATTTGATGAAGTTCAATACATAGAAAGTCTGATACAGAATGTTAAACCTAAGTTAGATTTGATCAGATCGAATCTAAAGCCTAGTGAATCCGCACCATTAAGACGATCCGATAGGGTACCTCACCATCCGGACAGATACTATGGATTCTTGATTCAGGATAGTGATCCATCGAACTCGATGAGAATGATGAGGATCCAATCACTTATATGGATGCGATGCAGCGATCTGACTCTGAAAAATGGTTAGAAACCATGAGATCCAAAATGGATTTCATGAAGGTCAATGATGTATGGATATTAGTTGACCCACCTGAAGGGGTTAAATTCATTGGGTGTAAATGGGTCTTCAAAAGAAAGAAGGGTGCAGATGAAAAGGTGAAGACCTATAAAGCCCATCTGATTGCTAAGGGGTATTGTCAATATTATGGTATTGACTATAACGAGACATTCTTCTCTGTAGCAATGCTCAAGTCCATTCAAATCATGCTTGCCATTATTGTCCATCTAGACTATGAGATCTGACAGATGGATGTAAAGATAGCTTTTTTAAATAAAGAGATGATCGAAGAGGTGCATATGATACAATCTGAAGAATTCACATTTACAGATGAGTCTAAGGTGTGCAAGCTTCAGAGATCCATTTATGGATTGAAGCAGGCATCTCGAAGTTGAAACATGTATTTTGATAAACTGATCAAAATGTATGGCTTCGTTAAGAATGGAAAAGAATCCTGCATTTACAAATGGATAAATAGTCTAGCAGTGGTATTCCTTATTTTGTACGTGGATGACATTCTCTTAATCAAGAATGATATCCCCGCACTACAAGGAATAAAAGTCTGGTTGTCATCATAGTTCTCCATAAAGGACTTGGGTGAAGCATCCTACATCATAGGGATGAAGATCTATAGGGATAGATCTAAAAGGATGCTTGGTATATCCCAATCCACGTACATAAAAACTATGCTAAAGAGGTTCAGTATGAAGAATTCCAAAAAGAGCTATCTTTCGATAGGCCAAGAAATTTCTCTCTCTAAGAAGGATTGTCCGACAACTCCTGAAGAGAAAGCGTATGAGTAGAATTTCATATACTTCGGTAGTGGGGTCTATTATGTATGCAATGACATGCACGAGACTAGACGTGACATACTCACTAGGAGTAGAGAGTAGATACCAGTCTGACCCTGGAGAAAATTACTGAAAGATGGTTAAAACCATCCTTAAGCATTTGAGAAATACTAAGGATCAATGGTTGGTTTATAGTGAGTCAGATCTGAAGCTTGGAGGGTTCATAGACTCTAGCTTTCAATCTGATCATGATGACAGTAAAAGTATGTCGGGATATATCTTTACTCTAAATAGTGGAGCCATCTGCTGAAAAAGTTTCAAGCAGCATATAGTGGCTAACTCTGTTTGCGAAGCAGAGTATATGGCAACATCAGATGTAGCAAAGAAAGCTATATGGCTGAGGAAGTTCATCACCGAGCTCGGAGTAGCACTCTCCATTGATGGTTTAGTCCTGCTCTACTGCGATAGCACTGGTGCCATAGCTCAAGCAAAAGAATCGAAGACACACCAGCGAACAAAGCATATTATGCACTACTTCCATTTGGTCCGTGAGATCATGGATCATGGTGATGTCGATCTTCAGAAGATCGATGGAAAGAAAAACCTAGTCGACCCTTTCACTAAAGCCCTGACAATCAAGGAGTTCGACAATCATAAGTCAAAGATAGGTATTAGATACTGTGCTGAGTGGCTTTAGGATAAGTGAGAGTTGTTAAAAATTGTGTCCCAAAGTCAATCATCAGTCTGTTGATAGTTAAGATATTATAATTGATTTATTAATTAATAAAAAATATTTTGACATCCTTTTTTATCATAAGTTTCTATCTTCTAATGAACTCCATTGTTGTGATGAAGTCCTTAGGACTATTTAGTTTCGACAAAGGAAGAATTTATCGATTAGTCCTTAAATGGGTTCACGATCAAATGATAGGCTGTTAATTAGGATAAAAGCGTCTATCGAGCATAGATCGCTATATGCCATATAGGTTGGTTGTCCTCTTAACCAAAGAGTGTGGAGACACTGGTATGGCATATAGGTGAGATGTATGGGTATATCGTCATTGAACGTGATCAACTTCAAAGCATTCTGCTATCGAGAATGTCTCTAATGGGATATAGGTATAAGTGTCCCTTAGATTTGAGATCACTTTAGTGACTTGCAAGCAATTCACTATATTTTGGTACCGGACTAACTGAATTTCTAATTCAACAACAAAAGACTTCTAGGCATAGTTAAGTACTTGTAAAGTTGGAGTGTGATCAAGATGGGATTAACCACTTTAAGAGTTGAAGGATAATGCATCACTGTATTTCAATCTAGCAAAGCCTTGGCTAGAGTAATCCATCAGATGAATTTGATATTTTGAAATACAATGTGGACAACCTGATCAGAGTTGATAGTTTAACTCTGAGATGTCCTACGAGCAGTTTGATCAAGGGGATGAATTATATGAAAACTATATCCACATGGGTTCTAAGGATGGTATTCTACACCTTCAACATATCCGACCATCGGATATCATTGTTAGATGGTCACTTTGATTGGTATAAAAATTTATTTCTATACTATCTACTTAGATTCAAACTTATGAGGTCACACACATTAGAGCTTATGATCTGATCAGATGGTTGATCAACGATTAAGAATCGTCCTAGGATTAAACAATCAATACGATTGGTGTTTAACCTAGTGCAAGTGTTGCAGAAGGATCAATTAGTAATTAAATTGCTAATTGACTTAATTTGATTAAGCCAATAGATTAAGATTAAGTTTAATTAAATATAATTTAATTAGATTTAGTTTGGACTTTATTGGATCAAGTCCAATTGGTTTATTGGATAAGCCAAGTGCAAGGAAGAACTAGTCCTAGTCTAACTAGGACTCAAATTAATTTAATTTTTTATTTTGAATAAAAAATAAATTAGAATTAAATTTAATTTAATTAAGTCCTTAAATGGATTAGAGTCTTTTTTTATTGGGTTGGTTTAATCTTGATTTTATTTAGTTAAAAGATCTTGTTTGACCAAGTCAAAATAGGAGTCCTAGTATGACTAGGACTTCCTATCTCCTTGCGCCACCTTGGTCCCAACGCCCCCCATACCTATTTTTTAGGTATTTTTCATGAAAAATCCCTTTCTTTCTGATTTTCACACCCCCTCTCTCCCTCTAAGTCATATTTGGAAGTTAGGTGGAAGACCAAGTCAAAGGAAGAATTGATTTTGCTTAGGATTCTATGAGATAGAATCCTTGTTGACCAAAACATCTTCCCTTGAGTGCCACCCCCTCTTTTAATTAATTCTTCTCTTATTCTATGAAAATAATCTTCTTTTTTGTGCACCCTCCCTTGTTGTTCCATGCCAAAAATTGTGGAGGAGGTGCCCAAGAGTTGGGCGCCCCAACAACTTTCCATGTTTGGATATTCCTAGTCTAAAAATTTGATCTAACTTGGACTCTTCTTTTTTTCTATGTATTGGATGAATTTTATTCTAATTTTTTATAGAATATAGAGCTTTGGGAGAGGTTTGGGGTGTGCAAAAATCAGAGGAAGAGGATCCTTGGGCATGAGGGTTCCATATGCATCAAACTAGGTGTCTAGGTGAGAGAAAAGAGAAGAAGAAGAGGGTCTTCTTTTAGGGCTATTTTACTTTCAATCTCTCCTTCTTTCTTTTAAGTTTTTTTGAGAGAATCTCATATCAGCAAACTCTCATCTTTCTTCTCACATTTTGGAGAGTCCAAATTTTGAAGAAGGGAGCATCGGATCGATCGTCGAAAAAGGATCAGCATAGTACTAGCATGCTGTGCTGATTTTCTATATCGAACTTTAAATCAAAGATCGTAGGCTCGTGTGGACGACTCCTAGAGGCTAGATACATGTGCGGCTCATGACTTCATCCTCAAGCCTGGATCAGTAAGTTAGAACATCTTAACTTGCTCAGGTAATAGATCTGATCTATAAATTTCATACCTGCATTTGATGTAGTATAGATCTAGGTTGATTTGATCAATCTTTTTTTTCTATTTAATTTTATTTTTTGATTTAATATCATATCTTAATCATATAATAGATCAGAGATCTAGGTGTTTACATGGTTATTTAAATAAATTTTAGATTTATTTAAGTCTTTCGCTGCAAGATCTTGAAAAAGTTTCAAGGTCTACCAGTGAAACCCTAGATCTTGTTCCTTCAGAATTATATAGAAACTATATCCGTATGAGTTCTAAGGATGTTGTTCTATACATTCGATCTATCTGGTTATCAGATATCATTGCTAGATAATCACTTTGATTAGTACAAAAATTTATTTCCATGCTATCAGCTTAGGTTCGGACCTATGAGGTTATACATATTAGAGTTCACGATTTGATCGGATGGTTGATCAACGATTAAGAATCGTTCTAGGATTCAATGATCAATACGATTGATGTTTAACCTAGTGCAAGTATTGCAGGAGGATTGATTAGCAATTCGATTGCTAATTAGCTTAATTTAATTAAGCCTAAGGGCTGAGATTAAGTCTAATTAAATATGATTTAATTAGATTTGATTTGGGCTTAATTAGATCAAGTTCAATTGACTTATTGGATAAGCTAAGTGCAAGGAAGAACTAGTCCTAGTTTAACTAGGACTTGGATCAACCCAATTTCTAATTTGATTAAAAAATTAAATCAAATTAAATCTGATTTTATCTAATTTAATTAAGTTTTTAATTGGGTTAGGGTCTAATTTAATTAGATTGAGTTGCTTTTGGTTTAATTTGATTTAAGAAACCACTTTGACCAAGTTATAAATGGAATCCTAGTAAGACCAGAATTCCTCCTTATGCCACCTTAGTCCCAACGCCCCCTCTACCTATTTTCTAAAAATTTTTCATGGAAATTATTTTTCTCCTGGTCTTCATGCACGCCCACCTCTCTCTCTCTCTTTCTCATAGGTAATTGGATGGAGGACCAAGTCAAAGCAGGAGTTTGTTTTGATTTTGAATTCTATGAGATAGAATCCTAACAAATCTAAACTCTTTCCAATAGGTGCTGCCCCCTCCCTCTATTATTTCCTCTCTTATTCCACATGAGAAAGGCCCATTTTTGTACACCCCTGCTTGCTCACACCAAAAATATTGGAGGGGGCACTCATGAGTTGGGCGCCCCTTGACTTGCCCAGTTTGATATTTCCTTGTCTAGTATTTAACCTAAATAAGGACTCTTTTTTTCTTATATATTTTGGATGAATTTTGGCTTAAAATTTTTGTGAAATATAGAACTTTGATAAAGCTTTGAGGTGTTTAAAAATTAGGGAGAGAAAACTTCTGGGCATGGGGATTCAATAGACACAAAATTAGGTGTCTAGGTGAGAGCAAAAAGAAGAAGAAGAGGATTTTCTTTTAGGGTTGCTATGTTCACCTCTTCTCTTCCTCCTTTGGGTTTTCTGAGAGTGTCTCATATCTGAAACCTCCTCTCCATATTCTTTTCTTTGGAAGAGTCCAAATCCAGAAGAAGAAGGCATCTGATCAACCATCAAAGAAAGATCAGTATAGTATCAGTATATTGTGCTGATTTTCTGCATCAGAATTTTTGATCGTGCTCGTGGGCTCGTGTGGATGACTCCTTGAGGCCAGATGCATGTGTAGCTCGTGACATCATCCTCAAGCCTAGATCAGTAAGTTAGAATGTCTAACTTGCACAGGTAATAAATCTGATCTATTTATTTTATAGCTGCATTAGATGTAGTATAGTTACATGTCGATATGATCAACATGTTATTCTTCCTCCTCAGATTTTAATTTTTGATTTAATAATATGCCATGATCATGTAATAGATCTTAGATCTAGGGTATTTTCTAGAATTTATAAATATATATTGATTTATTTTAGTTTTTCACTGCTTTATCTTGAAAAAATTTCAAGATCAAACCCTGAAATCCTAGATCTGGTTCATTCACTTATAGAGTCTTACTTGCATGTTAAAAGATGATTCTCTAAGTGAAAGTTGTGCAACTAATTCTTAGACCTAAGTCCATCTTGAAACGTTGTGCACATGAATTCATGTTTTGCTTCATACTCAAGCATGACTTAGACATGTATTGGATATTCTGGATATGGTAGAATATGTATGAAGGTTATGAGTCGATCAACAAAAAATTGATCATTTCTAGTAAGAGAAGATATCATCGTATATGTTATCATCTTTAGATGACTCAAAAAGTCTTTGATCAAAATAGGATGAAAATTAGAAAGAATTTCTAATGTTTCATCATTAGAGTCATCACAAATTAATGGAAAATTGATATAAATATGTATCTGAGTTTGACATGATTTCATACTTATAATCAAATTCAAAATGTGGGTTGATTGATGGATTGAATTGCATAGTAATTTGCTACTGAAGAGTATATTTGATATTTCTATCAAATTCTATATATTCTGGATAGTCATGATGCATTGCTAGATGGCAATCTTGATTTGTTGGTTTGAATGAATTAATAAGTTTAATTCATTCCTCAATTAGAAGTGTTCTATTTGCTGAACTCGGGTCGACATGGATTGGATCTTAATCGATTTGAAGGGTTCTAATCAAAGTAGGTCAACATATACCCAAATTTATTACTGGCTAGATGTGGAATCCAATAGATCACACACATTAGAAAATTGATCAAGGACCTATTTGGTATGGTTGATTAGGCCAAGAGATCTATTGGGGTTGCCAGTAAGCATGCTAGCACATGTAGTGAACCCTAGCTCCTAAATCAAATTGAATTTGATTTAAAATCTTGCTACTTTGCTAAGCCAATTGAATGAAACTTTGGATTGGGTCAAGCCTTAATTGGGGCAGCCAATAGTTGGCACCTACAAGCCATCTACATAGCGTATGATAGAGTCTAGAGTGGTTTGGACTCTATTTAGATGAGGTGCACAAATATGTGGTGCCATTTTATTTTTGGCATAAGGAAGGAACAAAGTCCTTCTGCTTTGGGTTTAAGACCCATGTGGCATCCTTATCTTCCCTCCATCTCCTTTAGCATAGCTTTTGAAGTCTTTGTTAGATTTTGACTGTTCATGAAACATCCATATCCCTTTTGGCGTGCATGCTTGAAATTCTTCATGCGAAGGGATGCGTAAAGAGTCCTTCTGCTAAGGGATAGAGGGTGATGTCTCTTCTCTTTATCTAGGTATTTGAATTCAGATTCAAGTCTTTTTGCCACATGGCATTTTCAGATTAGATCTGAAACTTAAAGGGATGCCAAAAGCATCCCTTTTCTTGGCATGTGCGTAGGAGGATGTTATGAAATATTGTGTCCCTTGGAGACTCCTTCTGATTGAAGTCTCTTAAAATCTGATACGTACTTTTATTTGGGGTGTAGGAGTCCTTGCCTCCTACAACTCTAGGTCTTATGACAATAGGCTTTTCTTTTAAGACAAGCCTAAATCAATTAAAACAAAGGTTAAGAAGGATGTTGGGAAGAAGATTAGAAAGCCTAAAGAAGATTAAAAGCAAAGAGAATTCTTGGTGCAAGAATTTAGCAAGCAAGGTTCAGAATGAGTGTTGTCTTTGGATTAGTTCATGTGTGGATCACCGGTAGAAAATATACACGTGTGCATCTCATTGTAATCAATATTCAGAGACCGCAAAATATAGGTACTCATCTATCCTGATTATCTAATTTTATACTTTGATTGTCATTGTCAAGGGATTCTGGTCGTGGGTTCCGGTGCATTGGATGTTCCTTTATCAAAAATTTTGAAATGCCAATCCTTCTGCCGTAGCACTAGTACCCTACGGTTCATTGTTCGGTGAGAAACACCACTTGACAGTTCTTTAGGATTGGACAAGGTATAATCTTGCTCAGAAATCAATCTTATTGAGGCTTTGTTCTCTAACAATCGCAGATCAATTTCAATTATGGGATCTGGATTTGGTGCAGTATCCCATATACCTGGCATGGTCTAGTTGGATCAGTTTAGGATAAATTTTACCTCTAGGACCCAAATGGAACGTGTTTTATTTCATGATAAGCAAAGTGAACATGCTTAAGATGATTTATTAGCCTAGCTTATTCTTAAATAAAATTAATAATAATAATAACTCAGAAAGAAAACTTATAAGTTTCGTTTCTCACTTGTCTGAAATCGATGAGGAGAGAGGTACCAGTTTTGACTTGGATAAATCCACATTAATCACATGTGAAGATCTTAAGGAAATGTGTCTAATTTGCCTTTCTTTGGTGTAGACTAATTGCTTAACTAGTTCTCATTTGTTATTACTTGTTAAACTCCATAAACTAATAGCATAAAACAGTTGTTTGTATTCCGAACATTTAGAAGATAACTGCAAATATTACGGGCATCATGATATATGGATAGCTCGCCACCCCGGTACCGATACTGAGAGGCTTTAAAAATTCAGTAGGGTCCCCTTGAGAAGTAGGCCAGATTGTGCTTTGTCCTAATAATTTCCCCGATCCATCGAGCCATCTTCACGTTTGTTCGTGTTGTTTTACGCCGGTGGATGTGTGAAAGCAATCCTAGTCCCGCTTGCTGTCCCTCTACTCGTCAGATCTGTCCGTCCTTCCATACGGAGCAAATGGAGTCCATGCCAAGGGCGAGCGTTCATCAACTTTGGAGCACGACGACGTTGCCGTATGGGTCGTGAGCCAGCTGCCATTTTCCTTTTTGGGTTTTTTTTCTACCAAAATAAAAAAGGACTCAATTCAGTATTTGTTATAAATATTTGTTAAAGAACTTGAGGAATCAATTGATCCAGCGGGTTTAATTAGTTGCCGCGTGCCCTCAATATACATAGCAACCGCTGAGTACGGTGCTGATTTGAGTGCACATGCAAATCTTTTCGCGTACGTAATTCTTAATCATCCAATTCTGAAGCTTTTAGCGCCGATCGATGTCAAAATTATGCACCTATCAAGTGCATTTTTACAACCAAGTGCAGCTTTGGAGTGCTGTATATAATCTTTATGCACATGTTTGCTTTTATATGCTCAGCATCACGGGTACAGCTTTTGGCGTCCTTCCTTGACGATAAATTGTTGTTTATTAAGAGGGATTCGATGCTTTTCGATAACTCCCTCCCTCTCTCTTAGCTATATTTTATGTGTTAAAGATCTGCAGGCATTTGCAAGCTGCGTGTCTCCTTGGCTAAATTTTCAGTGTTCGCTTAAATTTTTAACTTTCTAATTAAGCTTAACTGCTATATTAGTCCTTTGAGAATAATTAAGTGCTACTGCTACATCATTCAATCAAGAAGTTAAGCTTTAACATGAACATGAACCTAACTAACAGTCCTTATTATTGTTTTCTTATAAGGTACATGGAATCTGCTTTGTGGCTTAGGAGTCATGGCTGTTGCACCCTCCAAATGCTTACCCCTTTTTTCATCTTTCAAGCAAAAGGGACTAAGAGCTTTTGGAAAGCATAACTGCCGCCACTGCGTAACTTTGTGCTTATAAATACTTTATAGAACTAGGTCTAATTAGATTTTATCAATCAGATGGTAATTCCTCTAATTTCTTTGTTATTTCCGTTGGTCATGCATGTCTAGCAAACTAGTCTGTCTTTTATAGGGATTAAAGATTCACGGATTTTTATATATCCGTTAACCCAACCAACTAGGAAACTAATTTTCCTACTCTCAGATCTACAAATAGTTAAACTAACAGGCAAACATATTAAGTTTTAGACTTGCATGTTCTTTCTTTGTTGGATTGCTTAAATCTTAAGCCACAACTAGTTACCCTACTAATTCATGTAGTATGTTAATAATTTTAAGAAAATTTTAGAACAACTAAATAAGTGCAAGATGGACATCCATCGGTCATAGCTTTACCATGTATTTTCATTGAACGGATACATGTGCCATCACAACTTCACACAATTGATGCTTTACATGTGCTGGACTCGACAAAGATGCATACTTACATGATTTCGTAAGTTGAGCTAATTGGATCCTTTGAAAACGCATATATCACCACTTCTATCGTTAAAGTAGGTAATTAACGAGATGTTAGGCATGATTTCAAAGCAATTATACATCATTTGTCCAAACATATATGACAAGATTTGATAAAATATGAGAATGAGCTATCAAATCTTAGTTATATAAATAAATAGAGAAAGATTAATTATCTTCTCTACAAAGAAAAATAAATAGAGGTGAATTGACACCAATGTGCATGTACTTAATTATTCCAATATAACAGCATTAAGTCTGTTGCGGAGATTTATTTATTTAAATATTTTGAAAAGCTTTTTTTCCTTGAAGAAATTCAGGCTGTCTTTTCATCCAAAGCCATATGAATTAATTCATAACTCAAAAATTTTTTGCTCAATTATTGTATTTCCAAATATGAAATTGATTTTTAAAACATAATTACGGTATCTTTGCAATTCGGAGTGCAAGTCAACCCAAATGTGGAATCCTTTCTCTCTCTCTTTTTTTTTTTTTAATCAATTACATACGTATTATTTCCTACATAAAATTTTCCTTATTATTTTTTAAGTGCCCACGAGGCACTATCATGCTATCAACATATATGTATCAAACATGTCCAAACTCTAACACATATGGTAGTGTAATGGTAGATAAATATATATATATATATATTTTTGAATAATTAATGCTATGAGCTTGCTGATTCGTCTGCCGATTAGATAAGCTTCAATCTCTTCTGCAAGATTACAGGTTATTGTGTTCATGATACGATTTTGCATATTTTTAGAGGAGTAAATAAAGTTATATCATTGGGATCTCATAGGACACGATGAATCAGATCAGACTAATTATTTCATAAATATTTAGGAATGATCTTTTTTATCTATTTTTATAATATTTTATTTTTTAGATTCTAATTTTTTTTGTTAGTTTAAATCATTTGATTGGTCAATAATAATAATAATAATAATAATAATAATAATAATAATAATAATGCTCTAAGCTCAAATTTTTGATAAGAAGATCCCACGTAACGTACGGAAGAGCTATTTCTGACTAAAAAAAAATAAAATTCTAGTTTTTTAGTACTAAATGGTTGTAAAGCTTTTTCCTCGTGCCCTGTCGGGACTCCAATTCTTTATTTTTTAAGAACCAAATGTATACCGCCAATCAAGGAAATCAATATTCTAATTTCATTGTTGAGGCAGGCGATAAAAGCTTTGCCATGTCCTTCCCCTCTTTATATACACGACTCCCAACCATAGGTCTAACGCTGGCTCACTAGAGCAGCAGTCCTCCTTGGAGAGAGAGAGAGAGAGAGAGAGAGAGAGAGAATGGCAGAAGCGACTGCTTGGAAGCTCTTCCTACTCCTCCTGCTCTGCATCTCCTTAGGTGAGCTCACCTCAGCCGCCGCCACCTCCACCGATTTCATCCGGTCCACCTGCGGCAGCACCACCTACCCAGCCCTCTGCGTCAAGTGCCTCTCCGCCTACGCCCCCTCCATCCGCCGCAGCCCCCGCGAGCTCGCCCGGGCCGCACTCACCGTCAGCGCCGACCGGGCCCGGTCCGCCTCCGCCTACGTCGCCCGCCTCTCGGCTGGCGGCGGCTCCAAGACCATCAATGCCCACGAGGCTGGCGCCGTCCGGGACTGCCTCGACAACATGGCCGACAGCGTGGACCAGCTCCGGCAGTCGTCCCAAGAGCTGGGCCGGCTCGGCCGAGCCGGATCGGCCGGGTTCAGGTGGCATCTGAGCAACGTCCAGACTTGGTGCAGCGCCGCCCTCACCGACGAGGACACTTGCTTGGACAGCCTGTCGCAGTACGGGTCCGGTGGTACAAGGGAAACCATCAGGAAGAAGGTGGTCGAGGTGGCCCAGCTCACCAGCAATGCTCTGGTCCTTGTGAACCGGATCGGTCCGAACTATTGAACCGGCTCCGTTGGTTTGGGTTTGTGCGTGTGTCCAATTATATTATGTTCTACCGGGTTTTGTTGCGTTATCGTTGCTTGGTATTTCCTTGGCCGTTCCGCTTCAATTGGAAGATCGCGATGATGTGTGGTAGAAGAGAGCATGTAAAATCGGAGCAAAGTTTCAAAAGTTGTACATGATCAACATTATGGTTTTGGGATCTATATAAACTGTATCATAATGTGGCTCTCTCTCTCTCTCTCTCTCTCTAGCGAATCAAATTGTAGTGGGGTGGTCCATGGGGGCTTTGACTGTTGAAGACAGGAAGCTTGTATGATTGTTAATGGAGTAATCATACCCAACACCATGTGCACTACTGCTTGGTGGACCGCCTTGCCAATTACCTCATCTCATTCTCATAGGCTCCGATCCAAAATGAGTGAATAATGAATGGGTCCACATGAACGAGATGAGATGATTAGCATGATGCACTGGTATGTGCACGTGGGCTAGGATATAATATCTCTTGTTTTAAGGGATTAGGATGTGGAGGAGGTTCATTAAAGGAAGAGAAGCTCATCTTTTACTAATTGTGATGTCCTTGCTTCATTGTGGCATTGGTTCTACTGCTTGCAAATTAGGTTGGTTGCGGTCTTAATAGCAGTTTGGTCTCCAGTTGGTCACATTTCTCTTTTACAAGGCGCTCTAATACGCTAAGGCTACGTTTTCTGAACAAATATCATGTGAGGCCAACGCTACGAAAAAAAATTATAAGGCAGATTTTATAATTTTTTAATTTCTCTTAACACTGATCCTAAAACATAAACCTAAAAATCAAGAGCTTTTTTACTAACAGAGTTATTAATCTTATAATTAAAAGATAATGTAGTATTCTCTTTCTTTCTCGTTTTTAGTAAATACTTTTTATGGATACATATTACACAATCATATAATACATATTAAATAAATTAATCATCAAGCAAGTTAATACATATCTCCAAATAAATCGATATATAATTTTTTAAATATGAAGTTTACCAATATACAATATACGATTAGTTGATACATAGCAAATTAGTCATCTAGTAATCCAATACGTATTTTCAAGTAAATTAATACATAGTGTTCAAAACATTATATTCATTAGCATACAGTACATGGCTTGGTGATATACACTCATCGACTTTTTTATATATATTGTAAGGTACTTCTTTGATACATATCCAATAGTAATTCAATGTGTATAGATCTCCAAGTAAAAAGCATATTTTGAAAACTATGTACTAATTTATTTGGAGGTATATATTGGATCATTGCTAGATATATATCAAAGAAGCTTGCACTATGTATTAGAAAGTCAATGAGTATGCATCACCATATCATGTAGTGTGATCGATGAGCAAAATGTTTCTAATATCACCATATTAATTTACGTAAAGGAATATATTAGATTGTTAGATGACTAATTCGTTAAGTATGTATCATCTATCCATATATTTTGTATCAGTGAACTCTATCTTTTAAAAACTATGTATCAATTTATTTAAAAATATCTATTGGATCACTACTAAATATTGTCAAAGAATCTTGTAGTATGTATCAAGAAGTTGATGAATGTATATCACTATATTATGTAGTATATATCGATGAATATAATATTCTAAAAATTATATATTAATTTATTTAGAGATACGTACTGGATTGCAAGATGGTTAATTTTTGCTAAGTGCGTATCATTTGATTATGTATTATATAGTGGTAAACTCTATATTTTGGAAACTGCGTATCGATTTATCTTAGTAGATGTATTGATTTGCATGATGATTAATTTGTTTAGTTATATATCACTTAGCTATATAGTATGTATCAATAAAATATAAATTATAAAAATAAAAAAAATATTATATTTTTTATTTTTAATTATAAAATTAATAATTTCATTAGTAAGAATCTTTATTAATTTTTAGATTTTTTTAAAAAAAATTAATATAAAAAAAAATAATAAATTATTAATTTGATCCCAAAATTTTTTTCTAAGTTTGTTTCTTTCCCTTCTAAATCTTGGAAAGAGTGAGAATAAGTGGGTGAATGGGATGTTTGTCATGTTCTCTTCTCGATATCTGAGCAAATAGATTATTAGAATAAAAGACTCCGAGTTGGAATATAAAAACATATCATGATGAGGGCCATCCACCTGAGAAACAGAACAGCTAAAGGTCTAAACTTGCCGAGCCCGTCCTTACACATTGCATTACCGCTCCCAAAAAAATCAAAAGAACATAATTTTGTGTGAGCTGGTTAGGGGATCACAACCGCCTCATGCCACACTTGTTCACATGTGTGCTGCCTTTAGTGGCTTTAAGTAGCTCTTTTCCTTTCAGATCACTCTCCACTCGTAGTCTATGCATGTTCAATATGGGTCCGGTGCTGGAAAAAGCCACCGCAGTTCACGCCGGTTTGTTCTGAAAATAATGGAAGGCTTCATAAAGACTCTTCTCCCACCCATCCCCCTCCCACTGCCAAAGTTAGGCTTCTCGCCAACCAACCAGTAATCTAGCGTCAACATTGACGCATAAACTGGACCACCACCTAAAAATTCGGCTTGGAGGGAATCCAATGGAATCATTTATTAAAAGAAAAGCAAATAAACAATCTAGCTACTCAACCTTTTCAAAGTAGCGAAGTCTTACAGTATTAAGTTGTTTGATGGACGAAATGGAAGACTTTATGTAGGGCCCGTGTGAAGACGCACTGACCAACTATTGTTGTTGTTTTATATGATTTAATCTATGGCAACTGAAGTGTGAACAAGTGTGAGTGGCCAAATAATTAGTCTGTATTTAGGTGCTCAAAATAGCACTCATAGTAAATATTTCTCCACTAGTTGCCGTCTTTAACGAAAAATTCAATATCCACTTTGGTTATACTGCCGCTCTTGCCGTCGGAGATGTAGCATATCTCAGCGACAAAAAGCTAGAGGATCGTGGTAAAAGAGGAAGGAGTTATGGAGATACCCATGCGAATGAGTTGGATTTTGGTTGGAAAGAGAGAAGAAATTATTGTCTATACTTCGTGCACCATGATGACCGTACATGCAGCTAGCAAGGACCACAAGTTTCTATAGGCTCCTAGCCCTTTTAATCATTTCAATTACCATGATATGGATTGAAATGTAATTTTTTAGATTCTTTCACACATCAAATCTAAGTAAAACTCATTAAAAAATAATTAAGAAGATTTTTTATATTTTTAAAATAATAAATAGGAGTTTCTACATTTTTTAAAAAATAATTAAAACCTTTTTGCTCGACTGGAACATATTTTTTAAGGACTTTTTTGCATGTCAAATTCACATAGAGCTCAAAAAAATAATTAAAAAGAGTTTCTATATTTTTCAAAATAATTAAAAAATTATTTTCTAATTAAGAAATTTCTATATTGAAGAAAATATTCTCTAAAATAGTTAAGAACCAAGCTTTCTAAAATACTTTTTTTCTAAAAGCTTTTCGCAGTTGGCTTCAAATAAACTTTTTCTTATATTTTTTTTCTAGGGTAATTAAGAAGAGTCCGGTGCCTATGATATTTCTAATAAATGGTTTCAAATATCTTTTAAAACTTTTGCATTCCAAAAATAATTTGTATGTTTCCTGTATAGGTCTTGGCAAAAAATAAATAAAAAGAGTTTCGTCGTTTCCTACAATAATTAATAAGAGATCCTATACGTTCAAAAATAACTAAGAAATTTATGCATAGAACAAAATACTTTCTAAGATAATTTAGAAGGAAGCTTTCTTTCTTTTTCCTCGTAAGAAATTTTTAAATCAAATAATTTTTTTTTATAATTCTGTGTAAAATAATTAAGATAAATGGTGATATTTCTAACAACTTTTGATACACGAGGATTTTGTGTGGGGATTCTAAATGGGTAGTTTCAAATATTCTTTAAAATTCTTATACTTAGTAGATGGCTCCAAATATTCCTCAAAACTTTTGTGTCCCAAAAATAATTTTTGCATTTCCTAAATAGAGCTTTACAGAAAAGAAGAAGAAAAAGAAGGGTTTCACTTGGATTTCTTGATCAAAATGAAATCCGACCTCAAATATTTCAATTAAGCTTCAAAATCAGGTTGGTTCAAGGTTGTTTAGGCTGGAACGGATCAGTTATATCAATTTAACCAAACCATTTGTAAATGTTCACATGCTATATGAATAATATTTAACGGAAAAGAAAACGCATTTGGGACGGGAGTAAATAAGTATAATAAGAGCTCCAATTTCATGCAGTTAAACTATACACTAGGAAAATTTTAGAAAATAAAACTTGATTTAATATATGTATGTTATGTATTTATATGTTTTCAGGTATGGGTTGGATTGAGGTGCTCCACATCTCAGTCTAAATTCAATTAAAAATCAAATTGGATTTGGATTCTCAACCCAACCCTGCGCAGGCTATGTCGAAACCCATCCAAGCCCATTCTAATTTTGGGTTGGGCTTACATAGTATATGGGCTAATCAGCCCACCACTACCCTTTGTTACACCATCATCATGGACTTAATATTAATGGTTCTCCTACCACCAAGCTACCATTGTCCACTCTATCAAGTCCTACCCAAGCATTGTTTTATTCTTTTGACCTTATATATTGTCTCTAATTCGAGATTACGAGCTAGATATCATGGCAACTGCCACATATTTATAGAGAAGACTCTCCACGAGTATGCAAAGCATATTAACATGATATCAAATACATCATACTAGAGATAATTTAAATAACTAAAAGTTAAAATTTAATTAACTAATAAATAAAATTCAAAAATATGACATCTATTGAACCTCAAATAATAGTCCCATAAAATGTAATTAATACATCCAAATCTAAATTATGTTGATACTGTCAAGTCTTATTTCTAATCTCACTCCTAAAGTAATATCCACATCCACAACTACATATCTAAATCTTAAAAAAAGAAGAAGATAATAATGAGCTGGACAGCCGAATAAGTAATGAATACTTTGACTAAATAATTCATATGATACTATACGATACGATAGTTAAAATATAATTTATCATTAATCAGTGTACTAACACAATCAAATTGATTTTCAAAATACGAATTTAGTAATATTAGTAGCTTTCAAATATTCATATATATAATTATAAATTTGAAACTAATCATATTCAATAATCTAATTTAAATAAATTTCATTCAATTCATTAGTCTTTAATTATGACTATACTTATATCTTTTATGTGATGATTAGAGTTGTTTTGATACTAATTATCGTGATATCACTTGCTTTAGTATCACCTCTTGGAAAGATCTCTCGTGCAGAATATGGATCCTCCAAATCTATATTCGGTTTGCCAGTGATGATGTCAATACCTTACCATAGAAAGAAGAAAGAGATAAATAAATGAACATAATTAAATACATGGATTAAGCCAAAGCTTACCTCAACGAGGCATACAAACTTCACTATAGAAAAGAAAAATTTTACAAAAAGAGATTACACCTTCAACTCTCATATATCAATTCCTCTTTCTCAATAAGAAGCATTCTCCCTCACAAAGCTCTCTCTTTAGAAGATCCTTTATAGCTCTGATTGCTATCGAACAGTCTATCCAAAACCTTCTACTTTTGTTCTCTGCCAACTCTCTGCTAGCAGTCTGCTGTTGTCCGATGTCGAATCACGAGACACGGCTATATCACTGCCCACAAGACCTTTTAAAGATCTCAAACTGAGTCTAGATCGAAGAACAGACTCTGGTTAGAACTCAAATCAGCTTCTCATTGTCAGATCTTACCCATAGCTTTGCGCAGCCATCGGATCGCATGCTCCATGCAAATCAGTGCCAAAAACAGCCCAAATGACCTCCTGGACCCCATAAATCGCCTGTAGACTCTTAAGCGGCACTACAACAAAAAAGATCTATAATAACGGCCAAAATCATTGCAAAAAATATAAAAAATCATTGGTAAAATTTATACCAATGGTTGGTAAACCATAGCAACAGGTGGCATGGCTGAAAACTATTACCGCCTATTACCACGATTTTGGTGAGCATTGGTATATGCAAGTCTATGCTAATACGATTATAATTATCACCATGAATGCAATTAAAATTAAATATTTTTTAATAATAATCTATATTTATAATCATAATTTTTATAAATTAATATTAAATATTTTAAAATCAAATATTATTCTCTTATTCTATTAAAGTTGACTATAGTATTCTTATATTTGATTCAACTTAATCATCTATATAGGAAATCGAATATAAGACCTATTAGATAGCTACCTAATACTTAACCATCATGATAACATTAACTTATGATATAAAGTTATGGTTTATCATACTTATTCAAAACTTATTCATATTTATTTTTGATATATTATGATATTTTAATTTTAACAAATAATTATTTTTATAAAAAATCAATTCTCTTCTTTTTGAAAGAAAATTATAAAAATATAATATTTTATTTTATTTTTTATAAAATTTTGAAAATCTTATTATTTAAAATATATTAAAATATAAATAATTTTAACATATTTCTATAATTATAAATATTTTTTCTAATATTCTTTAAAAGTAGATAATTCATGATTCTTCTAATTTATAGCTATAAGTAAAAAAAAGATATTTAATATATAATATTTTAAATCTTTATATTATATAATTTATATAAGTAATTTTTAATTTTTTTATATATTTTAATGTAAATTTGATTGGATCAAATCTAAATTCTTGATTAAATTTATTTTTATAAAAATTTTAGTAATTACATCATAGGTCATTACTTGATTGTGATATTATACATTCAATATTGATATTGGATTTCATATCAACATTTATTTTTATTTAATTATTATCTTGACTCATATGGTTGAAATCATATTAATTTTAAAATTTATTAAATATATAAAATATTTTTTCTATAAAATATAAATATATATTTAGTGATTAAATACTATCATCATAAAAAATCCAAATTAGCTTGCAATGATGTTAATTTATCATAAAAGTAATTAATAAATAATTAGTAATAAAAACTATTTGTTATATAATGATATATAGAGGATAAAATTTATTTCATTAATAACTAATTAATATTCAATAATAGAATTATAAATATTATCAATGAGATTCTATTTAATTATAAAATATTATTCATATATGATACCATCGTAACATTATAAATTTTAGTAATATTATAAATAACCATCTTAATATTATAGATTTTTATGATAATATTTAAAATAATTATAATAAAATATAATTTTTTTATAATAGTAATAAGATACCATCGCTATATAATAACTTTTAATAATATTTTTGACAAAATACTATTATATTATATATCTTTTATGATATTTTTTAGAATCATTACTAGAGAGTATTTATAGTAATAATCTTTTCTGTGTGTCACAAAAATTTCGTCGCTATAAACTATTTTTGTTGTAGTATGGGAGGCCATGAACTACATGAAATATAGAAAAATACCCATGGACCACGTGTGTGGATTGCGTATGGTCCATGCAACATTCATGGACGATGCCCTCATGATTGGCATGCTGGACTATGCCATGCACCGCATTGGGCCTGCTGATAAGAACGCGATGTTGTCATTAAGACATCATATTTATCAGTTTAATCCAACTTCTTAAAATAATTAAAAATACATAGATAGCAGTGAGTCGGGTTAAATCCACAGGGAAGGTAGTATTTTAGATTTAAAATTTTTTATTTTATAAAAAAAAAAATTGAAAATAAAATTGAAGCAATAATTAAAATCAAAATTTAAACAGTACAGAAAAATAAACTTGGTACTAGAATCTACTATTTAGATCTTAGTATCTACTTACAGTAAAATAAAGAGCAATAATTAAAGTATAAAAATTAAATTACAATAAAAATAAAGAGTATGAAATTAAAGAGCATAAAAATAAATATTATATTAATTAAAAAGTTCATAATTTAAATATATAAAATTTTAAAAAAAAAATAAAATAGACTGATCTCTGATCTTGGATCAACATCGATAGAAAGATGGTGTAGAAGTTCAGCTCTTCTTCTCGGCATCCATTGCTTTGAAGCAGCCTCTGATCCAAAGCCTGGCTCTATTCTATACCAAAGCTTCACCTTGATCGAAGAATATGAATTCTGGAAGCCTGGGGTCTTATTTATAGAGCTAAGAGGAGTGGAGGATTTTTTTCTAGGCAATGTGGGACAAAGAGCCATTTTAATCATCAAAATAGGAAGAAATCCGAGTAAAATTCGGATTAAAATAGCTTTAAGACGAATCTAGTGAAGTTCGGTGAAATCTAGCCATTCAATAGAAATCCAATGGACCAAAAATCATCAAATCGGATGTGTGTGTATCGATCCAGATTATGTTGGATTAAATTCTGACCATTGATCACACGTTGATGGAGAAAATCTGACCGCTAATCGTGCGTTGGGAGTCCTGATCACCACTAGAAGCATTCTGGATAGTTGGATCTAAGTCAGATGTGAGCGCTGCCATTCGATGGCGATCCGCATGAAGTTTGAAGCTGAATCAAATTAAAAAATTTTCTCCACCATTCGATCTTGACCGCAATCAATCGGATCCATCCGATCGCATCTTTATTGTTCTCACAGACCGCATGGACCGGCTGCACTACACACCGTAACGAATCAGTGCCTCCTATTGTCGAGTGCAAAGTCTAAAATACTCTATGAGCCATGATAGATTTTCTGTAAACCCTTTAAAGGTCTAGGTCTACCATGTATCGCTTCCTGATTCATCGAATTCTACTGAGCTGGTGGTCCACGCTTGGATCATGGATCGGCTAGCTGGCTGGCTAGCTAGGCTTGAGTCAACTTGGTCGACACATCGGTTTGGTTGGTTGGCTAGGTGCATTTGGATGCACCGGCTGATATGATGCGATGGTTTGAGCCGGCTGAGCCATATATTATTTTTCATTCAATTTTTATTTATTTTATTTATTTAAAAATTTATATCTTCTTCGTTTTAGCTCCATTTTATTTCAAACTTATTTCATTATAATTAAAAAAATAAGCTCTTTTCATTGATTATAAAATTTTATTTTTTATTTTTTATTTTTTATTATTTTTAATTAATTTTTTTAATAAATAAAATATTAATTTTTTAGAAATATATATAAATTGATCATTAATTTTTAAAAATTAATATAAATTAATTGATAAATTAATATTTTTATTGATAAATTTATGGTACTTATCACATCCCTCAACTTAAGCTTTGCTTATCCTCGAGTAAAGAAAGAATTAGTTTTAAATACCTTTTAACTTTAGAGTTTTGAATTTTACCTAAACAGTTTGGCCATTGATATTTAGTAGAGTATAAGTGAGGTATATTATTGGGGTACTAATATTTATGAATAAAAAAAATAAGTAAAGAACATTAAATTTTTTTAAACTTTTTCTAAATTATCCCATATTAATCTCTAATTTATCTAAACTTTCATATAGACAAGTGTATTGCTACTTTCATCCTTCATTTATTGATTTTTATTTTTATATTTTTTATTTTTTAATGCGAATATCATTTCTTACTTAGGCAATGGGATCCGGTTACTCAATGGAAAACTAATATATATATATATATATATTTAACATTGTACCACTATTGAGTGTCTTAACCCCTTAAGCTTTCTATTTGATCCATGTAGTGAGTCTTGGACCAATGACTCCCAAATCAGTTGGCTTTAGGGCACTAGGTATAGAATACCCTTCGGACTTACTAGCTCAAATCAAACAGGCTATGAGTTAAGACTAGCTTTATAATGAGCTTCTTTGTTCTTCTCATCTTTTGACGTGAAACTCAATGCTCATTTAGGCAAAGAGGCCTGGTTACTCAGTGAGAAGTACTTACTATTTTATAAAAATAAATTTTTATATGAAGAAATATATAGTTACCCTACATAAGCCCATAAAAAGTAGACTTTTCTTTGATGTTGATAGAAATAATTAAAAATACTCAAAAAAAACTTTTTATATTTTAGACTTAACTCTTTATTAGATTTTCTTAATACTTAATTTCTTAATATCTCACAGATTTTTTGATCTGTGCATCAATTTTCTTTTAAAAATGCTTAGTTTAATTCGATTCTTAAGCATAATCAGGTGTCTAAATACTAAATACTAATTTTTTTAAGGACTTAAAATTTTAAAATTTTTATTTTTCTCCCCCACCAACTTAATCGATATTGTCCTCAATGAAGAAGCAAAAATAAAGGGTGTAATAAAGAACATGAAAGAATACACCTGACTTAATATATTTGGTCCAGCATATGCTTTTAAAAATTTAAGTTCTTCCTCCAACTTATTTAAATTATCCTAAAAAGAATCAACTAAAAAAATAAATTAAATAAAAAATTAAATATTGGGTTGCCTTTCAATAAGTGCTAAGTTTATCATCTTCAACCAGATACAATGCAGTTTACTATCTTGTGTCAAATACTCGATTGACAAATTCCAATGGTTTTGGATTGTCAATCTCAGAAAAATAATTTCTTAACCCTTTATTCATATAATCGTTGTTAATTTTAGGGATATAATTTATGATCCCATTCTCAAACCCATGTTTATTAAGAATTTTTCCTATTTGTTCTTCTAAAATGCTCATGAATTGAGTTTTCAAATTAGGAGTTAAGTTTAATGCACTGGGTACTAGAAGGATAACTAAAGATGATTTTAATTCTTGAGGTAAATTAATATGATCTTGCTTAAACAACTCCATTAATACTTCATTATATGCCTTTTGATTTTTGTAAGAAGAACCGGCTTCTAGGGTTGAAGGGAATAGGACATTAGGTTTATAAGTCTTCGATAAATTATCTATTCTTTTTTTTCTAATATCTATCTCATTTAAACTAGAACCAGCATCAGTACTAGTTTCGAGCTTAGATTCTTCTATATGGTTTGTCTCAGTACTAACCTATTTTTCTAAATTTTTATTTTGGTCAGCATCAGTACTAGTCTCTCTTACCTGATCTTGGTACGGGTCCATAAGAATTCTATAGCTTTTAAGTTCAGAAATTACTTTGGCATTCTCAAATTGAGAATTCTTAGATGAGACATTAAATTGATAACTTGGTTCAGATGGTTGGTGGACAATAGATGGATTGTTTGAAATTGGTAGGCTCGATAGTTGATCTAGTTCTCTCCTCGTGTTAAACTCAACTAATTATCCTATTTGAGCTTCTAACTTGGCGATAGATTGCTGTTGAGTCAGAATCAATTGTTGAAGTTGGTTAAATCTATCGTTAGCAAGATTGGTCTGTTGAGAAGGTGGGTATAAGGGCTGATTATAATATGGTGGCTGAAAAGGCTGACTAGACCGACCTCTGTTATAAGTATAGTTCTGGTATTGAGGTCTATTCTGATAATTTTGTACTGATGGAGTTTGGATCTAAGCCTAAGTCTGTTGTTATTTTCAAGAAAAATTAGGATGGTTTCTCAAGCCAGAGTTATATAAATTTGAAAATGGATCATTAACCGACTTGGAGTAGCCTTTAGCAGCTTGGACTTGTTCTTGGATAAAAGGTAGAAATTGTGCAGCCATAGGACATTCACTCATATGATGGGTTGGGCTAACACAGATTGAACAAATCTTCTAATAATTAAAAGGTGATGTGAATGGTGCAGAAGATTGTTGACCTAGGGTTAGGAGTTGATCTAATTTCTAGGCAGAAAAGTTTACTTTATTTATCAAATTTGAATCAGCTTTAAAACTAAATTCTAGATGTTTAAATTCATGGATCCCTACCTAGGTTTGGTAGAAAGATAATGAAGTATGGTTAATTGAGTTTTCACTTAGCATTTCAAATAAGGTATAAGCTTCGTCCTCACTCTTATTTATAAATGTACCTCCATAGGATGCAGCTACCATCTGTCTGTATTGGTCTTCTAAACTCTCATAGAAAGCTTGAACTATTTGTCACTTAGATAGACCATGGTATGGGCATTTTCTAAGATGTTCCTTAAGTCTCTCCTATGACTCGTGAATCTATTTCCCTGGAAGCTGAGCAAATCTAGATAGCTCGCCTCATAATGTTGGTTCAGCCTATGGAATAAATTTTTTAAAGAAATTTACTTTGCAATTCAACCCAAGTTTTAATTGGTCTTCCTATTGTGCCAAGTCGGTACTTGGCTTTATCTTTTAATGATAAGAAAAATAAAATTAGCCTAAGGGCATCATTAGTTAAATTTTGAATTTTTACAGTAGAGCAGATTTCTAAGAATTTATCTAGATGCTCATGAGGATCTTCATTGTTGTTCCCGTAGAAACATGGGAGCATCTGGATTATGGTTGGCTTGATCTCATAGTAGGTAGCATGAATTTTAGGTAATTGGATACAAGTTGATGGGTTATAGGTGGAAGAAATAAAGTATTCCTTCATCTGCTTAGGTGGTTCTCTAAAATTTTCAGCCATCTGGTTATCGAGTTTAATACAATTCAGCCTTTCAATTTTATGATTGGGTTCGACCAGATCAGATAAAGTGATTTCCTACCATGCATGCCCTAGTGCAATCCTAATATATTGTTCAAAAATTTTTTAAATTTTTTTTAGATTTTTTATTATTTTATTATTTCTTTTAATTTTTTAAATATCTTTTATAATTTTTTATTATTTTATTTATTTAATTTAGTTTAATTTTATTGAATTATTATTTTAAATAATTTTTTTAGTTAGTTTAATTTAATTTAATTTTTATTTTATTTTATTTTATTTTTGAAGAAAAAAAGAAGAAGAAAGAAAAGTTCTAAAGAAGAGGTCCTAAGGAGTCCTAGAGCTAAGAAGAGAGAGAAAAATTAGTTTTAATTAGATTTGATGTTGGTTAGCAATCAAGTTGGTCAATCAATCCTGACTAAGGGTTATCCTAGATCTAGACAGCTCCTAACTATTAAGGTCACCTTCAAGTCCTCCAAGTGTAAGATCAGCCAATCAACTGACTAAGTAAGTATAAGATCGGTGGGAGTCCCCTCGTTGCTTGCTTTAGATACCAATTATACTTGGCCAGATAAGCTAATGGAACCAATTAGAAACCACCTTTCTTTGGGTTCAGTCATTTCTGAACCATTTTTCTAGACACTAGTCAAATTGACCAATCCTAATCTAGTTTAACTCTTAGGGTTTCTTGTCCTAATGAGCTCGAGTTCCTAGGATTGATGTCTAATTGATTTTAAAATTAAAGGCTTAGGTCAATGCAAGATGCTGATTGATTATTTGTAGGCCAAGAAAGGGTGATCAAATTTCTACCTTATCTTGTTTAATTGGATTGTGTCCTTAATTTGGTTTAATATGAATATGCAAAAAAAAATTTTAATCAAAGGGTTTTATGCAATTTAAACTAGATGCATGCAACTAATTGAATTCTGAAAGGCTTACCTTGCCTCCAGCAATCACCAGAAAAAATAAAAATAAAACTAATATGATGCATGCTCTAAATAGTTAGGGTTTTTAATCTTATCATGAACCTTTTAATTAGATTTAAATGGATATTTTTTAAATTAATTTAAAAATAAAATAAATAAATAAATAAATAAAAAGAAAAAAGGACTAGGGTTAGGATTGATCTCATCAAGCAAAATTGAATGATTTGTTCCTTGCCCTAGTTCTTTTTGTTCTTTAACCTCTTTTTCTATAAAATAAATAAAAAAAATTAGCAAGCAATATTTATAAGAAAATAAAAATTTATTTATAATTTATTTATAAAAAATCAAAGAGATAAAAAATTTAATGTTCATGCCTTTTTCGACAATGGTGCCAAAAACTTGATAAGTTTATCAAAATTATTTTTAATTTATTTAAAATAAATTAAAAAAATTAAAATAAAAAATAAAAAATAATCCCTGGTAATGGCACCAAAAACTTAATAAGAATGCGATGTTGTCGTTAAGACACCGTGTTTATCAATTTAATCTGACTTCTTAAAATAATTAAAAATACATAGATAGTAGTGAGTCAAATCGAATCCACAGGAAAGGTAGTGTTTTAGATTTGAAATCTTTGATTTTACAAAAAAAAAGAAGAGATTTTGAAAATAGAATTTGAAGTCAAAAATTAAAAGCAAAATTTAAATAGTGTAGAAAAATAAACTTGGTACTAGGATCTACTATTTAGATCTTAGCATCTACTTACAGTAAAATAAAGAATAATAATTAAAATAAAAAAATTAAATTATTATAAAAATAAAGAGGATGAAATTAAAGAGCATAAAAATAAATATTATATTAATTAAAAAGTTCATAATTTAAATATATAAAATTAAAAAAAAAATAAAATAGATTGATCTCTGATTTTGGATCGGCATCGGTAGAAAGATGGTATAGAAACCCAGCTTTTCTTCTCAGCATCCATTGCTTTGAAGCAGCTTCTAATCCAAAGCTTGGCTCTACCCTATACCAAAGCTTCACCTTGGTCGAAGATTATAAATTCTGGAAGCCTGGGGTTTTATTTATAAAGCTAGGAGGAGTGAAGGATTTTCTTCTAGGCAATGTGGGACAAAGAGCCTTTTTAATCATCAAAATAGAAAGAACTTCGAGTAAAATTTAGATTAAAATAGCTTTAAGATGAATCTGATGAAGTCTAGTGAAATCTAGCCATTCAATAGAAATCCAACGGATAAAAAATCACCAAAATCAGATGTGTATCGACCTAGATTAGGTCGGATTAAATTCTGGCCGTTGATCGTGCATTGATGGAGAAAATCTGACCGCTGATCGTGCATTGGGAGTCCTGATCACCGTCGAGAGCATTTTGGATCGTTGGATCTGAGTTCGATGTGAGCGCTACCATCCGATGGCAATCCGCGTGAAGTCTAAAGCTGAATCAAAGTAGAAAATTTTCTCCACCATCCGATCTTGACCGCAATCAATCGGATCCATTCGATTGCACCTTTATTGTTCCCATAGACCGTATGGACCGGCTGCACCGCACACCACAATGAATTAGCACCTCCTATTATTGAGTGAAAAGTCCAAAATGCCTTGTGAGCCGTGATAGATTTTCTGTAAATCCTTTAAGGATCTAGGTCCACCACGTGTCGCTCCCTGATTCGTTGGATTCTGCTGAGCTGGTGGTCCATGCCTGGATCATGGATTGGCTAGCTAGCTAGCTAGGCTTGAGTTGACTTGGTCGGTGCATCGGCTTGGTTGGCTGGCTAGGTGCATTTATTTTTCATTCAATTTTTATTTATTTTATTTATTTAGAAATTCATATCTTCTCCATTTTAGCTCTATTTTGTTTCAAACTTATTTTCTTGTGATCAAAAAAATGAGCTCTTTCTATTAATTATAAAATTTTATTTTTTAATTTTTATTATTTTTTAATTAATAAAATTATTAATTTCTCAAAAATATATATAAATTGATCATTAATTTTTAAAAATTAATATGAATTAATTAATAAATTAATATTTTTATTGATGAATTTATGGTACTTATCACCTGCGCTTATGTGTGGACCGCACGAGCGGGTGCATGCCTGAGTCGTGCCTGTGTTGGGTTGGCGCTTGCTTGGGCCGTGCCCATGCATGGGTCGTGCCCACGCACAAGCCGCGCCCATGCATGGGTCACGCCCTGTTGTAGGCTGCTAGGCTATGGGCTACCTTTATGGGCTTCTCTGTGCTATATATGGACTTTGCTGTGGGCTCCTTTTTGGACCATTATGGATTGAATTCAAGACATTTTTCACTCTAGTTATAATAATTAGTATCAGAGCTAGGTTATACGAGAGGTTCAGATTATGGTAGTATTGATCAAGATTGAAGATGAAAAAAATGCTCAATCAAGGTGAAGATCAATCAATTTGATTGAAAGAGCAATTTCTTTCTATAGCAAAGAAGGATGAAATATGTGCTTCTCCAATAAGAATTGATTGATGCTCTCCTATGCAAGAAGAAGCCAGCTACCATGGAGTTGAAGGATTGAAGGCAACTACATATGCAAGCAGTGAGTATGATTTACTGGTACCATTACAAGAATTTTGAATAGTGGTGATCGTATTAGCAATGGAAGTTGGCTCTAAATGCATGCGATGAGTATGATCCATTTGTACCATTACAAGAATTTTGAATATTAGCGACGATATTAGTGATGAAAAAAATTTTCATCACTAATAATTTTTTTTCCACCATAATATCGACGAAAAAATATCGTTGCTAATACTATTAGCAACGAAAATTTTATTATTAGCAACGATAAATGCCATCTCTAAAAGTATAATTTTTTAATATTTAAATATTAAAAAATTATTAGTGAAGATAGATTTAGTTTATTAGCAATGTAAAAAAAAAGATCATTAATAAAAAAGTATTAGCGATGGCTTATGCTATTGCTAATATTATTTAAATTTCTTAAATTTTTTTATAATATTTAAATATAAAATAATTATTAGCGATGGTAGATTTTATTTATTAGTGATGAAAACCATACTATCGCTAATAATTTTTTTTAAAAAAACTATCAATAATAAATTAAAAAATAAGTTTATTTAAAAATATTATTAGCGATGGAATTAGCAACGGCTAGTCTCTGCCATCGCTAATAATCTTATTCGAATTCAATTCAAATCTGATTCGAATCCAATCCAAAATCCAGCCAAACCTAATTTAATTAAGCTTAAATCCAAGTCCTACTCAGATTATAAAATCTAATTAGTATCAAATTAAGTCAAGATTAATTATATTAAATCTGATTTACATCAATTAAGAGAAATTGGTTTCTAATTTGGATTTAATTCAAATTCAATTCAAAATCTTATCAATTCTAATTTAATTAGACTTTGAATCTAAGTCTTACTTAGTTAGAAAAATCTAAATAACTTTAAATTAAGTTAAACTTAATTAAATTTAATCTAATTTAAGTTAATTAGAAAAAATAATTTTTAATTTGGATTCGACTCGAATCTAATTCGAACTCGATTCGAATCCAATTCAAAATCTTATCAAACTTAATTCAATTAGACTTTGAATCCAAGTTCTACTAGAATTATAAAATCTAATTAGCCTTAAATTAAGTCAAGTATACTTAAATTAAATCTAATTTAAATCAATTAAAAGTTAATCCATGATTCCATTCAAATCCGATTCGAATCTAATTCAAAATCCTATTAAATCTAATTAAATTAGACTTTGAATCCAAGTCCCACATAGATTATAAAATCTAATTAGCCTCAAATTAAATCAAAATTAATTAAATTAAATTTGATTTAAATAATTTAGTTGAAATTTTTTTTTAGTTTGGGTTTAATTCAAATCCAATTCAAACATGATTCGAATCTAATTCAAAATCTTGTCAAACCAAATTCATTTAGACTTTGAATTCAAGTCCTAATTGGATTATAAAAATCAATTACCATCAAATTAAGTTAAGCCTAAAAAAAATTTAATATGATTTAAATTAACTAGATAAAATAGTTTTTAATTTAGATTCAATTCGAATCCAATTTGAACCGATATGAATTCAATTCAAAATCCTATAAAACCTAATTTAATTAGACTTTAAATCCAAGTGTTACTTGAAATATTAAAATCTAATTAGCTTTAAATTAAGAAATCTAATTTAAATCAATTAGAACATGATCCATAAATTAGTTAAACCCAAAAATTTACTAAAATTGAATATTAATTTTTAACCACCCAAAAAAGATCTAAAAGAAAAAAATTTAATATTAAAATATAATTTAAAAAATTATGATTATTAGTGATGGCTTTAGCAATGAAGATCTTGCCATCACTAATAATTTTAAAAAATATTATTTTAAAAATATAATTATTAGCATTGGTAAATTTATTATCGATGGTATTTTACCATCGTCAATAATTTTTTAATTATTAGTAATAAAAAAATATTATTAACGATGATAATTTATCATCGTTAATAATCTTTCCGTCCTCATTTTTTTCCATCCTACTGTGTGCCTTTACTTTCCCCCACTCCACCATCAATTGCCCCCTCATTTTCCCATCCCCCACCCTCGCATTTTTGCCCCCCACCGCCAACCCCTTCTCCCCCGCCCTTTGGTCCCTCTACCACCCCCTCTATCCCCCAATTGGTGGCCCCCCCAATTGCACCTAGCCAACCTTTCCAAGCTCCTGGTTGTCTTCTGCCTCCTCAAGCCTCCGACTGCCTCCCACTGGCTACACTCGGCCTACCTTCTTGAGCCCTCAACCACCTCCTCCTGACTCGCCTCTCGACGGTCGCCTCTTCGAGACCCTAGCCTCCTCCCCCTGGCTACACCCGGCTCGCCTCCCCCTGACCGCCTCCTCGAGCTTTCGGCCACCGCCCACCTCCTCGGCCACCTCCCACCTCCCCCTAGCTTGCCTCTCTACGGCCGCCTCCCCAAGCCCCTAGCCGCCTCCTATCTCTCCGACAACCTCCCACCTCCCCTTGGCCTGCCTACCCCCGACTCGACTCTCTACTACCACCTCTCCGAGCTTCCGACCACCTCCTACCTCCTTGGCCACCTCCTATCTCCCCTTGACCTGCCTCCTCCTGGCTTGCCTCTCCACAGCTACCTTTCTGAGCCCCCGACCTTCTTCCCCTAGCTCACCTCCCCCTGGCTGCCTCCCTAAGCTCTTGACCGCGAGCTCCTGGCAGCCTCCCAGCTCCCTAACTGCCTCCCACCTCCCCTAGCCGATCCTCGCACCCTCATTTTTGCGGCCCCTACCCCATCGCCCTTAGCCCACAACCTCGACCCTGTAGCCCCTACCCTGCTAGCCCGACCCCGAGCTTTCGTCCGCGGCCACATCCTTAAGCCTCAGTCTTGCTCGCCAACCTATGCATCTTTGCACCTCAATCCCTACGCACCAGCCCATACCTTAGTCCTATACGGTAGCTTGCCTTCTATTATGATTATTAGCGACAGTATTAGCAATGACTATTATTGTCACTAAAAATTAATTTTTTATTTAAATTATATTTATTAAGTATAATATATATTTAAAAATTAATTAATTAAATATTAATTTAATTAGAAGTAGTATGAGACTTGAGTGTCGGCATGTAGAGCATTCGAACTAAAGAAAGGTCCGGATAGTATTACAAACATAGGGCTAAGACATGTCCTATGCGCTCGAATCTCGGCATGCAGAGCACTCAAATCAAAAAAAGGTCTGAGTAGCATTATAAACATGGGCCAAGATGTACCATGCATACTTGGGTCTCGGCATGCAGAGTGCTCAAATTAAGGAAAGATTTAGATAGCATTGCAAATATGGGATTGAGACGTGCCTTGCATGCTCGAGTCTTGGCATGCAGAGCACTTGAACCAAGGAAAGGTCCAGGAGCATTGCAATCATGGGAGCGAGATGTGCCCTACACACTCTGGTCTTGACATGCAAAGCGCTCGAGCCGAGGGAAGGTCCAGGTAGCATTGCAAACACGGAGCCAGGGCATGCCCTACACTTTCTGACTCAGGTCCCAGCTATTGTGCAAGGGATCCAACCCTCATGTGCCCTTTGCACTCAAGTCAATGGTATTAATTTTTAAAAAATTAATTTTAAATTAATAATATTTAAATTAATTAGTTTTAAATTTTTGGATTGGACTTCAGTATAGGATTTGTCTAGATGCCATTCTAGTGTGCTCATCCAGCCTAGTCATCTAGCATGCTCCAAGTTCGCATGCGTAGGATGTGCATCCTGACCGTCCTTGTTTGCAATAATGTTCCTTACTTCTGTGATTATGCTTTTGAAAATGCTGCACTTTTAGTTTAAGAATAGACTCATTATCCTTATAAGAGATGTGTCAATAGAAAAATACTTGATAGGAATATAATAGTTGCCTATTTATATAAGAGTAGATTTATGCCAAACTATAAATGTTGGTACTTGTATGGGGATCGAGATGTGGGAGATAATTGCAAGGGCTTCGAAGGCTCTACTTATCCAAAACCTTACTGATGTATAAGAGCTTAATGGTGATAGGCTTTGAGCAGATGATTAGCATATTTGGTGTATTTGATCTAATTATTAGTGGATGTCTATGTAATAATCTTTCATATTACAACTATTATAGTCATGATGGACTATAAGGTTACTGTGGTTATAGTCATGCTTACCCTCTATAGGGTTACTATCCTCTAGAGCCTAAGCAAGGCTATAACTATAGCAACATTTATAGTCCATTACAACTATAGCGGTTTCTACCTGAAAGATTATTACATGAGCTTTCATCGATAACTAGATCAAATTCACTAAATATGCTAATCATCTGCTCAAGCCTATCACCATTAAACTCTTGCATATCAGCAAATGTGTTGGATAAGTAGAGCCTCCCATCCGTGCATATTATCTCCCACCTCTCTTTATGTAGGTACTAATACTTGTAATTTGGCAAAAATCCACTCCTATGTAAATAGACAACTATTATATCCCTATTAAGTATTTCTCTATTGATACATCTCTTACAAGGACAATGAGCTCTTCTTTGAACTAAGAGCACAGCATTTCCAAAAATATAATCACAGAAGTAAAAGACATAATTGCAAAAAAGGATGGTCAGGTCATGCATACATCCCGTGCATGCAGACTTGGAGTTTACCAGATGACTAGGCTATGTGAGCACATGAATTTTATTTTTAAATTATTATTTTATTTTTTTAAAAAGATTCTATTAGGCGAGAGATTGGAGAGGCTATGATGACTGCCTACGCGAAATATGCCTAAATGGAGGTGATGCATTCTGTTCTTGTTGTTGTATAGTCAAGCTTGGATAGTCTATTACATTGTAGACAACCACTTGCAGCCACCTCATGATTAAAGATGTAGAGAAACATACAATGCAGGATAAGCTTAGATGGTCTGTTACATCGTAGATAACCGCTTGCAACTACCTCATGGTTAAAGGTGAAGAGAAACCCACAATGCCTTATTTTTTAATAGCAGATCCGAGCCTTCTTCATATTTTCATGTACTAAGATTATCATGTACTATTAGATGAGAATCGAATAATGCCTAAATCAGGAGACCAGTAGACTAACATATTATTATGTATTGCTGGATGAGAATTATTTTTTTGCCGATATATTGCAGATGCTAACTAATAATCTTTGTTACACATGAGTTAAATTTTGATCATTTTATTATATTTTCATAGTTATTTTATTTGAACTAATTTTTAGATTATCTACTTGCTTTAATTTTTATTTTTATTTTTAGAGATTATACATCATATCTTTTAAAGGTAGAGCTGTTCCATCCAAGAATAGAGCTCTCGAGGAGAAAGCGATCATGCGGCCAATTTGCATGGTTTTGCACATCTCACACCAGATGATAAATTTTAATACTTTAGATTTTTTTTTATATATTATTTTATCCTTTGCTAACCAATATAACATTCTTTATATTAGATATTTTATGTTCAGGTTTGGATGATAGGAGGTCACTAGTGACCCTACAGTCACATATAGTAGCGATTGGCTTTCAAACATAGAGTCATGGTCGAGAACCCACCGGGCTCATAGCACCTACAACTTGATCAGAGGATAGATAACTTATCCATATTCAAAGCCGCTCATAAGTACTACAACTTCAATTAATATGTTTAGAATTTAGCTATTCTAGAGTTAACATTTATTTTTCAAAATTAATTTTATAACACGTTTAGAGAGTCTGAAATATCTTATATGGTTACTAGTATCATCCAATGCTTGATATTAGAGCTGATGAACAAGTTCTCCTGCTGGCCGTTTGGAGCTCATGATGTAACCTAGGAGATATTTATGGTAAGTCAAAACTAGTTTAATTTTTAAATTTTTAATACGTTGATATTTTAATTATATATTAATATATACTTTCTTTCATCTTATAGAAGTACTACTGATTCGAGATTTTCTAAGATGAGGAGGCTGGCCATTAGATCTTTAAGGAGGTGGCCATATGGAGGCTCCGAGATAGCCTCTATAACCTTAGATAGTCCATTATTGAGCACTCTAGTTTTCAGTCACCATCGGATTGAAGGTTATTCATGGATCACTAGATGCAAGCGGATATATTATAGGCCCTCTATGACCAGTGGAGCAGCGAGGAGTACCCCAGTGGTGGCAGAAGGTCTGAAAGAATCGAATCACCTCATAGGATCCAATCGATATACAGGCAACTCGGTCGGCACACATGTTATGGCCAATGGACTATTAAGAAATCAATACCAAAACTCTTCACTAGAATCATAAAAACTCTTATATACATATTTTAATTAATTTAATTTTATTATTTATTTATTATAGACATAGCAGCTGGATCATCTACTAGACTAACTGCAGTTATGGCGGGCTATACACTAGTCTAGAAGGACTGGTGACTATTTAGATTTTACATCATGATAGATCATGGTAAGAACTTCAAACTTTATCTACTAATTAAGTTATTACAAGATCTGATTTTTATGTTAGAACTAATATATTTCTGAACTATGCAGATGCGTTATGCAACGTATGTTGCTAAGAGGTACAACGATAACCCATCTTCTTAACCCCTCTTAACCTTTAAGGTTGACTTAGTGCCACTGGGGGGGTGAGTACGTAGGAGTCGAATCATAGAATTCGGCCATAGCTTTGATACTCCACCACCTCAATATCCTTCGGTATCCTCACAGGTCTTGACGTTCTAGACCTGGAGCGATGCGCATATGGAGGTCGTGTAGAGGCTTCTGAGTCAGCGATCGTAGAGTCTCCTGGATGCCATCCATAATACTATTATGAAGCTTCTCCAAGACTTGTAGCTACACAATCAGTTGGGCTCGTCATCCCAGCCATCACATCAGATAATTATATTATTAAATTTTTTTATTTATTTTAAATTTTTATATTTAGAAGCTTTGTATATTTAGGTTTGAGTCTAGAACGAGGATCTAGGGGCTAAAAATTCAATTTAGCTATCTAATTGATGGACTGAGGGTGTTTATAGCTCTGTATCATCAAATAAAATATATAAGAATAATTTATTCAAAAATTGAAAGAGTGTATCGAAAGATACGCCTTCCTATCGAAACTTACTAATATTATTTTATTTTTTTCATTATAGAATGTTGGGACATTCGGTTCTCATCCATTACCTACTGAAAAGGAGTAGGAGGAGGCGGCGAATGACAATGAGGATTGGATCTAATTTTCTTTTATGTATTATATTTTTTATATTAATTATAAAAAATTATATAATTTATATTTTTAATATAATATAATTAGTTTTTAATTTTTGATTATCATAATATCTTTGGATTTTAATTATAATAGGTATTAGAAATATAATTCATTATGATTAATTAAAATAGATTTCAAAAAATATTATTATTAATATTTTAAAAAATAAAATTAACTATTAGCTTCGATATTAGTGATGATAGTTATCATCGCTAATAACTATTAGCAATGGCATTAGAGACCAAATTACCATTATTAATATTTTTTAAAATATTTTTATTTTATTTAAAAATTAAAAAAATAGAGATGGCATTAGCAAGATCAATTTTGGTTGCTAATAATTATTAGTGACGATTCTAGCCATGAAAATACCATCACTAATATTTTTATTTTTTTAAAAAAAATTAATCTAAATATTAAAAAATAATTAATGATAAAATTATTCCATCTCTAAAATCATTATCAATAGTTTTATTAGCGATAGCTCATTCTTTTTATCGCTAATAATAGTAATTAGTAATAAGAATTTTTTAGATCAGCTTTTACGATAGTATTAGCGACGTGAAAGGACTTAGCAATGACAGTTAGCCATTGCTAATATATAGTCCAATTCTTATAATGTACTTAGTAGATGATGTGATGATCTATTTGCTTAGCAAGGCTTCTCCAACAGCGATATGGTTAAAGCTCGAGAAGATGTACATGATGAAATCATTCACCAATACTCTCTTTCTCCGAAAGTAGTTTTATCAGCTATGAATGACTAAGAGATGAAGGGTGCATGAGCATCTTAGCAACTTTCAGAAGATCCTTACCAATCTTCTCGGTGTTGGTGAAAAAGTTAAGGAGAAGACCAAGATATTGGTCTTGCTTTCATCACTTCTTTCTTCTTTTGAGTCTTTAGTGACTGTTCTTCTTGAGAAAAAAAACACCACCAAGATGGAAGAGGTTACTTTAGTATTTTTTCATAACAACATTCTTAGATAGGAGAATTGAGCCTCAAGTTCAAATGACAACTCAGCTATAATGGTGACTGGAGGTGGTGGTTGCAAAAGATGAAGTGGCAGAGGATCGCAACATGGATGGTTCAAGTCCAAGATGAGGGACTATAGCAAGATCAGATGCTACTGGTATGATGAGTTAAGACATCGAGTTAGAGATTATCCATAATTCAAAGATAGAACGAAGGCTACTGTGGAGGTGGTACAAAGTAGCGACATAGATGAGATCGATGATTGTGTGCTTATGGTCTTAGATATGGTATCTACTTCTTTTCAATAGTAAATTTTAGATTTTATGTGTTTGCATCATATCTATTCTAGAGAGGAGCTATTTGACTTTCTGGAGAGCAATGAAGGCATTGTTCATTTGTTAGATGGATCAAGCTATGCGATCAAGAATATGGTACGATCAGCATATAGGTACATGATAGAATAATAAAAAAATTAGATGAGGTCTGATATATATCCAGTTTCAAGAGGAATCTAATTTTATTGAGTAGATAGGATTTAAGAAGCTACAAATAGAGAGATGGTGATGGAATCTTGAAGGTCTTGCATGGTAGTAGGATTATTTTGAGAAAAAGAAAGTATAGAGGACACTATCTCTTAGTAGAAAGCTTAGTACAAGGTGGAGCTTTAGGAGCTAGTGGAAGTCCAGAGCTAGGTAGAGCTCTAAGAGTAGGTGGATCGAGCATGAGACGAGAGACTTAGGAGGATGATAAGCAACGTCGTAGGATAAAGTTTCTAATACCGTAGAAGACTATCCTAAGCAGATCTCAAGTCAGATAGAATACAGCAGATGATGAAGATGGGATTGAGCAACCAGACTCGACTTCCATGTTTATCCATCTATAAGTTGACAGATATATATCCCAAGACATGGGGATGAGACGAGATCATCCAGAAAGCTCTCAAGATTAGGTGGAGGCCAAATCTTGAGTCGAGATGGAGATTGTTGAGAAAAATGCCTCAAATTCGATTAACAACACTATGATGAGGTCAAAATACCGTACTTATATCTTATGGTAAAACCATACTTATATTCTATGAGAGGGCCAAAATATCATATTATATGTTATGGTCAGGCCAAAATACCACCTTTATATATTGTAGCTAGATCAAAAATAGAATCATGAGCTCAGTAATAGTTAGAGTGCTAACATAACCCCCAATTGACAAGATGTAAAATATGATCAAGTTAAGGTCCAAATCTGATTCGTATCAAAGTTCATTTCACATAATAACATATATTTTATAATCAAATCAAAATATGCATATACAATATTAGATTAGTAAATAATTAGAGAATAGTCGAAGAAATAATATTTTAAAATTTCATATTAATTTTCATTCAAAACATATTTTTGTAAGTTTCATAAATTACATATACATCAACTAATAATCTATTTGATATTTAAAATAATATTATATAAATAAAAAATCTAGAGAAGTTACTTACCCCATATGTATTCCAATCAATCTAAATAATTTTAGAAATTTCTTTCCAAAATCTTCAATTAATAAATCATATTATAGTATCTGTACTATTGGACATCTTCTTCTCGAGATGACCATACCACTATAGAGAATTGAGTCTAATAATTAGAGAGGATATGGATAATAAGAAAGAGATGATTCATAGGTAATTACATCTAATGGCCTGGATTGGTCTGGTTATCTAACTTTATCCAATCAAGATCAGACTCTGATATAGATGGTTCAAAATCTCTCTATCAGGTTAACTTAGATTCAATATAACAAAACTCAGGACACTTCATTGACACTACAACAAAGTACATTTTAGGCAGTGACTTTTTGGCTACAAAAGAACATTTTTGTAGCCAAAGAAGAAATAAGCAATGCATGGTAACTCCCAATAAAAAAGAAAAACAACATGCGAACTTTTTTCCCAAATTAACTCTTTTTCTCATTTTTTTTGTTTCATGACTTCATCTCCACTCAGAAAACAAAAAACAAATGAACAAAAACTCTTTTTAGAAATGTTGGTTCCAGCTCGTTAGTTCCAGCTCGATTTCCAGCTTGTCTTTCCTTCAATCTCTCTGGTGTCTACTTGGGTGCGTTTGTTTGGTTGAGGTGAGTGCCTCTACTAATTATGTTCTCTAATTTTTGATTACCTTTTTTGAATTGGGTTAGGGCATAGAACAAATCTCTCTAATTTCCATTCAACATCTAGTTTTTGGTTATAGTTTCTCTAATTCAAGTCCTTCTAAAATGTTAGGTTTAGAGCCCCTAAGTGTTTTCTTTTGCCCGCTTCTTCAGTATTGCATGCACATGATATGTTAATGTTTGTCTTCTACTGTAATTGGGTGATCTGTATAGAGTTGGATTGAGCGTTTCAGAAATATTTGATATTTTTAGAAGTTTTGAAGAAAAGAATGGTTAGAACCTAATGCCTAAATTTTTTTTCTTGAAATTGAATTTAATATGTTGTTTTCTCTAGAACCATCTCTGCCTGCAAATTAATAGTCATTAAAAGTGTTATCAGTCCTTATTCCTTTTCTTATCTATTTTTCCAAATGAAATCCCAATTTTTTTCTTCTAGGTAGAACTCATAGTTTCCTTGTGTCCTTGAAGCAAGGCATGAAGTTATTAAGATAGGAGAGTAGCAGTAATTAATGAGCTTTAGGAATATAGAAGATGGAGAATAGAGTCTGGTGAGATACCGCCATTTCTAGGGGGTGTGGGGTCATTGTGATGAATTTCCAAAATATGTTATGCTTTTACAAAAATGAGAGGGTGTAATTAAGTAACTTATTTTTTTTCTTATACGCTTCATCATTTATCTTGGTTATAAAAACATGTAATGCCGTTGTTTGCCTAGGTGGTGGAGTATGTTTTATAGACTATGGATCTAGAATTCCATTGGGATGTTTTGCAAATCCAAAGGTTATACATAGTGTTATTAAGTGTTAATGTCATTGGTGTTATAAATTTCAAAACTACTAATCATTATAAGAGTAGAATATTGAAGGAGCTGTTAGTCTACATTATCGGTGAGAACTAGCTATGACTAAAAAAAATGATAGAAAAGTAAGAGTGCTTATTAGATGTATGTCCTAGAAGCCACATTGGCCAATACTTGTAACACTTTTTTAGGACATATTTTGTATTATTAATTTTTATATTAATAAAATTTGGATTTTATCCTTTCACATTCATGTATAAAGTATCTGTGAATCGTTCAAAAAGTTGATAATGACATATATTCTTAAGAGTTGAAAATTTGAGACGTATGTCCATATAGATTAACTCTTGAATTATTTCGGATCATTGGATCACCAGAGAGATGGTGATTGATCCATCAAGATCGATGCACAGATCATTTTCTTTTTGGATAGATGAGTTCTGAGTTTACAATGTAGAGACATTGAAGCAAGAGTGTAGGTAGTTGTTAAAGAACAACAGTACTAAGAGTGATCAAGAACGAGAAGTCATATGGATGCCTACTTACTCGTCAGTGACTATCTTGATACTATAGTTGTATGAGTAGTTTTCTGACTTGTGATACCTTGACTATTCACAGTGGAGTTGTTGTAGTTTGACTACATATAGATATGGTCCCTAGCCATTCAGAGTCTTATGGTATTTGTTGATTGCAATAGGTTTACTATAGAAGTAGGTGTGCATTTATTAGGAATCTATCGATCTTAGTAGTTGAGGAGTAGTCCTATACGATCTAAGAGACTAAGTCCAGCCGTGTAATATTGGAAAGGAGTTTCCATGGGGATCATGATTGGACTCAAGCTAATTAAGTCTGGCATATGACGGATGATTAGAGTTTGACGATTTTTCATAACTTGCATCATATCGAGACTCTCGATAGAAGAATTAAATCATACACTAACTACATTTAGATATTCTTTTTCAGTTTTACTAGTTTGCCACTACATATTGCTAGATGTCACTGATGAATTATTGGACTCATAAGCATCATTTTGGATCGTTGATCCTCGATGAATATGAGTTGAAATTATTCCAAACTATTGAAAGAAGTTTCAATGATATTATAATGAAGATCATAGTATATCTCACTATCACGTAAAATTGAACCTATGGGATTACACATTAAGGAATTTAATCTTAGATTGACCAATTAGGTTTGTGAAATTCCAATTGAATTAGGATTTAGTGAAATCCTATTGGATATAGGTGCATCATGCTAGCACATGGTTAAACCTAATTCTTCTTTGGGCTTGATTCCTTAAAGGATAAGAATTAGATTAAGTCTGTGTCTTGCCTTGAATCTAATCTAAATCCATTTTGTTTTTGAGGGCACCTAATTGGGCATCCAAAAGGATTGGATCAAGCCAATTAGTTGGCATCTTATCCTTTGATTTTCTCCTTACTTGGCATTGATTTAAAAAGAAAGGATAAGAAGGGTGCACGCCACCTCTAGACGAGATCCAGAGGAGGCACATGCCTCCTCCCTTTTTGGCAACTTTTGGGGCACACCCCCATGGAGATGGTGTGGAGAGTGAGAGGGGCACGTGCCCCTCTCTCATATTTGCATGGAGAGAATGAGAGAGGGCGCACACCCCCCTCTCTCTTTCGTGCATAAGAAGAGTAAGAGGGGTGCCAACCTCTGCTTTTCTTTTTGGACTTGATCTCATTCCATATGGATTGGATTTCTTGGAAAGAAAATCAGCTAATAAGGCATTAGTCCTTATATGATAAAGACTTGCTTATTAACCCAATTGGAATTTGAATTAGAATCTAAGATGAAGAGCTCTATTTAAGAGGCTCTTCACCTAGGATCCAAGTGAATCAAAAAATTTAGATTGTTGAGCCTTACTCTATCTCCACACCCCCTCTCCCTCTCTTGTCTATCCCATGCCCAAAGGTTGGGCGTCCCCATCTCCACATGCCCAAGGCTATTGGGCAAATCCTATTCTATGCCAAGCAAAGAAGAAAGCAATATCTCAAGCATTGAGATCATGAGAAAGAAGATCAAAAGTTGATCTAGGATCTAGAAAGACTGCAGATCATCTTGGAGAAGATAGATCTACCACAAGAAGAGTGATCTAAGGTTGATCCCAATGGATACCTGTAGATGTTGGATATTTATGTAGCTAGATCTAAACCCTTGACATTCTCAGATCCAGATTTTGAATAAAAGCAAGGAGTGATTCAGGTATTGATCTCTCTCCCTTGAAATCTGATCTCTTATTCTTGTTCTCATCATATGATAGATCATAGGTGTTAGATTAGATCTATGTATGTGTAGATTAGAAAAAAAATTTAATCTACATGTCTTTCACTGTACTTTACATTTCAAAATAGTTTTGAAATATGTATGCTAAAAACACCTAATTCCAACAGGGTTACCTATGATAGAGATAGGCAGGGATAGAATGCTATAGTGTAAAGGGCTATGTAAAAATTAAAAGGTGATTTATGAAGTAGAGGCATTGAGTGAAAAAGACAGAGTTAGATAGTCATTCTCTAAATTATACACTTAATATGCAGGAAAATAAATAAGGTAACTCACTAGCTTTACACTTGCACTCACTACTTCTAAAAGCTAGAAGTCCTAAACTTCTATGGCATTGATATCCTGAACTGCCTGGATCTCATTTATTGAGGAGTACAAGATTTTGGTGTTTCTATCAATTTAATCAATTTAGTTATCAATCATGTCAGGCATCAAATGAAAATATTTCCCTTGCATGTAGTGTTAAATGTATGGCGTGGGCAGAAATTTCTCTATTGATCTTTAATGAATTGTGTCCATGTTGTAGCCAATGAAATAAACTAGATTAGCTATGTCTATATCTAATTATCTCAGACCATTTCATCTGATGGTACTAAACATCACTTATGTATATATCATTGAGAGACCCGCATTCTGTCATTCTAATCACTTCTTGTTGTCTGTTTATTTTTTTTAGAGGTGAAAAATTGGGTTCTCTGATTCTAAGAGCTGGTTTTTATTTTTTTATTTTCTTTTTTTTTCCAGCATGCTACTTGTTTGTGCCCGTAAAATGTTGAAGACTAGGACTTGAACACCATATATGCATCCCTAATTTTTAGCCAGTCCATATATGTGTCTTGAATATGCTTTGGTTTATACTAGTTTGTTCTGTTTCTGTGTTTATTTTGTATACACCAAGTCTCAAACCAAATAGATGTTTTATTTTCGTCTAGGTGTGGGAGGTAAAAGTGCTGACTTGACCATTAGCCCTATCCATTAGGCTACAGTTGGCATAGTAGATTCAGATAAGGTAGTGAGAATATTCTCTCAATAAATGAAGTTTTCAGATCTTTCTTTTTGCTTTTGTTGCATGTATTTGTTGTTTGTTTAATAATAACTAGTTCTTGAAACTTAACCTAATGCTTTATCTTCTCTTGATAAAGGGCATTGCTCTTCAATTTCCATATCTAGTTCGAGTTCGAGAAGACAAGACTCCTAAACAAGCTACATCATCGAATCTGGTAAAGGACCATATGATCCGCTTGTTGATTTTATTTTAGGAATGTGCATGAGATGGAGTGATTCTTTTTCAATATTTCTTATATTTTTATTTGTGTGGAAAAACATAATATATATATATCCCACCTGAACAGGTAATTTTAGCAAGGATAAGAGCAAGATGCATATTAAAGATAGGTGACATCCTAAATATTTGAAGGGCATTGACATCTTTCTAGATTTTGCATTTTCTAATCCAAGTGTTGAAGAAAAAATTAAATGCCCTTGCTGTAAATGCAACATCATCCAGTATAAATTAAGAGATTATGTAAAGAAAGATTTACTAGAATGGGGAATACTACCATATTACACACATTGGATCTTTCATGGGGAAAGCTTAGATTCATTGGATGATGATAGTGATTCTGATAATGAAGTGATGAAATGAATGATGATGCTCAAATGCTTTCAATGTTGCATGACATGCATAGAGGTAGTTTTATAGAAAACATGAGTGGAGCATTTGATGAGGTGACATTTGGCCATGATCCTGAAGAACCTAATGAAGAGGCCAAAAGGTTCTATAAATTGCTACAAGATGTAGAAAAAAAATGTATCCAAATTATGAGTTTTCAAAGTTGTCATTTGCTGTGCACCTTCTAGAATTAAAATGTCATAATGGGTGGAGTAACATTTCTTATGACAGATTACTAAAATTCTTAAAAAGACTCCTCCCTAAACGAAATCTTATTTCTGACTCCTTTTGTGAGGCACAGAAGACAATAAAGGATCCTGGGCTTGATTATACAAAGATAGATGCATGTATTAATGATTGCATACTATTTAGGCATGAATATGCAAATCTGGATAAATACCTAATTTGTGGAGAAAGTAGGTGGAAAATAAATCCCGAAAATAGTGATGTGAACAAGCGATGGAGAAAAAAGATCCCTAATAAAATTGCTCGATATTTTTCATTGAAACCAAGGTTGCAAAGATTGTTTATGTCAAAAAAAAATAGCAGAGAATATGAGATGGCATAGAGATAAACGAGTTAACGGAGTTCTAAGACATCCTGCAGATTTTTTGGCTTGGAAACACTTTGATGCTAAGTATAAATATTTTTTCTTTGAGGCACGTAATGTGACCTTAGGAAGTGCCTCTGATGGTTTTAATAGCTTAGTATTATGAGCAGTTCTTATAGCATGTAGCTCGTTGTCCTTATTCCATACAATTTGCCTCCATGGGAGTGCATGAGGCAACCAAATTTTTATTATCAATTCTTATTCCTAGGCCAAAGGGGCCTGGAAATGATATCGATCTTTACCTATAGCCATTGATTAAGGAATTAAAAGAATTGTGGGATGTGGGAATTGTTACATATGATGCATCATTACTACAAAATTTTTGTCTACATGCTGCTATATTATGGAGCATTAATGATTTTCCTGCTTATAGCATGTTGTCTAGATGGAGTACTAAAGGTAAATTAGCTTGTCCATGTTGTCATGTGAAAATTGACTTCCGTTGGTTAAAACATGGCCATAGGCGATGCTATATGGGACATTGTAGGTTCTTACCTAATGATCATCCTTGGCATAAGAATAAGAGTTCATTCAATGGCAAAAAAGAAGAAAGGCTCAAGCTGAGGCCATTAATAGGAGATGAAGTGCTTGCTCAATACGGTACATTCTCACAAGTGACTTTTGGTAAAATCACAAGGAAACAAAAGCGAGATGAAGACTTGCATCATAATTAGAAGAAGAAAATCATCTTCTTCGAGTTACCATATTGGAGAATTGTATTGTTGAGGCACTACATAGATCCAATGCACATCGAGAGGAACATATCTAATGGTGTAGTTCAACATTATTAGATATTGATGGCAAAATGAAGGATAATCTTAAAGCACGGTTAGTTTTACAACTTCTGGGAACAATGAAGCCAATTCATCTGAAAGATGTGGTGACAAGTTTGATATTGATCTTGCAAGATATACAATGTGAAAAGAAGAGCGAACTAAATTGTGTCTAATCATTAAAGATGTGGAGTTCCTACATGCATGTTCCTCTAATATAGCTGGTTGTGTAAATGTAGAGGAACATAAGATTTCTAATTTAAAAAGTCATAACCACTACGTTCTTTTTGAATGAATCCTTCCCTTAGCCATAAAAGAGTTGTTGCCAAAAGATGCATGTGAACCATTGATCGAATTATTGATATTCTTTAGTGATTTATGCTCTAAAGAATCAAAGCTCGAAGATTTGAATCAACTTAAGAAAATGATTCCTGTTTTCCTATGACTCTTTGTAAACTTGAGCACATATTCCCACCAGCAATCTTTGACATGATGGTTCATTCGTCCATTCACTTAGTGAATCAAGCAAAGCTTGGTGCAGTTCAATATCATTGGATGTACCCTATCAAAAGTTTAAATGAAATCTTTTAATTTTTTATTACTTAGAGATAATTTTGTATTATTTGTTAGGTTTTAACAAATCATTTATTATGAATATGTTGTAGATATTTGCGTACATTAAAGGGTTATTTGCGTAATAGAGCTCATTCGGAAGGCTTAATTGTTGAAGGCCATCTATTAGAAGAATGCATGAACTTTTGTTCAAGATATATTATAGATGTGGAAACAAAATTAACTCCTATAGAGAGAAATTCTGATTTATATGTACATGAGCACAGTGACTTGTCAGTCTTCAACTGGGATGGTAGACCTTTAGGAGGTGGTGCTTGGGATGGTTTATCTAGAAGTGAACTTCAACAAGCTCATTTTTATATATTACAGAATTGTCAAGAAGTGCAACCATGGATAAAATAAAATATTTCACTTTGTTATTAGCTAAAGAGGTATTTTAGCTATGACTAAATAGTTCTTGTGAAATATGTGCAGGAAACATCTGCAGATTCTAGCAGAAAATGATAATAGGAATATAGAAAAAGATATAAAGAGCAATTTTCTGGTTTGTTTGAAAACGAGGTATGTGACAACCCAAGGATACTTCACAATTTCATTTGAAATAAGCATTAAAACTTTAGTCAAATGCTTATACTTTGAAGTGTGATTGTTGGTTTCCCTTTTGGTGGTATGCAAGCCTAAGAAAAATGTTGGTCATGTTACTAATCAACTGCTTGCATTGGCATGAGGTCCAGATTGTTGAGTGTTCTGTCGCAATAGGTACATCATGAATGGTTTTAGATTTCGTACAAAAAATGCAGAGAGACACTTGAAAACTCAAAATAATGGTGTAGTTGTCAGAGGTGATGACAATAGTGGAAATGCAGATTAGCATGTTATATTATTTCAATGTGATTGGTTTGAGGTTCCTCCTCAAGGTCGAAGCCAAAGTAGAGGTTACAAAAAGGATGACTATGGATTTATTAGCATAGATTTCACAAGATTGCATTATGCAAATGATCCTTTTGTTTTAGGATCTCAAGCTAAATCTGTTCACTATGTTCAGCATGGTAAATATGAAAATTAGCATACTGTGGTACAAGTGAGGCCAAGAAATGCAATTGACTTGCCTAAAGATGAAAATGATCAATTAGAACCCTACTAGCTAAATGAGTTGGCTGACATAAGAGCTGTTAAATGATATTGTTACCTTAAGAAGAGATGATTGAAAGAGTTCTATTGTCAACCAAGCAGAACTAGTGGCAAATACGGAAGATGATGACATTGACACCGATATTGATACTGATGATGAAATTGAGATTAGTTCCGGGGAAGAAAGTGATGCACTGGATGATATAGAAGATGATGATTGGCCATGAAGCATGTTAAATTTATTTTTGCATATTTGTCACTTTAGCTTCTTAATTATTTGTATGTGCTTACATCTTCTATTATTGTCCAATGGTCCTTGCATTGTTACTACAGCTTTGTAAGTGCCCTGCCATCATTGTTACTACAGCTTTCTAATTCTTTGTTGTTATTTATTTTAGCCTGGTGATATGGCACGTACATGCAAAGCCTCACAAGATGTGGCTCCTCCATCTACTGAAACAAATACCCAAGTAGAAGATTAAGGCATATTCATTAATTTAGCTTCCTAATTGTTTGTTCTTATTTCTATCTTTGTTTCTTCGCTCCCTGCTTTATGCTTTTGTCTTCATGTTTTTCTGTTTCTATTTGTGTTTATGATCGAGATATAATAACTTATCTTTGCTTTTCAGATTACTTTGGCTCTTTTTGTACAGAGTCTAATAATGCACCAAAAAAAATGTAAGGGGACCAACAATGGAAATAAAGATTCAGCAAAAATGTAAGAAGAGTAAAAATGGAAAGCTAGATGTTATTATCCTAGAAAATTTAAAGGTGGCTGTAGGTGCTAGCGCTTTAGACTTTGTGATGGAAACTTCTTGGCATGATGTGACCAAATGAAAATTGGTTCCTGACATTGTTAAGGATAGGATAGTGCTGTAGGTGTTGGTAAGTGCTATGGATTTTCAAATTTATGTCAACTACAACATATTATGTTTAGATTTATTAGTTCTAATATCTAATTTCATTCACTTATCCTTTGAGTAATGTGGATACTTTTAATCTTGAATGTACACCACATATTAGGGCTACAATTCTGGAAGAGGCAAATCGATTATATTGTTAGATAATAGTCATGACTATTATCTACAATTTGAAACTAAAGATGAATGCCTCAAGAACCAACCTACTGAAGTTGATGCAGGTGAATGGAAATTCTTGGTGGATTACTTTAGCAGTCCAGAGTTTCAGGTATTCCATAACATATGCAAATATGAATTTTTTTACTGTTTGAAATTTCAAGAAAGACAAAGGCATCATATTTGCATTTTTCTGGTATTGTTAAAGAAAAGATAGTGGTACTTCATAGTCTACTGTATTTGTGGTAGAAAGTAAGTGAAAAAAATAAATCCAATAGATCAAGACAAGTGATTAATCATGTCTGTGGCAGAAAATCCTTCCAAGCTTTTAGCCATGATGCAGTAAGGTTTATCATGTGGTTTTTTTAACATATTATTATGTGTCATTTGATATTTATAAGGTCTAATATATTATTATTATGTGGTTAGAGAGATCCTGATATAGAGAAGGAACCAAATTATCAAATATTATGGTAGCTTACTCATATTAGAAAAAAAATGGAGAATGGATTGATAAGCCTTCTGAGGAACTAAATGTAATCTTTTAAGTTTTATTTTTTTCAAGAGTAATATTTTAGTTTTTGTGCTAACATTAAAGCAAGTTTTCATGTCTAAAATTTTTGGTTGTTCTTCACTTAGGAGAAAGTGACTGAATCAATGAATGAACAAGTTCGGCAGTTATAGAAAGAAGAAAGGAAAAGGGTAGACAAGGGCCAGCTTGTAAGTGCTTCATTTGTTACTATTATTAGAGAAAGATCTGGTTATTGTTGTGGTTGTGGGTCAGGTGTGACAGCATCCACATCTAAGCATGTTTTAGGCATTCAAGAGCAACTTTGAGTAGAGCGGAAAAAAAAGAGAATGAATGGAGGCTCAATTCTTATAAAAAATACAGGAGGAAAGAAGAAAAAGGGAGAAAATGGAAGCTCATTTAATGGAAGGCCAAAGAAAAATTCAAGCTACCATTCAAGCTCTTGTATCTCAAATTTAAATGACCTCAGTATGTTCTATTGCTTTTGTTAAAGTACTTATTGTCTAAGTTGCAAACATTTAATTATTTTTTCATTTTATTATTTCTCACAGGCTGGACTTCCTCTTGGTGTTTTAAAAGTGATATCTAGCTTATGCTCTAATGCTAATGGTAGTCAAGGAAGTCAAGCAAATGTTAACATGGTAAGTTTTGCCTTTAGGCAATGGTTAAATAGCTAGACTAATCCAAATCTACTATTATTGTTATTTATTTACCATGAACTGGAGTTGTCTAGTTCACTACAAGAAGGCATTGATCCAATAGCTAAAAATGACCATATTGCTAGTCTTTATGAATCTATTTTTTATATATCTGTATGTGATAGGAATAGAATATCAAATCTGATATATATATATATATATATATATATATATATATATATATATATATTGTTGACGTGGAAATCTGTCACGAGATCGGGTTGGTTGGAGTTGCATGATGATGGCAAGTCAACGACGATGGAATAGGGGTGGTTGTACCTATAAGAGAAGTTGTCAATCGAAGTTGGCTTCGGTGGAGATCCTCCAATGCTCAAGTTAGTTTTCCATTCAACAGAAGAAAGAAGATGAGCATTTTGGAGAGAAGAGTCTGCGTATCTTGGGGTCCCTCTTTTTTTCTTTTTATAGAAAGATCTGAAGTTTGTTAGGATGGATTGTTGGTTGTTAGTCATGGAAAAGCAGTGAGTTGTCAGAGATGTTTTGTTTGCCCACTAGAATATTCTCAGAAATCATGTCAGGTATTGTCCCCTCATGGCACGTGGGAGGGGGGGACCATCTCTTAATTATGTGAGTTGACAACCTGGAGTCAAGAGTGGAGACTTCAGCCCTTGGAACATCTTCAATTAGAACTACAGCCTTTTCAAGTTTGGCCTGAATTAGGACCTTAGCCTCAGCCTTCAATGACCTTTAATTCAGCCTGCTGAAGATCTTAGCTTCCATTTTTTGATAACTTTAAGTTCAGCTTGAGATAGGATCTTGGCCTCAGCCTTCAATAACCTTCAATTCAACCTTCTAGAGACCTTGGCTTCTATCTTTAGATAACTTCAAGTTTGGCCTAAGATAGGACCTCGGCCTCAGCCTTTAATGACCTTCAATTCAGTCTTCTGGAGACCTTGGCTTCCATCTTTTGATAACTTTAAGTTTGGCGTGAGATAGGACCTCGGCCTTAGCCATCAATAATCTTTAGTTCAGCCTTCTGAAGATCTTGGCATCCATCTTTTGATAACTTCAAGTTTGGCCTGAGATAGGACCTCAACCTCAGCCTTCAATGACCTTCAATTCAGCCTTCTGAAGATCTTGGCTTCCATCTTTTGATAACTTCTAGTTCGGCCTGAGATAGGACCTCGGCCTCAGCCTTCAATGACATTTAATTCAGTCTTTTGAAAACCTTGACTTTCATCTTTTGATAACTTTAAGTTCGGCCTGAGATAGAACCTCAACCTCAGCCTTCAATGATCTTCAATTCGGCCTTCTGGAGACCTTGGCTTCCACCTTTTGATAACTTCAAATTTGGCCTAAGATAGGACCTTGACCTCAGCCTTCTGAAGTCTTTCAATCATCTTATATCATGCTTTGGATTCTTTCTTTTGATGACTTCAAGCTCGACCTAAAATAGAACTTTGGCCTCAGCCTTCTGAAGATCTTGGCTTTCATCTTTTGATAACTTCAAGTTTGGCCTGAGATAGGACCTCGATCTTAGCCTTCAATGACCTTCAAATCAGCCTTTTGGAGACCTTGGCTTTCATTTTTTGATAACTTGAAGTTTAGCCTGAGATAGGACCTCGGCCTCAGCCTTCTGAAGTCCTTCAATTATCCTACATTGTGCTTTAGCTTTCCTCTTTTGGTGACTTCAAGCTCGATCTAAAATTGGACCTCAATCTCAGCCTTCTGAAGATCTTCAATTAGCCCATATTCTCATATCTTCGATAGGCATAAAAATCCCCCAACAGTAGGCCCCTACTTTTGAGTTCGAGTCTTGGTTCGGATGAAGGTAGTATACTAAGTCGGACTTGCCGAAGATATATCCTTTTTTGTCATTTAGATTTAGAATCTTTAGATTTCTTACTAAATTGTTCGAAGGTCTTCAATTTTATCCTCAACTTTTTGAGCTTAGATCTCAACTGACCTCTATTTTCTAAGGTTAGATTTCTACACGTATTGATATTCTGAGCTTGGATTTCTATAGACATCTATTTTCTAAGGTTGGATTTTTGCGTATGTTGACATTCTGAGCTTGGATTTCTATAGACCTTTGCCTTTTAAGATCAGATTTCTACATATGTTGACATTCTGAGCTTGAATTTGTATAGATCTTTGCCTTTTAAGATCGGATTTTTGCACATATTGACATTCTAAGCTCGGATTTCTATAGACCTTGATATTTAACCTCAGACTAGAAAATCAGAGGTCCTCTTATTTCTAACATGATTGGCTTTCATCCTTATTAGGATGAGATCCTCCTCCTATCCTAATAAGATTGCTGGAGCACAAAAAGGACTATTGAGAGGGCCTCTCCCTGTTACCTCCCATTTAAGAATCAAAGGTCTTCATTTTTCTCATAAGGATCTTTATCTATGTCAAGATGAGGTCCTCCTCCTGTTCTTGACATGGTTAGGCTTTACCTTTGTTAGGACAAGGTCTTCCTCCTGTTCCTAATAAGATCATTGAGGCACAAAAAGGCTATTGTAAGGATCTCTCTCCTCCTATCGTAAATAATCGAAGGTCTTCATCCATATTAAGATGAGATCCTCCTCCTATTTCTGACATGGTTGGCCTTCATCTTATCCCTCTATCAAGACTAGATCCTCCTCCTATTCCTGATGGAATTAACCTTTACCTTTGTTAGGAAGAGGTCTTCTTCCTATCCCTAATAAGATCATAGGAGCACAAAAGGACCGTTGTAAGGGCCTCCCTTCTTCTTCTATTTTAGATAACTGAAGGTCTTCATGTATGCCAGGATGAGGTCCTCCTCCTATTTCTGATACGGTTGGCCTTTATTTTATCCTCCTATTAGAATGAGGTCCTTCTTCTATTCCTGATGGGGTTAGCCTTTATCTTTGTTAGGACGAGATCCTTCTCCTATACCTAACAAGGTCATAGGGGCATAAAAGAACTATTGAAAGAGCCTTTCCTCTCCTCCTATCTTAAATAACTGGAGGTCTTCATCTGTGTCAGGATGAGGTCCTTCTTCTGTTCCTGATATAGTTGGCCTTTATCATATCTTCTTGTCAGGATGAGATCCTTCTCCTATTTCTGATGGGGTTGGTCTTTATCTTTGTTAGAGCGAGATCTGTTGAAAAATATATCCCAAAGTCAATCATCAACCCTTTGATGGTTGTGCTATCTTGTAATTATAATTGATTCATTATTAAATAAAATATATTTTTGGCATTTTCATTTCAAAATCTACATCTTCTAATGAACTCCATTATTGTGATAAAGTCCTTAAGACTATTTAGCTTCGATAAAGAGAGGATTTATCGATTAGTTCTTAAACTATTCACGATCAAATGATGCGCTATTAATAAGGACGATAGCGTTTATTGAGTATAGGTCATTGTGTACCATTTAGGTTGGTTGTCCTCTTAACTAAGGAGTGTGGAGACACTGGTATGACATACAAGTGAGATGTATGGGTACATCATCATTGAATGTGACCAACTTTAAAGAATTCTACTATTGAGAATTGCTCTGATGGGATATAGATATAAGTGTCCTTTAGATCTGAGATCACCACAGTGGCTTGCAAGCAACTCACTGTTCTTTGACACCGAACTAACTGAATTTTTAATTCAATGATGAAAGATTTCTAGGCAAAGTCAAATACTTGCAAAGTCGGTGAGTGATCAAGATGGAATTGACCACTCTAAGAGTTGAAGAAGAATGCATCATTATATTTCAATATAGCAAAAACCTTGGTCAGGATAATTCGAGAGATGAATTTGATATTTTAAAATATAATATCGATGATCTAATCAGGGTTGATAGTTAAACTCTGAAGTGTCCTATGAGTATTTTGGTCAAGGGGATGAATTATACAAAAAACTATATCCACATAGGTTCTAAGGATGTTGTTCTACACATTTGACCTATCCGATCATCAGGTACCATTGCTAGATGATCATTTTAATTGGTACAAAAATTTATTTCTATGCTATCGAATTAGGTTTGGACCTATGGGATCACACACATAGGAGTTCTCGATCTGATCGAATGCTTGATCGATGGTTAAGAATCGTTCTAGGATTAAACATTTAATATGATTAATATTTGACCTAGTGCAAGTATTGCAGGAGGATCGATTAGTAATTCGATTGCTAATTGATTTAATTTAATTAAGCCAGAAGATTGAGATTAAGTATAATTAAATATAATTTAATTAGATTTAGTTTGGATTTGATTGGATCAAGTCTAATTAGTTTATTGAATGAGTAATTTACAAGGAAGAACTAGTTCTAATTCAATTAGGACTTATATCAACCTAATTTTTAATTTAATTAAAAAATTAAATTAAAATTTAATTTAATTTAATTTAATTTAATTAAGTTATTAGTTGGACTAAGATCTAATATAATTAGATTAATTAAATCCTTAATTAATTTTGTCCAAGGATCAAGTTGTCCAAGTCAAACTAGGACTCCTATCTCCATGCGCCACCTTAGCCCCAATGCCTTCCATGCCATTTTTGTTGCATTTTTTCATGGAAATATTTCTCTCCAGATGTTCATGCATGCCCCCTTGCTCCCTTTATCTCAAATATAGTATTTAGATATCGTGATCAAGTCAAAAGAAGAGTTTGAGTTGATTTAAACTCTATGAGATAGAGTTTTGAGAAATCGAAACTCCTTCCTATTTTGTATTGCCCACATCCCTATTTTTCTTCTCAAATTTTCATGGCTTTTAGAGGACTTTTTTGTGTGACATTTCTTGATAGTCCATGCAAAAAATAAAGGAGAGGGTGCTCAAGAGTTGGGCGCCCCACGTCTTGCCCTGTTTGGATAACCCTTCACTAGGTATTTGACCTACTCAAGGATTTCTCTATATCTTCTTATATAAAATGAATTTTGATATAATCCTTTCATGGATTACATATCTGAGATAGGTCATTTGGGGCATGAAAAATTTGAGAGAGAAGCCTAGGCCGTGGGATTTTGTAAATGCACAAATCAAGATACTTTGGTGAGAGAAGAAAGAAGAAGAAGAGGGTCGTCCTCTAGATTTTTTCTTCTACTCCTATTCCTCCATCTTTGTAAGTGTTTGAGAGATTTCTTAGTACCATGAATCATCTTTCTCAACTTCAAAAAGTTGGAGAGTCCAAGCTTGAAGGAAAGAAGATCCAGATCGATCGTTGGAGAAGGATCAACACTGTACTAGTATACTGTGCTGATTTTTGGGCATCAGACTTTAGATCTCAATCGAGAGCTCGTGTGAACAACTTATAGAGGTCGAACACATATCCGGCTCAGAGCAACCATCTCAGGTCCGGATCAACGAGTTAAGAAACTTATGATTCAAAGGTAAGGATGATTTGATCTCTATTACATGTCTAGATCTGATCTAAAGTAGTCTGTTGTTGATATGATTAATATATAGTTCTTTTGATATTTTATTTTTTGATTCAATAGCATGTCTTAATCATGTAATAGAATTCTATATCTAGCATTTTATGTTATATTATTCATGATTTAATGTGATTAATTCGCCTCTTCCACTGTAATTTTGAAAAAGTTTCAAAAGCTAATCCTAGAATCCTAGATCGGTTCCTATAATTGGTATCAGAGCCAAGTTCATTTATTATATGATTTATGCATGATTAGATTATATTTTTAAATTAGATCATATTTATAATTTAATGATTAAATTTAAAAATAAAATTTTAGATTGCATGCGCTGTAAGGTTATCCTACTGTAAGGTTTATCCCTTACAGTGGAGAGGTTGTCCTAGTGCATGAGGATCTAAAATCTTGATCATAAAATTTTAGATTAGATCTAAAAAAAATTATGATTTAATTAAAAAAATTTTAATCTAATTTTTATAATCATAAATGTGTTAGACCTGATCTAAGATGATTTATGATTAATTAGAATTAAAATAGTTTCAATTTTATGAGCATATTTAGATTAGATCTAAAATAATTTTCATGTTTGTTATATGTGCATATTGAGTTAGACCTAAGGTTAGATTAAAAAATAAAATTAATTAGAGAATTGATTAAATCTAATCAATAATTATCTTAGATTAGGTCAAGGATTTCTAGATCAATTATAATAGTTGTAGTTGATCAAGTCCATGTCTTTAACGAGAACTAAGATGGACTTGATTTCTGGCTACGCGGTCGAATGCAAAATTACTAGGTTGGTCAAGTTGAAACTAATAAACCAGATGGTGTCTAAGGTAAGTTTGGAAGTTTGACTAGTGGTTTTTAATTGGAAGCTACTCGCACTGATTCGGTTTTTGATGAGTTAATGTCATATCCCTTCCACTGATCTCATTTATCTGACCATTCTGATGAATTAGATTTTGATTAGATTACTTGATGATTTGTACTCATCCATGTCAATTAGATAAATCAAAGTGACTGATTTAGGTGCCCTTAATGCCAGTTTGAATTAGTTCCTTTTTTTATCTGACTTGGTGAAGTCAGTGGAAGGATCAAAATTGGCTGTCTCATTCTCTCTATCTTTTTTAAATCAAATCAATTAAATTCTCTAAAATTATTAGATTCCTAAAAATAAAATAGTTATGGTGATAACTAGATCATAGCCTTCCATTAAGTGGATGATAATGGGTCCATTAGTTTGATAATCATTGGAGGCCTAAAGGCCTGATGCTTATCGGCTAATAAAATTATTATTCATAATATGATTTCTTAGCTGCATCTATCTAAATAGTGATTAGGTTAACCTACCAAAGTTGGACTTAATCATTCATTAATTAGATGGACCAAGTATGGTCATGTTAATGGTTGGACCTAATCGGACCTTTTCAATGGAGGCTAAAGCCTATTAATTAGGGACTGAGATAAAATTAAATTATTAGAAATTATTTAAAAAAATAATTGATTATGAACATATCCTTAGATGTACGTAGATTGACCAACCAAAGTTGGGCTTGTGTGCAATCTATGTGGATTTTAGTACCTACTAAGGAATTAGGGTTATTCCTCGAATTAGAGGTAGAGGCTATCAATTTGAATAAAATAGTGGAACAATCTTTTGATTAAAAGTCTAAATCTTTAGATTTAATGAATTAATTACTAATTAGATTTTATTTTTCCTTTGTGCAGACATGGCCACTTTTCTTTCAGTCCGATCATTGTTAGACAATGATAAGCTAGTGGGACCCAATTTCGATAATTGGTATCGAAAGTTGAAGATTATCCTGGAGCATGAATGGATTCTATATGTACTGATAAATCCGACACTTAAGGAGCCAGCACCCAATGCATGTGGAACAATCAGAGATACTTATCAGAAGTGGCTCAATGATCGAATCACGATACGTTGCATTATTTTGACTACCATGAGCGATGAGTTCAGTCATAGGTTTGAGTCAGCTCAGCTAGAAGATATGCTTCAAGTATTGAATGAGACTCTTGGTGCATCCGATGACGTTGAGAGGCATAAGACTAGTTATATCATTTTCAATGCTAAGATGAGAGATGGAGCTTCAGTCACTGATTATGTACTGTACATGATCAAGCTGATGGAGCGTTTGAGCAAGCTTGAATTTTTCTTACACGAGCAACTAGAAAAAGATGCGATTTTGAACTCATTGTCTAAATCATATCTCCCATTTCTTACTTATTATAGAATGATAAAGCCTGAAGTTAACTACCATGGGTTACTAGGATTGCTTCAGAACTTTGAGAAGGATCACCAGATCTATAAGGAGTCCATGAACTTAGTGTTAGATATGTGTGCCCTAAAAGCCAGAATTGGTTGACACTTGTAATACACTTCTAAGAGCAAAATTATAATTTTGATTATAAATAATAAAATAAATTATTTTCTATCACATACGTGTATTTAATGTCTATGATACATTCCTTGAGTTAATGATAATGATAATTCATATTTTCAAGAGTTGAAAATTTAAGACATGAATTTTCATTTATTAACTCATAAAATGCTCCTGACCATAGGATCATCATGAGGATGATGATTGATCTAGAAGGTTAGTATACAATCGCTTCTTTATAGTAAATGAGTCTTGAGTTTACGGTGTAGAGATACCGAAGTGAGAGTATAGGTACTCGTTAGAGAATGAGGGCACTGAGTGTGACTACCTCGAGTAGTCTTAAGAAAGTCTACCTTCTCGTCGATGACTGACTCGATGCTGCAGTGGTGTGTCTGGTTTTTTTATTTGAGGTGCATCGGCAGTTCACCTTGAGGGTGTTATAGTTTGACTACACCATGACTCGATCTCCTAGCCATTCAGAATCCTGAGGTGTATGTTGACTATAGCATGTTCATTATAGGAATTGGATTGCACTAAGATGAAATCTATCTACCTCGGTAGAAAAGGAGCAACCCTATAATGATCATGAGAATCAAGTCCATAAGCTCATGGCCATGGCAGAGTGTGAAATAATAGAAAGAGTTTCTATTAAGGTTTTCACATCGAACTTGAATCGAATGATTAAATCATATGATAGAAATTAGGGTTTGATGAGTTCACCTTAACCCTAATCTGATTGGGGCTCAAGATAGAAGAACTTAATCACATAAGTAGCTGCACCAAGAGGTTCATTTTCAGTTTTGATGGGTTGCCACCATATGCTGCTAGGTGTCACTAGTGGATTTTGGGAGCAACTAGAATGATTTAGATGATCGATCATTCTAATTATCTGAATCAGAAGAGTTCTAATCCATCAAAAGAAATTTCGATGATGTCGATGATGGAGATTATGACATATCCCACTACCATATAGAATTGAACCTAATTGGATCACACAAATAAAGGTTTGGATCTGTATATCATCAATTAGACTAATCTAGTTCAATTGATTTGAATAAGATTCAATTAGGTTCAAGAAAATCGTGCTAGCATACGATTGAGCCTAATGTTCTCCTTTTTCTATCATAAAAGTTATCTCAATTGAGCCAAATGAGTTTGTACTCACTTAGGTACCTTTACCTGGTCTGACTGAAGCTTGTTCAAGTCAGAAAAGGATTATCTTAATTTATGAGATAAATTTGAGACAACACCTATTATTTTCAATCATCTGCCATTTCTTGTACTTTGACTTGGTCAAACATTGACCTTTGATCCTTGGACATTTGCCCATGTGTCATACACTTATTGGAGAGTAGATAGGGGCTTGCCCCTCTCTAGAAATTGAAAAGAAGGGGGTGCATGCTTAGGATGGCGTACACCCATGGATAGGGATGCTGGAGTCCCATACGGATGGGACTCCAGGTTGCTTGTTGGATTCAAACTAGGTGACCCTCACCTATAGACTTTGATAGTCTTAGGCACCACCTTAGGATGAATCTATGGATCTCTCATCTGATTGGATTAGGTGATGTCATCCCACCAATCAGATTTAGATCTGATTGCATGAAGCAACGTGATTGGTCGGGGTGATGCAGCACTGCATGGCGCAACAGAGTTTATAAATAGACCATGTCTACGCCCACTTTTTAAGAAGTTTCTCTTAGCCCACGCCCCAAGGCTGTCCCTCTCCCTTCTCCATGACCATCTAGCCCTCTCTCTCCTCTCCACGCCTAAGTAAGTTGGGGCTTTAGATTAGTGTGAGATAGGTAAGAAAAGGCTAACAAAAAAGGAAGAAGACAGCACTACTACAGAGATGACGGGTGATCTTCAGAAGAAGTTTTGAAGATCCTCCAAATTAGATCCAGATATGATTTTTGGAAAAAAGAAAGAGAAGGAGAAGATCTCTAGATCTAGCTCGAGTGGATATCGATAGAGGCCAGGCACTTGCGTGGCTAGATCCAGAACTTCAGAGCTTCCATAGGATCATCAACGGATAATCGGATTACCCAGAATCAAGGTAAAATTAATTTAGTTTTAGTTTAATTTAATTTTCTTATTTATTAGATCATAAAATTAAATCTAAAAAATGTCAGATCTGATTAAGATCTAAAAGAAAATTTTTGAAATATGCCTCTCGATCCAATTGGATCTGAACGAACCTGATCCGAGAAATTCAGAATTTCCCTTCAACTGGTATCAGAGCCAGGTTTCTATAAAATATATTTAGATCTAATTTAATCTAATAAATTAATAATTTTAGATATTACATGAGATATGATTAGATCTAAAATTAGAAAATTAGAAAAATTAAAATAAATTAATCTAGATCTATTATGTATGAGATACATAAATAGACTAGGAATAGAATTATTCTGTGTAGTCTAGTTTATCCTAGTTTAATCATAATTTTTGTTTGATTAATTATAATTTTTTTAGATCTATTTATTTTTTAATTTTTTGATATTATAAATGTTATAATCAGATCTAAAAATAAAAAATAAAATAAAATAAATTTATTCATATGAGATATGAAAGTTGCATGTTTAGACTAGTTGTAGAACAATTCTACAAAAAGATCTAGATTAAATTTTATTTGATATGATCAAATTTAAATTTAATTTTTTAGATGATTATGAGATAATTTAGATTTAAGAAATATGCATGCATGATACATGAGATGTATACAAAATATGTTTTAATTAGATCAATTTTTTTATATATAAGATATATGCTTAGATCTAATTAGTTTTGTAGATTAGTTATATTTCTGATTAAGATGTTCCCCTTGACCGTCCGGTCATAAGAATAAAGTAGGATTTAAAGATCCTCTCCTTCCATTCGATGGAGTATTCTTATGATGTGTAGGGGTGCTGCGTGTTCATCCTTAATCAAAAATTAAAAACTTACTTTCTACAAAACCCTAGATCCTGAAACCCTAGGATCTTATTTACATGTTTTGTTTAAGAACCCTACTTAATTAAGAATTAAGTTTATGAAATATCAATTAGGTCTAAAATTGAGAATTTTAGATCTAAGATATATTCATAAAATTGGGTTTGGGCTTGGGTAGCTCAATTAGGTCTAAGTGGTTGATCAAATCGAATCAAGAGTTGGTTAGATGGGATTAATAGTACTTAAATTGACTAGCCTAATAGGATTAAGTCTGGGTCAAGGTCGAGTCATGTGAGTGATCGGTCAAGCTAAGATCTAATTAGGCTCAGTGGTTAGAGTCTGGATTGTAGGCTAATCCGATTGGTTCTATCTCAATAATTTAGTGTCTAAGGTAAGTCTGGCATATATGATCGACTGATTTTTAATTAGGAGCTACTCAACTCGAATGCGTTCTTGTCGAGTTAATGGCATATCCCTTCCACCAGTCTCACTTACTTGGCCATGTTTGTTGACTCAAATTTTGATCTGAGGTGGTCAATAATCCAAGCTAACCCATGCCACTAGATTAGTCATAATAGTTATGACTATGTCAAGTCTAGTTTAATGAGACCTAAATCAAATCTTCCTAAGAAAAGATTAAGTCTAAGATCTTCCACCATTGTAGATGTGTGGGCCCTTTTCGGAGTTGATTGTTCTCGGTTGGTTATAGTGGTTCAATTGCATTGGAAAGATGCAACCATGTCTATTAGGCATTGGATGCTATAGGCTGGAGGATGAATTAGGTTCAATATTTTGGATACGGTGAGAGACCCAATTAGGAATCCAATCTATGCAAATGGTGGGTCTGACTTAACTACGGCATGGATCAATATTCTGGACATAGTGAGATTCATGAATTAGAGATCAAGTTTGGGTGCACCATAATTAGAGAATCATTGAATAAGAGTTGTTCACTCATTGGCTAACCCATCACCAATAACTATTAGGTGAGGTGATGAGTCAGTTGGTGGGACCCATCATCCACTAGAAATCAGTAATCATGAAGATTTTTGCACTTCTACAGAGGGAGTGTAGAGATCCAAAAAAATAGTGGGAGCTAATTTATTTTAAAATAAAATTCTCAAATAAATTGGTTAAGTCTTAATTACAATATCTAACTAAAAATTTTGACTCTCTACAGAAAAGTGCCTGCATCCAACCCACTAGCATGAATCCTGAACACCCACAGACTGACTGAACTAAATTATAAGGATTGGCTTCAGAACTTCAAAATTATTTTGAATTTCGAGAAGTTAACTCATGTATTGGACCAGGACCCTCCCACCTTATCAGCCCATCCATCTGCTGAACAGAGAGCATCTCTGGATAAGTGGACTGACAAAGATAATAAGGCCAGATACTATATGTTGGGCTCGATGTTTGATGAGCTTCAGTGCCAATATGAAGATATCAGAACTGCTCGCCAAATGTTGGCTCACCTACAGGAGATGTTTGGTGAATAGAGTCGCGCAGCCAAGTATCAAGTCACTAAATGACTATTCAAGACCAAGATGCGTGATGGACAGTCAGTCTAAGATCATTGTCTGATGATGATCAAGGACTTGAAAGAGCTTGAGAAGCTCGGAGTAAAGTTGGACTTGGATATGCAGAATGATATAATTCTACAATCCTTGACTGATGTGTATGAGCATTTTATCATAAACTACCATATGCATAAACTTCAAAACTCCTTAGTCGAACTTATGAATATGCTGGTTACCGCTGAGCTTTCCATGAAAGGTTCTAAAGGCTCAGTACTTGCTGTGGAATGGATTTCTTCCAATAGAAAGTTTTTTGGAAAGAAGAAGAAGTCTATGAAAAAGTAAAAGATGGAAGGAGGAAAGAAGAAAAAGGCAGAGCTGAAGAAAGATGCGGATAAAGAAAAGTATTTTCATTGCAACAATGATGGCCACTAGAAGCAAAACTGCCCTACATACCTGGCCACCCTGAAGAATAAGAAGGAGGCTGGTCCTTCTGGAGTATGCTCGTTATTGAGTCTAACCTTACGATTTCTTCTGCATCCAGTTGGATGCTTGACTCTGGTTCTAGTGCTCATTTATGCACTTCTATATAGGGTCATGAGGATAGCAGGAGGCTGAGGGATGGTGAGATGATCCTGCACGTCAAAAATAGAGCAAGGGTTGCTATCATGGCCGTGGGAACATACCCTCTTCGACTACCATCTGGATTAGACTTAGTATTAAAAGACTATTATTATGTACCTACAGCAAGCAGGAATTTGATTTCTGTTTCTTGCCTTGTAGTAGAAGGCTATGTAATTAGTTTTCTTAAGGACCATTGTAATATTCTTTATGAAAGAAATAAAATTGCAAGTGGTTTTCTTATTAATGGTCTTTATCAGTTACATGTTGATGTATCTATTTTTAATTTCGAGCAAAATGTGAATGCCATAAAATCAAAATGACTTAGGGATAGTCCAAATGATAGATATCTATGGCACCTAAGATTAGGTCATATAGTAGAAGATAGGATTAACAAATTGAAGAAAATTAGGCTATTGAGTCCATTGACTTTTGAGTCATATCCAATTTATAAATCCTATCTTCTTGGCAAAATGACTAAACTCCCTTTTGTAGGACATGGGGAAAGGGCCACGGATCTTCTTGCCCTAGTACATACAGATGTGTGCGGTCTATTTGATGTGCTGGCTAGAGGCAACTTTTTTTACTTCATAACCTTTACTGATGATTCATCTTGGTATGGGTATATGTATCTTATGAGACATAAGTCTGAAGCTTTTGAAAAGTTTAAAAAATTCAGACATGAAGTAGAAAAGCAAACTAGAAAACCCATTAAGGTTCTTCGATCAGATCGAGGAGGTGAATATCTTAGTCAAAAATTCCTAGACTATCTCAAAAAAAATGGTATAATCTCTCAATGGACTCCACCTGCAATACTTCAACTCAACAGAGTCTCAGAATGGAGGAACCAGATCCTATTAGATATGGTCCGATCCATGATGAGTTTCACAGACCTCCCAGATTTTCGTTGGGGATACTGTTTGTTAACTGCAATATACTTACTGAATAGGATTCCTTCTAAAACCATTCCTACCACACCGTATGAGATATGGCATGGTAAGAAACTGAGTCTGAGTCATCTCAAAATTTGGGGTAGTCTGGCTCATGTCAAAAGACAACAGGCAGATAAGTTAGACTTTAGGTCCTTCAGAGCTCTATTTATAGGATATCCTAAAGAGTCATTAGGATATTATTTCTACATTCTAGAAGATCACAATGTAACTGTGAGTTGACATGCCATCTTTCTTGAAAAATAGTTTATTCAAGATAGAGGCATTGGAAAGCAGATCAAGCTCGATGAGAAAGTCTCACAAGAGAAATGAGCTAAGGACCAATTGGAACCAAATCAGGTTAAGCCAATCTAGTCACTACCTCCTCCACCTCGTAGATCGAAAAGAGTTTTTCATGCCCCTAAGAGGTACTTAGGTACGATTTCAAAGAAAGTAGAAAAAATATTCCTCATAGGTAATGGGGTTCATGGTGATGATTCCAAAATCTATAACAAGGCGATATCAGATATTGACTCCGAGAAATGGTTAAAGGCAATGAAGTCAGAAATTGACTCGATGCACTCAAACCAAGTCTGGACCTTGGTAGATCCATCAGAAGGTATAGTACCTATTGGGTGTAAATGGATCTTCAAGAGAAAGATTGGTGCAGATGGGAATGTAGAGACATTCAAAGCTAGATTAGTGGCAAAAGATTATAGTCAATGTGAAGGCATTGACTATCAGGATACCTTTTCATCAGTAGCTATGCTAAAATTCATTCGCACATTGCTTGCTGTTGCAGCCTATTTTGATTATGAAATATGGCAAATGGACGTGAAAATGACGTTCTTAAATGGATATCTTGAGAAAGATATCTATATGGAATAGCCCTTAGGTTTCACATCCAGTGATGATGATCACAAAGTATGCAAGCTGCAAAGGTCCATATATGGACTTAAGCAAGCATCTCGGAGCTGGAATACTCATTTTAATGATGTGATCAAAATATTTGGTTTCATCAAAAATGAGAAGGAGTCATGTGTCTTCAAAAAGATCAGTGGGAGCGCTGTTGTCTTCCTCGTATTATACGTGGATGACATCCTCCTTATTGGGAATGATATTCCCATGTTGACCATAGTTAAAATATGGTTATCTAAAGAATTCTCCATGAAAGACCTAGGAGAAGCATCCTTTATTCTGAGAATTAAGGTCTATAGAGATAGACCAAATAGGATGCTAGGACTTTCACAGAAGATGTACATAGAGGAAGTGCTAAAGAGGTTTAGCATGAAAAACTCTAAGAGGGGTATGGTATCCTTCAGACATGGCATTCATCTTTCCAAGAATATGTGCCCCAGCACACCTGAGAAAATAGAACGCATGAGCAAGATCCCTTATGCTTTAGCAATAGGGAGCCTCATGTATTCCATGTTATGTACATGACCTGATATAGCCCATGCTGTGAGTGTCACAAGCAGATATCAGTCAAATCTAGGTGAAGAGCACTGGACTTCTGTGAAATGTATCCTTAAGTACTTGAGAAGAACTAAGGATATATTATTGATCTTTGGCAATGGAGAACTCCAAGTCCAGGGATATACAGACTCGAATTTTATGTCCGATATAGATGATCGAAAGTCAACATCTGGGAGTCTATTTTTATGCAATTATGGAGCATCAGTTGGAAGAGTTTCAAGCAGACAGTAATAGTAGATTTCACCATGGAAGTAGAATACATTGCTGCATCAGAAGCTGCAAAGGAGGCATTCTGGTACAAGAAGTTTACCATAAAGATTAGAGTGATGCCATCAGATGCCATTCCTCTGTATTGCGATAACAATGGTGCCATAGCCCTTGCTAAGAAGCCGAGGTCTCACCAAAAATCCAAGCACATCGAGTGGTGATATCATCTTATCCACGATTACCTCGAGAAGGGATACGTCGAGGTCAAGAGAGTCGACTCTACAAACAATGTGGCAGATTCGCTTACAAAGCTGTTGGGCCAGCAGAAGATCGAAGCTCATCTTGAGAAGATGGGACTTAGATTTGTAGCCAATTGACTTTAGATGAAGTGGAAGTTTGTTAGATATGTGTGCCCTAGAAGCTAGAATTGGCTGACACTTGTAATACACTTCTAAGGGCAAAATTATAATTTTGACTATAAAACATAAAATGGATTATTTTCTATCACATAAGTGTATTTAGTGTCTATGATACATCCCTTGAGTTAATGATAATGATAATTCATATTTTCAAGAGCTGAAAATTTAAGACATGAATTTTTATTTATTAACTCATAAAATGCTTCTGACCATAGGATCATCATGAGGATGATGATTGATCCAGAAGGTTAATGGATAATCACTTTTTTATAGTAGATGAGTCTTGAGTCTACGGTATAGAGACACCAGAGCGAGAGTACAGATATTCATTAGAGAACAAGGGCACTGAGCATGACCACCTCGAGTAGTCTTAAGAAAGTCTACCTTCTCGTCGATGACTGACTCGATGCTGTAGTGGTGTGTCTGATTCTTTGACCTGAGGTGCATCGATAGTTCACCTTGAGGGTGTTATAGTTTGACTACACCATGACTCGGTCTCCTAGCCATTCGGAATCCTGAGGTGTATGTTGACTATAGCATGTTCATTGTAGAAATTGGATTGCACCAAGATGGAATCTATCTATCTCGGTAGAAGAGGAGCAGCCCTATGATGATCATGAGAATCAAGTCTATAAGCCCATGGCCATGGTAGAGTGTGAAATAATAAAAAGAGTTTCTATTAAGATTTTCACATCGGACTTGAATCGAATGATTAAATCATATGATAGAAATTAGGGTTTGACGAGTTCACCTTAACCCTAATCTGATTGGGGCTCAAGATAGAAGAACTTAATCACACAAGTAGCTGCACCAAGAGGTTCATTTTTAGTTTTGATGGGTTGCCACCATATGCTGCTAGGTGTCATTGGTGGATTTTGGGAGCAACTAGAATGATTTAGATGATCGATCATTCTAATTGTCTAAATCAGAAGAGTTCTAATGCATCGAAAGGAGTTTCGATGATGTCGATGATGGAGATCATAACATATCCCATTACCATACAGAATTGAACCTAATTGGATCACACAAACAAGGATTTGGATATGGATATCATCAATTGGACTAATCCGGTTCAATTGATTTAAATAAGATTCAATTAGGTTCAAGGAAATCGTGCTAGCACACGATTGAGCCTAATGTTCTTCTTTTTCTATCATAAAAGTTATCTTGACTAAGCTAAATGAGTTTGTGCTCACTCAGATACCTTTACTTGGCCTGACTGGAGCTTGTCCAAGTTAGAAAAGGGTTGTCTTAATTTATGAGATAAATTTGAGACAATACCTACCATTTTTTGTCACCTATCATTTCTTATACTTTGACTTGGTCAAATGTTGATTGTTAATCCTTGGACATCTGCCCATGTGTCATGCACTTATTAGAGAGCAGATAGGAGCTTGTCCCCTCTCTAGAAATTGGAAAGAAGGGGGTACATGCCTAGGATGGCGTGTGCCCATGGATAGGGACGCTGGAGTTCCATACGGATGGTACTCTAGGTTGCTTGTTGGATTCAAACTAGGTGACCCTCACCTAGAGACTTTGATTGGTCTTAGGTGCCACCTTAGGATGAATCTATAAGTCTCTCATCTGATTGGATCAGGTGATGTCATCCTATTAATCAGATTTAGATCTGATTGCACGAAGCAACATGATTGGCCGAGGTGATGCAGCACTGCATGGCGCAATAGAGTCTATAAATAGACCATGTCTGCACCCACTTTTTAAGAAGTTCCTCTTAGGCCACATCCCAAGGCTGTCCCTCTCTCTTCTCCATGCCACCATCTAGCCCTCTCTCTCCTCTCCATGCTCAAGAAAGTTGGGCCTTCAGATTAGTGCGAGACAGGCAAGAAAAGGCTGACGAAAAAGGAAGAAGGCAGCACTACTGCGGAGATGATGGGTGATCTTCAAAAGAAGTTTTGAAGATCCTCCAAATCAGATCCAGATCTAATTTTTGGAGAAAAGAAAGAGAAGGAGAAGATCTCTAAATCTAGTCTGAGTGGACATCGATAGAGGCCAGGCGCTTGCATGGCTAGATCCAGAATCTCAGAGCTTCTACAGGATCATCAATGGGTAATCAGATTACGAAGAATCAAGGTAAAATTAATTTAGTTTTAATTTAATTTAATTTTCTTATTTATTAAATCTTAAAATTAAATCTGAAAAATGTCAGATCTGATTAGGATCTAAGAAAATTTTTTTGAAATATGCCTCTCGATCCAATCAGATCTGAACAAACCTGACCTGAGAAATTCAGAATTTTCCTTCACTTAGTGGGAGGTTCATCTTCTAATTCTTGATCTTTTAAGAAAGAAAAGAAGAACAAGAAGAAGAAATCAAAGAAGGTACAAGTTTAGGCTGGGACATCTATGTAGGGCCAAACCAAGAAGATCAAGTCTGATAAGAGTCAAGCTGAAAGCTTCTTCTGCAAGAAGCGGAGGCACTGAAAGTGAAACTATCCTCAATACATTGCCTCACTGAATCCCAATAGGTAGAGAAAGAAGCAAGTTATTGCTGGATAAGGTATTTATATGATAACTCCTTACAATTTATCTATTTGTGATAAAACTGACTGGATATTGGATACTGATAGCCCTTACCATATTTGCAATTTATTACAGGGGTTGCAGGTTTGTAGGAGATTTGAGCAAGGCGAGAGGTTCCTTAACATTGGAGATGGAAGACTAATTTTAATTCTAGCATTAGGAATCTTGAAACTTGTATTTGAGTCTCATACAGTTGTTCTTATAGATTATTATTTTTGTCCTAGTTTCTTTTTGAATATTATTTTTGTAGGCCTTTTGGCCAAAGATAATTATAAATTTTTAATAAAAAAAAATTATAATATCATTATGAAAGGTATTACTATATTTTTTGGATATTTGAATAATGGTGTGTATATATTATTATAATCTATTAATGTAGTCTATTCTACTGGCAAGCATCTTAGATTAGATAGTGTATCTAATATCTACTTATGACACTGTAGGCTAGGTCACATCAACAAGAATAGGATAAATAGGTTGACTCAAGAGAAAATTCTTGAAGTCAGTGATTATGAATCACTTCCAACATCTGAATCTTTTCTTCTTGAAAAAATGACCAAGTCATCTTTTACTAAAAATGGTGAGAGAGCCAATAAATTCTTAGGTTTAGTACATACTGATGTATATGGACCAATGAGCATAAGTGATAGAGATGGATATCTCTATTTCATTAATTTTATAGATGATCTATCTAGGCATGGATATGTCTATCTGATGAAATAGAAGTTAGAGTCAATTAAAATGTTCAAACGTTTCAGAAGTGAAGTAGAAGAACGAACTGAAAAGAATATTAAGACTCTTCGATCTGACCGAGGGGAATACCTTTCTGGTGAGTTTCTAACATATTTAGAAAAGAATGGAATTCTCTTCCAATGGACTCCTCTAGGAATACCACAGCATAATGGTGTATCTGAAAGGAGAAATTAGACTCTATTAGACATGGTTCGATCCTTGATAGATTTAGCTAGCTTGTCGATATTCTTCTAGGGATATACACTCAAATTAGCTTGCTATCTGTTAAATAGGATTCCAAGTAAGTCTATTATTAAGACTCTATATGAGATATGGATAGGAGGATTTAGCTAGCTTGTCGATATTCTTCTAGGGATATGCACTCAAATTAGCTTGCTATTTGTTAAATAGGATTCCAAGTAAGTCTATAATTAAGACTCTATATGAGATATGGATAAGACGTAAGCCAGCACTTTCACACCTTAGGGTCTGGGGGTGCCCGATTTATGTGAAACGATTAATCATAGATAAATTTGGACCTAGGTCTGACAAATGCATATTTATAGGATACCCTAAAGAATTAAAAGGATATATTTTCTACCATGCTGATGAACGAAAGGTGTTTGTCAGCCTTAAGGCAATCTTCTTAGAAAAAAAGTTTTTTGGTGAAGGAATTGTTGCCTCTAAGGTTGAACTTGATGAAGTTCAACAGGAAGAAAAGCTGATACCTATTGCCCAACCTGAATTGGATTTGATTAGATTAGATTTAGAGCCTAGTATCTTTGCACCATTAAGGCGATCCGGTAGAGTACCCCATCAATCGGAAGGATACTATGGTTTTCTGATCTAGAATAGTGATCCTATCAAACTCGATGAGAATGATAAGAATTCAATCACCTACATGGATGCAAAATAGAGATATGATTTTGAGAAATGGCTTGAGGCCATGAAATTCGAGATGGAGTTCATGAAGATCAATGATGTGTAGACATTGGTTGACCTATCAGAAGGGATTAAACCCATTGGGTGTCATGAGTCTTCTAAAGAAAGAGGAGTGTAGATGAAAAGGTGGAGACTTATAAAGTCCATCTAGTTGCCAAAGGGTATCATCAATATTATGGTATTGACTATGACAAGATATTCTTTCCTATGGTAATGCTCAAATTTATTCAGATAATGCTTGCTATAACTGCCTATTTGGACTATAAGATCTGGTAGATGGATATGAAGATAGCTTTTTTGAATGGAGAGCTGATCAAAGAGGTGCATATGATACAACCTGAGGGGTTCATATCTATAAATGAGTCCAAGATGTGCAAGCTTCAGAGATCCATTTGTGGATTGAAGCAAGCATCTCGGAGTTGGAACATGCATTTTGATAAGGTGATCAAAACATATGGCTTCATTAAGAATGGAGAAGAGCCCTGCATCTATAAGTGGATGAATGGTCCAATAGTGGTATTTTTTATCTTATACGTTGATGATATTTACTTAATCGAAAATGACATCCCTGCACTACAAGAAATAAAAGTATGGTTGTCATATCAGTTCTTCATGAAGGACTTGGGTGAAGCATCCTACATCCTAGGGATGAAAATCTATAGGGATAGATCTAAGAGGATGCTTGGGTTATCCAAGTTTACATACATAGAAACTGTGCTGAAAAAGATCAGCATGGAGAATTCCAAGAATGATAATCTTTCGATAGGCCTCAAAATTTTTCTCTCTAAAAAGGATTATCCGACAACTCCTAAAGAGAGAGAGAGCATATGAGTAGAGTCCCCTATGCTTTGGTAGTAGGATCTATCATATACGCCATGACATGAAAGAGACTAGTGTGGCATACTCACTAGGAGTAGTGAGTAGATACCAATCTGATTCATAAGAAAATCACTAAAAAGTGGTTAAAACCATCCTTAAGTATTTAAGAAATACTAAGGATTAATGGTTGATTTATGATGAGTCAGATTTGAAACTTATGGGGTTTACTAACTCCAGCTTTCAATCTGACCATGATGATAGCAGAAGCTGTTGGGAATGTATTCTAAAGTCAATCATCAGTCTGTTGACGGTTGGGCCATACATTTATAATTATATATAAATTATAAATTAATAAAAGTTATTTTGGCATTTTTCATCATAAATTTTGTTGTCTTGTAATGAACTCCTATATTGTGATGAAGTCCTTAGGAATATCTAGATTCGGTAAAGAAGGATTTGTCGTTTAGTCCTTAAATAGTTCATGATCAAATGATATGTTGTTACTTAGGACAATAATGTTTATCGAGTATAGGTCATTATGTGCCATATAGGTTGATTGTCCTCATAACTAAGGAGTATTGAGACACTGATATGGCATGCAAGTGAGATGTATGGGTACATCTATACTGAACGTGATCAACTTTAGAGCTTTTCTTCTATCAAGATTAGCTTTGATGGAATATGGGTATAAATATCCCTCCGATCTGAGATCACCATGGTGACTTTCAAGCAACTCACTATATTTTGGTACCGGACTACCTGAATTTCTAGTTCAGTAATTAAAGGTTTCTAAGCACAGTCATGTACTTATGGAGTTGGTGCGTGTATCAAAATGAAATTGACCACTTCTGATTTCAGGAGCTATTTTCAATTGTGTTTCAAAACCTTGGCCAAGGTAGTCTTAGTGAGGAGTCACAGGATTAATTGCTTTGAGACACGACATGGATGTATTTTTCTAGGGTTGGCAGTCTAACCTTGAGTCATTTATTACATAGAGGTCATAGGGATGAATTATACGGTAACCATATTCGCATAGATTCTGAATGTTGCGACTGCAATTATTCGACCTATCTAGACGTTGAGTACTATTGCTAGATGGTCACTTCGATTAGTATAAAAATTAGTTTCTATGATCCTGGCTTAGATTCGGACCTATGGAGTCACACACCTAGAGGTTCCTACCTGATCTGATGGCTAGTGAAGAGTCCCACTGGACTGAGACTCTTCGATCGGGAGTCCTACTGGGTTAGGACATTGAGTCTCAATGTCTGAGAGTCTGTGGTCAAGAGTCCCACTGGACTGGGACTCTTCGACCAAGAGTTTCACAGCTCTGAAACTTTGAGTTCTACATGTCTGAGACTCTGTGATTAAGAGTTGGAACTCCACAATCCTGAGTTTCACTTGTTTCGGACTCCGGGATCAAGAATCCCATTGGTTTGGGACTCTTCGATCAAGAGCTTCATTTTGATGAGATTCTATTGTCCGAACACCCACTAGATTTGGTCTCTAATTTTATGAGAGATTTTATTAGTGATTTAATCACTAATTAACTCAATTTGATTGAGTAATTATTTTTGATCCAAGTCTAATTGAATTAGAATCAATTGGTCTGACCCAATTAGGTCATTGGTTGACCTAATCACCGAGGAGATTTGAACCCTGATTTGATTAGAGGTTGGGCTTGATCAATTCTTAATTTTATTAAAATTTAATTGAGTCTAATTAAGCCTTAACTTGTTGGGTTTAAATTAGTCTAATTGAGTCTAACCTATTTTGAATTGGTTGGTTCAATTGGTTCAAGTTTGAATTTCAAAGATTAGTTTGACTAGTCTTCTTTCGCTGCGCCATTTAACCCATGCTCACTTAAAAATTTAATCTAATTCTCTCATGACTTATTTCCCATGCATAAAAGAGCTTTTGACCAAGTCTCCCATGTTGCAAATGGATAAAGTTTGGTTGTTATTTATTTTGATTTGAATGAGATTCAAACTTGGATAAAAAATAACCTCTACCTTATCCATGCGCCATCCTTCTCTTGTGCGACACTTTTGCTACACGAGAAAAGATTTCTCATGATTCCTTTCCATACCAAAAGAAATTCACACCCAGTTTTTCTCACATCCCTTATGGATGGGATCAGATGGTTTGGAGGTTGAATTCAAAATGAGTTTGAATTTGGCCTAACAACCAACCCGATCTATCTCTCCATGCGATGTATACACTCTTTGGTGCAAAATAAATAGGAAAAATTTTTGGGATATGAAAGAACTAATCTGAGATTGAGAGAGGACTTCTATGAGCCACCTGATGCATGAGAAAAAGTTTGAAAAAAATCCCGTGAGGAGAAAAACCAGAGAAAGGCTAGCACAGGATTTCAAGGTGCATTTGACCTAGGATTCGGGAATCCATTTCATGAGCTACGAGTGTCGAAAGCCCACAAAATTTTGTGGAGAGCCTCCTCTACCTCTCTACTATGTCTACCAGTGACCTAAAGCATCCATGAAGCCCATAGATTAGGATTGAAAGTGTTCGATCAAAATAGCCTCTGAAAGACTTCGGTGTCGAGCAAGTACTCGCGTGGGAGCTGATCAGGATCAGGAGCCTCATGTGGATGATCCATGGAGGCAAAATACTTATGTGTCTACATCGTGACCAGAAGAACTTGACAATGATCAGATTATGGTGATCAACTATCCACAAAAAGGTATTGTATTTTAAATACGTAGATGTAGTAAATAGTTTACTACATAGTTTTATTTTCAGTTCAATTGATATATGCATGCATATTATGTTTAGATCCTAATATGTAAGGTTAAATAATCTAATATGATTAGTAGATAATTAATTATATTAGTTATTTTTGTACTACTTTTTTTGCTATTTTTGAAAATTTTTTGAAAATAGCATAGCAAACCTTGCACTGTTTCCTTCAAATGGTATCAGAGCGAGGTTCCTTAAATATGATATATTTGCATATTTATATTAATAATTTAAATTTAATCTAAATATTGATCTAATAATTAGAGTAATTAAATTTAAAAAATTAAAATCTAGATCGCATGGACTGCATGTTGTCCTGCTATAGGATTTATCCCTATAGTGAAAAGGTTGTCCTGGTACATTGCTGATCTATATCGTTAATCATAAAATTACTAAATTTGATCTAATATTTTTATGATCTAATTATATTATATTTTAATCTAATTTATAATTATGAATGCATAATTAGATAAAGTTTGATTCATGATTTCATGATTATATAGTGTACATAGTTCTAGATTAAACCCTACAACTAGTATTGTTTGTGAATTGAGACGATTTAATTTTGTAATGAGTTGATTTAATTAGTGAACAATGCTAAGTTATAAAGAATTTTTCAAAATTAAAAAATATTTTTGAAATGCCAAATCCTAACCCTCAGTCCATAAACTTAATTAAAAATTAAGTATAATAATTTAGTGTCTAGAATTATGAATTAAAACTCTAAGTCATTAATCATAAATTTATGGGTTATTGGGTTAGCTGAATTAGATCCATAAATTGATTTAGACCTAAGGTTAGTTAAAAGATGGACTAATTTAGAGTAATTGATCAAATTTAATTAAATATTAATTTAGATTAGGTCAAGGGCTCTATAGACTCCATTATAATAGTTGTAGTTGGTCAAGTCCATGCCTTTAACAAGGACCAAATGGACTTGATTCAAGGCTATGCAGTCAAATTCGAAATTACTAGGTTGGTCAAATTAAAACTAATGAACCGGATGGTGTCTAAGGTAAGTTTGGCAGTTTGATCAGTGGTTTTTAATTGGAAGCTACTTGCACTGATTTGATCTTTGACAAGTTAATGGCATATCCCTTGCACTGATCTTACTTACTTGGCCATCTTGGTGAGTTAGATTTTGATTAGATCACTTGATGATTCAGGCTCACCCATGTCTATTAGGTAAATCAGTCTAACTGATTTAGGTGCTCCTAATGCTAGCTTAGATTAAATTTTTTTTTTCTGACTTGGTGAAGTTAGTGGAAGGATCGAAATTGGCTCGCTAAATTTTCTTAAATTAGTTAACTAAATCCTCTAAAATTATTAGATCCTTAAAAATAAAATAGTTATATAGATAACTAATCATAGCCTCCCATTAAGTTGAATGATAATGGGTTCATTAGTATAATGATCATTGGAGGCCCAAAAGTCTGGTGATTATTGACTAATAAAATTATCAATCATAAAATGATAATTTGGTTAAGTCTTTCTGATGATGGTTAGATTGGCCGACCAAAGTCGGGCCTGATCATTTATTGGTTGGATAAGACCAAATATGATCATATTAATGGTTGGACCTAACCGAACCTTTTCAGTGGAGGCCAAAAACCTACTGATTAGGTCTATGGGGCAAAATCAATATTATTAAAAGTTGTTTAGAGAAACAATTAATTTTGAATATACCCATAGGTGCATATGGGTTGACCAACTAAAGTTGGACTTGTGTGTAATCTATGTGAATTCTAGTATCCACTAAGAAATTAAAGTAATTTCTCAAATTAGAGGTAGAGGCTACCAATTCGTATAAAATAGTGGGAGGATCTTTAGACTAAAGTTCAAGTCTTTAGGATTAATAATTCATATACTAATTAGGTTGGTTTTTCTTTTTTGTGCAGACATGGCTACTAACCTATCGCTCTGATCATTATTAGACTATGATAAATTAATGGGACCCAACTATGATAGCTGATATATTGTAAGTTGAAAATCATCTTGGAGCATGAGCAGATTCTTTATGTGGTAACGGATCCAGCATCTGAGGAGCCAGCCCCAAATGCTAGGGGAGCGGTCTGAGACACTTATCAGAAGTAGCTCAATGACTGCACCACCATTCGATGTATGATGTTGGTGGCAATGAATGACGAGTTTAGCTGCAGGTTTGAAAATGCCCAACCATAGGAGATGCTTCAAATGTTGAATGACTCCTTTGGCATGCCGAACAACGTTGAAAAGCACAAAATGAGTTGTACCATTTTCAATGCTCGGATGAGGGATGGGCCCTCAGTCATCGATCATATATTGTGCATGATCGAGATGATTGAGCATCTTAGCAAGCTGGACTTTTTCCTACATGAGCAGCTCGGTAAGGATGCGATCCTTAATACCTTGCCCAAGTCTTTCCTCCCCTTTCTAACTTATTTTAGAATGATAAAGCCTATAGTGAACTACCATGGCTTGTTAGGATTACTGCAAAACTTTGAGAAGGATCACCAACTCCACAAGGAGATGGTGAATGTAGTGGGAGGGTCTTCTTTTAGTCATCGATCCTTTAAGAAAGGAAAGAAGAACAAGAAGAAGAAAAATAAGAAGGTGCAGCCGCATACTGGGATGTTTGCATAGGGTCAGACCAAGAAGTGCAAGCCCGACTAGAGCCAGGCAGAGTACTTCTTCTACAAGAAGTAGGGGCACTAGAAGAGGAACTATCATCTATACATTGCCTCCCTAGACCTGAAGAGATCGAGGAAGAAGCAAGTGGTTGCTGGGTAAGGTAATTATATGATAACATCTTATAATTTTTTTTTATTTGATTCTACTACCTAGGTATTAGATACTGGAAGCCCTTATTATATTTGTAATTCTATGCAGGGCTTATAGGTCAGTAGGAGATTTGATCAAGGTGAGAGGTTCTTGAATGTTGGAGATGGAAGATAAGTTCTAATTTTAGCTTTAGAAATCATGAACCTTATAATCAATTCAAATAAAGTTATTCTTAATGAATGTCATTATTGTCCAACTTTCTTATTGAATGTCATTTCTGTAGGCCTTTTGGCCATGAATGATTTTGAAATATCAATAAACAAAATTTTATATAATGTTATTTTGAATGATGTTATAATTTTGATTGGACAATTGAATAATAAAATTTATTTACTTTCTATGCCTATTAACATGGTTCAATCCTTCGATAAATGTCCTAGAATTAGTAATGTGTCTGATGTCTATCTTTGGCACTATAGGCTAGTTAATATTAGCAAGAATAGAATTAACAGGTTAGCTCAAGAAGAAATTCTTGAGGTTAGTGATTATGAGTCACTTCCGACCTGTGAGTCCTATCTTCTTGGTAAGATGACCAAGTCACCTTTTGCTGGAAAAGGTGAATGAGCCATTGAACTCCTGAGTCTAGTGCATTCGAATGTATTTGGATCCATGAGCTCAAATGTCAGAGATGGATATTTCTATTGCATAACCTTCACAGACGATCTATCGAGGTATGGGTACGTCTATTTAATGAAGCATAAGTCAGAGTCGTTTGAAATGTTCAAACTATTTCAAAATGAGGTAGAAAAGTAAATTAAAAAAGTATTAAAATTCTTCGATCTGATCGAGGGGGTGAGTACCTTTTCAATGAGTTTCCGACATATATTGGGGAGAATGGGATTCTCTCCTAATGGACCCCTCCTAGAACATCACAATATAATAGTGTGTCTAAAAGGAGAAATCAAATTCTGTTAGACATGGTTCGATCCATGATTGGATTTGCTGTTTTATCGATCTCCCTATAGGGATATGCACTTAAGTTAGTTTGTTACATTTTAAATAGAGTTCTGAGTAAATTTGTTAATAAAACATCATATGAGATATGGACAGGACGTAAGCCAATGCTTTTACACCTTAGGATTTGGGGTTGTCCGGCTTACATCAAATATTTGATGACAAACAAGCTTGGACCTAGGTCTGATAAGTATAGTTTTATAGGTTACCCAAAAGAAATCAAAGGATACTACTTCTACGTTGCTGATGAGCAAAAAGTATTTGTCAGTCTTAAGACAGTTTTTTTAGAAAAGAAGTTCCTTGGTGAAGGAATTAATATCTTTAAGGTCAAACTTGATGAAGTACGATAGATGAAAAATGGACATAAGTTGTTGAACCTGAGCTGGATCTAATTAGATCAGACCCCAAACCCATTGTAGATGCATCCTTAAGGCAATCTGGTAGAGTACCACATTAATCGGATAGATACTATAATTTTTTGATCCAGAATGGGGATCCTATCGAACTCGATGAGAACGATCAGGACCCAATCATCTATATGGATGCAATGCAGAGATTCGACTCTGAGAAATGGCTTGAGGCCATGAAATCCAAGATAAAATTTATGAAGGTCAATGATGTATGGACATTGATTGATCCATTCGAAGGGGTAAAATCCATAGGGTATAAGTGGATCTTCAAAAGAAAAAGAGGCACAGACGGAAAGGTGGAGACCTATAAAGTCCATCTGGTTGCCAAAAGGTATCATCAATGTTATAATATTGATTATGATGAGATGTTCTCTCCTATGGTAATGCTTAAATCTATTTAGATTATGCTTGTCATAGTTGCCCATCTGAACTATAAAATCTGGTAGATGGATGTGAAAACAGCTTTTCTGAATAGAAAACTAGATGAAGAGGTGTATATGATGCAACCTGAAGGTTTCACATCCATAGATGAGTCTAAGGTGTGTAAGCTTTAGAGGTTTATTTATGGACTGAAGCTGGCATCTCAGAGTTGAAACGACAATTTGATAGAACAATCAAAACATATGGCTTTGTTAAGAACGAAGAGGAGCCCTGCATATATAAGTGGGCTAATGGTCCAACAATAGTATTCCTAGTATTGTATGTGGATGACATTCTCTTAATCGAAAATGATATCCCTACATTATAAGGAATAAAGATCTGGCTGTCATCATAGTTCTCCATGAAAGATCTGAGAGAAGTTTCCTACATCCTAAGGATGAAGATCTATAGAGATAGATCTAAAAGGTTGCTTGGATTATCCCAGTCTATGTACATTGACACTGTGCTGAAATGGTTTAGCATGGAGAATTTCAAGAAAGGCTATCTATCGATAGACCATGAAATTTTTCTTTCAAAGAGAGATTGTCCAACAACACCTCTAGACAGAGAGTGTATGAATAGAATACCATATGCTTCTGTAGTGGGTTCTATAATGTATGTCATGACATGTATGCAACCAGATATGGCATACTCACTAGGTTTAGTGAGTATATACCAATCTAATCTAGAAGAGAATCATTGGAAGGTTGTTAAAACCATCCTAAAGTATTTAAAAAATACTAAGGACCAGTGGCTTATATATGGTGAATCGAACTTAAAACTTGTGGGGTTCATAGACTCTAGTTTTCAGTCTGATCATGATGATAGCAAGAGTATATTGGAATATATATTTACACTTAATAGTGGGGCTATTTGCTGAAAGAGTTTCAAGCAGCACACTATGGCCGATTTAGTTTGCAAGGTGGAATATGTCGCTGCATCAGATGTTGTCAAAGAAGTAGTGTGGTTAAGAAAATTCATCATCGAGCTCGGAGTAGCACCCTCCCTTAATGGTCCAGTTCTGCTTTATTGCGACAGCTCTGAAGTCATTACTCAGATGAAGGAACCAAAGGCACACTAACAGACAAAGCATATTCTATGCTGCTACCACCTTATCCGAGAGATTGTGGATTGATGTGATGTCGACCTTTAGAAGATCAATGGGAAGGAGAACCTGGATGACCCATTTGATAGGAATGGTGTACAGGGTGGAAGCATGGATTTCAAAGCAAAAATATAAAATTATACAAACCAAACCCGAACTCTAGGACCACCTTATTAGCAATTAAATCATATAACAGGCATTTATAATATAAAAAAAAGTATTAGAACGTACCTCTTATCGCTTAAACCTAAATTGTTCCTAATTACCGACAGCAGTCCGTTAGGGGTTCCACCAGGTGCCTACATGTTTATCCTCTAATGTTGATCCACACAGAGACTTGATCAAGACACCAGCACCTCTGATTTGTATAATTAAAATTCTAATAATAAGAACTTTAATTAAATGGGCAAGACCTTCCTTAGCCTTTATGTCACCTTCCTTGCCTCTCCTTATCTCTCTTTCTTTTTCTTATCTTCTTAATTTTTTCTACCTAATCTCCTTGTCCTAAAATGACTTCTTATCCTTATAAGGACAAGGTTTGGACAAGAGAAGGGAAGAAAAAAAAATTGGACAATAGAAAATACTTGTAAGAAAGAAAGATAATTTTCACTCCTCTCGGACTCTTGGTGCACACCCTTATTTATAATGTACGTAAGGGTGCCAACACATTTTCTCGCACCTTTTCAAAATATTATCTCATGTCCCTTCAGCTAATCTCATGCCTCATCAGATAATAACATCATATAGATTTAGTCCAAGAGGTGCCTTAAAGCAGAAGGACTCTCGAACTAATTCTATGTAAGTTATTTATGAAGAGTCATGGGATTTCATTCTTGGTGCCATCATTTTCATCCATTAGATCAGATAAAAAGGCCATCCAATGGCTTTAAAATGGGATGCCCATTCAGCAAGAAAGCGTGGAGATAAACTTTGAATAGTCAAAGTCCCAAGGGACTTTGACTTGGTCCAACAGGCATCAAGGATGAGAGGGTGGCAAGGAGTCTTGGGCAACAAGTATTCCTAGGCGACAAAGAGTCCCTTCTCAAAATAATAATGGAGTATTTCATCTATAGAAAATCTCTTCTATTCCCCTTATCTAATGTCCATGCCTATTTAAAAAATTTATGAGACATAACAAATGGAAAAAGTCAAAGAAGGTAGGTGCCAACTAATTCCATGCGCCAAAAAATTCTTTGCGCATGAAAGACATCCCACGCATAAGAGAGAGACTCTCTGGCATGTGGGATTCAGGTATGTGGAACTCCAACTAAAGCCCAATCAGTCTAGATTAATCCAATTCAAGACTAAATCCTATTTGGCTCAAATCGGACCTTAATTAGCCCAAATCGGAAGCCGATTCGAATCCAATTCAAATCTAGGTGCTATGGTTTGCTACATGTGCTTGCATGTTCATCTTGCAAACATGGTCTAATCCAATTAGATCCTTAATCAATTCTCTTTGTGTGTGACCCATTGGATTTCACATCTAACCAATAGTGAGTCTGGGTGTGATTTGACCTAATCTGGTTAGAACTCAACCAAACCGATTTTGGTCAAAACTAGCCAACCCAATTTGACTTAATTTAGAACACTTTCTAATTTAATGATTAAATTAAAATTTTAATTTGATCAAACCCACAAGACATGATTGACGTCTAGCAATGTATCATGACTTTTCGAAAGATGTAAAATTTTGATGGAAATACCAAAAATATCCTTCAGTGAAAATTACCATGCAACTAGATCCTTCGATCTCCCTGCATCCTGAATATGACTCTGGGTATGGAAATATGTCAATCCCAATATCATATTCATTTCTCTTTCAATCTTATGATGATGATTCATTTAATGAAACATTAGAAATCATTTCTAATTTTCATCATGCTTTGATCAAAGTCTTCCTGAATCATCATTTGTTTGAAGCAGGTAGGATGCTATTTCCTCTTACCAGGAGTGATCGATTCCATGTTAACCTACTCACAACCTTCATATATATAATCTACCATATCCAGATCATCCCGTACATAACTGAGTCATGAATGAGTATGAACCAAAATATGGATTTATATATATAAGATTCTATGGTAGTTTCAGATCAAAGGATTACATGCACAAATTCCACTATGAGAACCATCTATTGACATGTAGATAAGACTCCATTAGATATTCTCAATTTGGATCAATTCAGTGAACTCATTCTCTAATGAGCACCCACATTCTTGTATTAGTGTCATACATAAGTTATTGTGAGATCAATCACCCTCTCAATCGAGCATACAAAGAATGTGCTAGTCTTACTGGAAAACATTGATCCCTAACTCAATATCCCATCGACTAGGAATATTTAAATTAGAATTTTAAGATTTTAGATCTCATTGGTATGATCTCATCATAATCCTAAAACTATAGCTCTAATTTATGGGGTTCATCATAATCTTAAATAAATAATAAGACACTGCATATGATGAAATAAATGCCTTTATTTATTTATTTAAAATATCATTACATGAGTTTGGAAGACAAAGAACAGCCTAAAAATTGATTGACTTGAGGGCACATTTCTTTTAATCTCCCACTTGCACTAAAGCCAATCATCCTTATATTTTAATTCCATACAATTAAGGTGGTGATCAAATAGTTACAATGATAAAGTCTTAGTGAATGGATCTGCTATGTTGTTCTTTGTGTCAACTCGTTTTATTACTACATCTTATCTTTCAATAATTTCACGAACGAGATGGAAGCATCTTAGAATATGTTTGAATTTATGATGAGACCTTGGTTCCTTTGCTTGAGCAACAGCTCCTGTATTATCATAATAAAATGGTACTGGATTCTTAATTTCAAAAATAACACCCAATTCAGTGATGAACTTCTTCATCCAGACAACTTTCTTGGTGGCTTCACTTACAGCTATGTATTTTGCTTCAGTAGTTGAGTCAGCTACAGTTGGTTACTTAGTACTCTTCCAATTTACTGCTCCATCATTCAGAGTGAAGACATACTCTGAAATGGATTTGCTATTATCTAGGTCTGATTGAAAATTAGAGTCAGAATATGCTTCTAGTTTAAGATCAGAACCACCATATACTAGAAAAATATCTTTAGTCCTTCTCAAGTATTTAAGAATATTTTTCATAGCTTTCCAATGATCCTCTCCTGGATCAGCTTGAAATCTACTTACAATGCCTAAAGCATAAGCAACATCAGGCCTTGTACATAACATGGCGTACATTATTGATCCAACAGTCGAAGCATAAGAAATAGAACTTATTCTATTTCTCTCTTTAGGTGTCTTTGGAGACATCTTTTTTGAGAGATGTATGCCTTGACTTATGGGTAAGTAACCTCTTTTACTCTCATCCATATCGAATCTTTTCAGTATTAAGTTAATGTATCTAGATTGGGACAAGCCTAGCATCCTCTTAGATCTATCTCTATAGATCTTTATTCCTAGTATATAGGATGCTTCTCCCAAATCTTTCATGAAAAACTTATTTGATAGCCATAATTTGACTGATTGTAATATTGGGATATCATTTCCAATGAGGAGTATGTCATCTACATACAGAATCAAGAAGACTATGGTTCTCCCACTAGTTTTCTTGTACACACATGGTTCATCCACATTCTTGATAAAATCAAACTCTTTTACTGTTACATCAAAATGGATGTTTTAACTCCTTGATGCTTGCTTTAATCCATAAATGAAACTTTTAAGCTTGCATACTTGATTTGGTCTCTCATTTGACTTAAATCCCTCTGGCTATGACATATAGACCTCCTCCTTAAGGAAACCATTAACAAAGGCAGTCTTTACATCCATTTGCCATATTTCATAGTCATGGTATGCTGCTATGGCAAGCATAATTCGAATAGATTTGAGCATGGCAATAGGTAAAAATGTTTCACCATAATCAATCTCCTATTTTTGCCTAAAACCCTTAGCCACCAATCTGGCTTTATAGGTTTCAATTTGACCATCAGCTCCAATCTTTTTCTTAAAAATTCATTTGCATCCAATAGGGTTTATATCCTCTGATGCATCCACCAAAGTCCATACTTTGTTGGTGTGCATGAACTCCATTTCAGATTGCATGGCAGCCAGCCATTTGTAAGAGTTCTTACTTTTGACTGCTTCCATATAGGTCAGAGATTTGTCATTCTCAATGACTTGGGCTTCATTGTTCTCAATAATGAACCCATACCTCATAGGTGTATTTCGTACTCTTTCAAACCAACGGATAGGAGTTATGTATTCTGATTCTTTTATGTGATTATTTGGTTGAGAAATTTCTATTTATTTTTCTTGAACTTCACTAAGTTCAATATTTCTGCCACTGCCCTTTTCTAGGATAAATTCTTTTTTCATGAAAATGGCATGCCTACTTACAAATACCTTTTGTTCAGTAGGATGGTAGAATAAATATCCTATACTATTTCTAGGATATCCTATAAATAGATATCTATCTGATCTAGCATCAAGTTTATGTCCAAAATTTCTTTTGACATATGCTGGACAACCCCATATCTTAAGATATTTAAGATTAGATTTTTTACTTCTTCATATGTCATATGGAGTACTAGATATAGATTTAAAAGGTACTCTATTTGAGATGTAAATTGCAGTCTCCAAGATTTGACCCCAGAAGGAAATAGATAATTCAGTGAAGCATATCATGGACCGTACCATATCTAATAAGGTATGATTTTTTCTTTTTACTACACCATTTAATTGTGGTGTATAAGGAGGTGTCCATTCAGAGAGAATCCCTTTAACTTTAAGATACTATAGAAACTCACAAGATAAGTATTCTCCTTCCCAATCAGATCGAAGGATTTTTATACATTATCCAGTTTGTTTTTTGACCATACTTTGATACTCTTTAAATTTATCAAAAACTTTTGATTTGTGTTTCATAAGATATACGTATCCAAACCTAGATAAATTATCAGTGAACATTATAAAATAAGAGTATCCTCCTTTGGCTTAAGTTGTCATAGGACCACATACATCCATATGTACAAGTCCTAATAACTCATTTGTCCTTTCTCCATGTCCACTAAATAAAATCTTGGTCATTTTACCCATGAGGCATGATTCACAAGTTCCTAATGATTCATAATCAAAAAGATCAAAGAACTTTTCTTTATATAACTTATTAATCCTAGCCTCACTAATATGACCTAATCGATAATGCTAAAATAAAGTATTATTTATGTCATCTCTCTTACCTTTTTTATTTTCATCAATATGAAATATATTGTCATCCAAACATAGAGTCAACAAACCATTACTAAATATGCCAAAACAAATATTTTCATTAGAATATTTGATCGAGCAACCTTCACTCGTTACATTAAGACTATAACCTTGTTTTAATAATAAGGATATAGATATAATATTTCTAATGATCTTAGGCATATAATAATAATTTGTAAGCTCTAAGATCTTCCGATAAGGTAACTTCAATATATTTATTCCTACAGCTTCTGCTTAGATAGACTCTCCTCCAGCGCCATAAAGCTTGAAGTCACCTTTCTTCAAACTCTTAATTTTCTGCAGCCCTTGCAAAGATTTGCAGATATGAAAACCACAACTGGTATCTAATATCCAAAAATTTGAAATGAAAGAATTTAATGATAATATAGTATGTATCTCATACATACCTTTTGGTGCATTATTTGCAACAGACTTCATGGTTGCAAGGTAAGCCTTGCAATTTTTCTTCTAATAACCTATTTTACCGCAGTGAAAATAGGTCGTCTGTTTGGAGATCTTCTTTTTCTTTTTCTTCTTATTTATACCACTTTTAGGGTTCAACCTTCTCTTTGAATCCTTTTTGCCTGCCTTCTTCTTGAAGATCCCATCCATAAGAAGAAGAGGAGCCTTATCCTTCTTGATATGGCTTTCTGCTATCTTGAGCATATTTAATAGCTCATGCACAAAAGAATTCAGTTTGTTCATGTGATAGTTCATGACAAACTGAGAAAATAATTCTGAAAGTGATTGCAGGATCAAATCCTGACTTAACTCTCCATCTATAACAAAACCTAATTGACTTAATCGAGTGATTAGGTCAATTACCATCAAAACATGATTTTGTACGGATGTTCCTTCTGTCATTCTTGCATAAAATAATTACTTAGATATCTCATATCTAGCAGTCCTACTACGCTCTCCATAAAGCTCTTTTAGGTTGAGCAATATGGATTAAGTGTCCATGCCATCATGCTGCCTCTGTAATTCATTATTTATAGAGGCAAGTATGATGCATTTGACAGTAAGAGAATCATTTTGCCATATCTTATATGTGGACTTATCTTCATCTATGGCATCATTTTCTAATGGCTTAGGATCAGGGACATCAAGAATATAGGAGAGTTTTTCTTGATTGAGTACTATTTTTAGGTTTCTCAATCAGTCAACATAATTTTGATCAGTCAATTTATTTAAATCTAAAATTGAATGCAATGAAAGTGAAGAAGCCATTTAATCTACATAATAAAGAACAATATATAAGCAAACAACTCATGATGACAAACATAATTAAATTAGAATTTTAATTTAATTATGTCTCCCACTATTTAATCAAAAATCATAACCCTCTTATTGATTTTCTTAGTGAGAATAAGACCCTAATTTCTTATAAAAGATCTTGTGGTTGCACAACAAACCTGTTATAAGTTCAAAGGTAGGAAACTCTTTCCAATTGCATTTTATGCAACTTTCAAAAAAACTTTTGCCTCTAAAATATTAATAGCCTTATGTTAGCACAACAAACTTTAATGTTTTAGTTTAAGTAGAATCCTTCATTTTTATACAGTCAAAATGAAATATAACTTCTTTTGTGGATACACAACAAAGCAATATATTCAAAATGCTATAAGCATCTCAATGCACTAGATTAATATTATATCATTTCCCATGATAGATCTTGTGGTTACACAACAAAACTAATATGGTTCTAGACATAATAAGAACCTAGTATGAAGGAAGGCCTTAATGTAGTGAATATAATACTAAGCATTTCAATCTAGAATTAAATTAATCGAGTCAGTCAGGTAAGTGAAAAAGAAGTGGGAGTCCCTCCATTGCTTTTCTTAGACACCAATAAATTGGCTAGGTCAGACAATGGAACCAATTAAAAAACTACGTTCTCTTTATCAATCATGAATCATTTTTTCTAGACACCGATTGATCAATTAGACATCCTGACTGATTCAGCTATAGGTTAATTATACTATAACTTAATATAATTTTTAAAGAGGGATTTAAAAGGTCTCGATGCATATTCTAATTTAAATCAAACTAAATGACTAATAGCATCAATTATGATAAAATTTACATATATATTAATATGTATAATTATTCTAGGACAACCATCATTACATAGTGAATACTTTTCACTATATCAGGACAATCTTTACAGAATAATATATACATCATAATCTCATTATGATAAATAAAAGAATATAATCTCATCATATAAATAACATGCAAATAAACATAAAAAAAATATATATCATACTTTTCTTTTGTGCCATTATATTATAAGCAAAGCATTATATAATTTAACCTAATAAGGCTTGCTCTGATACCACTGATAGGAATGGTGTACAGGGCGGAAGCATGAATTTCAAAGCAAAAATATGAAATCATATAAACCAAACCCAAACCCTAGGACCACCTTATTAGCAATTAAATCATATAACATGCATTTATAATATAAAAAAAAGTATTAGAACATACCTCTTATCACTTAACCCTAAATTGTCCCTAATTATCGACAGTAGTCCGTCAGGGGTTCTACCAGGTGCCCACGTGTTCATCCTCTAACATTGATCCACACAGAGACCTGATTAAGACACCAACACCTCTGATTTGTATAATTAAAATTTTAATAATAAGAACTTTAATTAAATGGGCAAGACCTTCCTTAGTCTTTATGTTACTTTCCTTGCCTCTCCTTACCTCTCTTTCTTTTTCCTTGTCTTCTTAATTTTTTCTATCTAATCTCTTTGTCTTAAAATGACTTATTATCCTTATAAGAATAAAGTCTGGATAAGAGAAGGGAAGAAAAAAAAAAAGGACAATAGAAAATACTTGTAAGAAAAAAAGATAATTTTCACTCCTCTCAGACTCTTGGTGCGCACCCTTATTTATAATGTACGTAAGGGTGCCAACACATTTTCTCGCACCCTTTCAAAATATTATCTCATGTCCCTTTAGTCAATCTCACACCTCATCAGATAATAACGTCATGTAGACTTAGTCCAAGAGATGCCTTAATGCAGAAGGACTCTCGGACTAATTCTACGTAAGTTATTTATGAAGAGTCACGGGATTTCATTCTTGGCACCATCATTTTCATCCATTAGATCAGATAAAAAGGCCATCCAATGGCTTTAAAATGGGACACCCATTCAGCAAGAAGGCATGGAGATGAACTTTGAATAGTCAAAGTCCCAGGGGACTTTGACTTGGTCCAAGAGGCATCAAGGATGAGAGGGCGGCAAGGAGTCTTGGGTGGCAAGTACTCCTAGGCGACAAAAAGTCCCTTCTCAAAATAATAATAGAGTATTTCATCTACAAAAGGACTCTTTTGTGCCCTATATCTGATGTCCATGCCTATTTAAAAAATTTATGTGACATAACAAATGGAAAAAGTCAAAGAAGGTAGGCGCCAACTAATTCCATACGCCAAAAAATTCTTTGCGCATGAAAGACTTCCCACGCATAAGAGAGAGACTATCTGGCACATGGGATTTAGGTATGTGGCATCCCAACTAAAGTCTAATTAGTCTAGGTTAATTCAATTTAATACTAAATCCTATTTGGCTCTAATCGGATCTTAATTAGCCCAAATCAGAAGTCGATTTGAATCTAATTCGAATCTAGGTGCTAGGGTTTGCTACATGTGCTAGCATGTTTATCTTGCAAACATGGTCTAATCCAATTAGATCCTTAATCAATTTTCTTTATGTGTGATCCATTGGATTCCACATCTAATCAGTAGTGAGTTTGAGTGTGATTTGACCTAATTTGGTTAGAACTCAACCAAATCGATTTAGGTCAAAACTAGCCAACCCAATTTGACTTAATTTAGAACACTTTCTAATTTAATGATCAAATTAAAATTTTAATTTGATCAAACCCATAAGACATGATTGACGTCTAGCAATGTTTCGTGACTTTTCGAAAGATGTAAAATTTTGATTAAAATACCAAAAATATCCTTCAGTGAAAAATACCATGCAACTAGATCCTTCAATCTCCCTACATCCTGAATATGACTCTGGATATGGAAATATGTCAATCCCAATATCATATTCATTTCTCTTTCAATATTATGATGATGATTCATTTAATGAAACATTATAAATCATTTCTAATTTTCATCATGCTTTGATCAAAGTCTTCTTGAATCATCATTTGTTTGAAGCAGGTAAGATGCTATTTTCTCTTACCAGGAGTGATCGATTTCATGTTAATCTACTCACAACCTTCATATATATAATCTACGATATCCAGATCATCCTATACATAATTGAGTCATGAATGAGTATGAACCAAAATATGGATTTATATACATAAGATTCTATGGTAGTTTCTGGTCAAAGGATTACATGCATAAATTTCACTATGAGAACCATCTATTGACATGTAGATAAGACTCCATTAGATATTCTCAATTTGGATCAATTCAGTGAACTCATTCTCTAATGAGCACTCACATTCTTGTATTAGTGTCATATATAAGTTATTGTGAAATCAATCATCCTCTCAATCGAGCATACAAAGAATGTGCTAGTCTTACCGGAAAACATTGATCCCTAACTCAATGTCCCATCGGCTAAAAATATTTAAATTAGGATTTTAAGATTTTAGATCTCACTAAAATGATCTCATCATAATCCTAAAATCATAGCTCTAATTTATGGGGTTCATCACAATTTTAAATAAATAATAAGACACTACATATGATGAAATAAATGCCTTTATTTATTTATTAAAAAAGTCATTACATGAGTTTGGAAGATAAAGAATAGCCCAAAAATTGATTGGCTTGAGGGCATATTCCTTTCACCATTCACTAAAGTTGTTGCGATGAAGAAGTTTGATGACTTTAAATCGAAGATAGGTATTAGATACTGCACTGATTGACTTTAGTCCAAGTGGAAGATTGTTAGAAATATGTTCTAAAGCCAATCATCAGTCTATTGATGGTTGGACCATACATTTATAATTATATATAAATTATAAATTAATAAAAATTATTTTAATATTTTTCATCATAAATTTTATTATCTTCTAATGAACTCCTATGTTGTGATGAAGTCCTTAGGACTATCTAGATTCGGCAGAGGATTTATTGTTTAGTCCTTAAAAAGTTAATGACCAAATGATACATTGTTACTTAAGATGATAATATTTATCGAGTATAGATCATTTTGTGCCATATAGGTTGGTTGTCCTCATAACCAACGAGTGTTGAGACACTGATATGGCATGCAAGTAAGATGTATGGGTACATCTACACTGAACGTGATCAACTCTAGGGCTTTTCTTCTATCAAGATTAGCTTCGATGGAATATGGGTATAAATGTTCCTCCAACCTGAGATCACTATAGTGACTTCCATGCAACTCTCTATGTTTTGGTGCTAAACTATCTAAATTTTTAATTTAATAATGAAAGGTTTCTAAGCATAGTCAAGTACTTGTGGAGTCGGTGTATGTATTAAGATGGGATTGACCACTCCTGATTTTAGGAGCTGTGTTCAATTATGTTTCAATTAGCAAAACCTTAGCTAGGTTAGTCTTAGTGAGGAGTTATAGGACAAATTGCTTTGAGACATGACATGGATATATTTTCTAAGGTTGACAGTCTAATCTTGAGTCATCTATTACATAGAGGTCATAGGGATAAATTATATGGTAGCCATATTCACATAGGTTCTGAATGTTGCGATTGTGATTATTCGATCTATTTGGACGTCGGATACCATTGCTAGATGGTCACTTTGATTAGTATAGAAATTAATTTTTATGCTATCGACTTAGATTTAGACCTATGGAGTCACACACATAGAGGTTCCTACCTAATCTAATGGCTAGTGAAGAGTCCCACTAGACTGGGACTCTTCGATCGGGAGTCTTACTGGATTAGGATTGAGTCTCAATGTCTGAGAGTCTGTGGTCAAGAGTCTCACTGGACTGAGACTCTTCGACCAAGAGTCCCACAGCTCTAGAACTCTAAGTTTTACATGTTTAAGACTCTATGATTGAGAGTTGGGACTCCACAATCATGAGTTCCACTTATTTTAAACTTCGGGATCAAGAGTCCCACTGGTTTGGGACTTTTCGATCAAGAGTTTCATTTTGATGTGACTCTATTATCCGAACACCCATTAGATTTAGACTCTAATTTTATAAGAGTTTTTATTAGTGATTTGACCATTAATTAACTTAATTTGATTAAGTAATTATTTTTGATCCATGTTCAATTGAATTAGATTCAGTTGGGTCTGACCCGATTAGGTCGTTGGTTGACCTAATCGCCGAGGAGGTTTGAACCCTAATTTGATCAGAGATTGGACTTGATCAATTCTTAATTTTATTAGAATTTAATTAAGTCTAATTAATCCTAAATATGTTGGGTTTAAATTAGTCTAATTAGGCCTAACCTATTTTGAATTGGTTGGTTCAATTGGTTCAAGTTTGAATTTCAAAGACAAGTTTGACTAGTCTTCTTTCCTGCACCATTTAACCCACGCCCACTTAAAAATTTAATCTAATTCTCTTATGACCTATTTTCCATGCACAATAGAGCTTTTGACCAGGTCTCCCACATTCCAAATGGATAAGGTTTGATTGTTATTTGTTTTGATTTGAATGAGATTCAAACTTGGATAAAAAACAACCTCTACCTTATCCATGCACCACCCTTCTCTTGTGTGACACTTTTGCTACATGAGAAAAGATTTCTCATGATTCCTTCCCATGACAAAAGAAGTTCATGCCTTGCATTTTTCATGTCCCTCATGGATGGGATCAGATGGTTTGGAGGTTGAATTCAAAATGAGTTTGAATTTGGCCTAACAACCAACCCGATCTATCTCTCCATGCGATGTCTACAAACTTTGGTGCAAAATAAATAGAAGGAATTTTTGGGACATGAAAGAACTAATCTAAGATTGAGAGATGACTTTTGTGAGCCTCCTGGTGCATCAGAAAAAGTTTGAAAAAATCTTGTGAGGAGAAAAACTAGAGAAAGGCTAGCATAGGGTTTCAAGGTTCATTTGACCTAGGGTTTTAACCTAGGATTTGGGAATCCATTTCATGAGCTACGAGTGTCGAAAGCCAACAAAATTTTATGGAGAACCTCCTCTACCTCTCTACTATGTCTACCAATGACTCAGAGCATCCATGAAGCCCGTAGATGAGGATCAAAGATGTTCGATCAAAATAGCCTCTGAAAGACTCCAGTGTCGAGCTAGCAGTCGCATGGGAGCCGATCAGGACTAGGAGCCTCATGTGGATGATCCGTAGAGGCCAGACACTTATGTGCCTGCATTATGACTAGCAAAACTCTTTGACGATGATCAGATCATGGTGATCAACTATCCATGAAAAGGTATTGTGTTCTAAATACGTAAATGTAGTAAATAGTTTACTACAGTTTTATTTTCAGATCTACTGATATATGCATGTATATTATGTTTAGATCTTAATGTATAGGGTTAAATAATCTAATATGATCCATAGATAATTAATTAGATTAATTTTTTTTTGTTGCTTCTTTGCTATTTTCAAAAAATTTTTGAAAATAGCATAGCAAATTCTGCACTATTTCCTTTAGAAGCATGTTGGGTTATGTCTTTATCCTAAATGATGAAGCCATATGCTGAAAGAGTTCCAAGCAGCATACTATGGCAGACTTTATTTGTGAAGTAGAGTACATCGTAGCATTAGATGCTGCGAAGAAAGCTATGTGGCTGAGGAAGTTCATCACCAAGCTCGGTGTAGCATCCTTCCATGATGGTTTAGTCCTGCTCTACTACGATAGCATTGGTGCCATTGCTCAGGCAACGAAACTAAAGGCACACCAATGAATGAAGCACATACTATGCCGCCACCACCTAATCTGAAAGATCGTAGATAAAGGTGACATCGACCTTCAGAAGATCGATAGAAAGGATAACTTGGCCGACCCCTTCACTAAAGCTCTGGTGATAAAGAAGTTTAATGATCACAAGTCGAAGATGGGTATTAGATATTGTGTCGAGTGGTTTAGGATAAGTGAGAGTTATTGGAAAATATGTTCCAAAGTAAGTCGTCAGCCTATTGATAATTCTGCTACCTTGTAATTATATTGATTCATTATTAATTAAAATATATTTTTGGCATTTTCATCATAAAGTCTACATCTTCTAATGAATGTCATTATTGTGATGAAGTCCTTAGGACTATTTAGCTTCGATAAAGAGAGGATTTATCGATTCATTCTTAAACTGTTCATGACCAAATGATATGCTGTTAATAAGAACGATAGCATTTATCGAACATAGGTCATTGTGTACTATATGGATTGGTTGTCCTCTTAACCAAGGAGTATGGAGATATTGGTATGGCATACAAGTGAGATGTATGGATACATCATCATTGAACGTGACCAACTCTAGAGCATTCTACTATCAAGAATTACTCTTATAGGATATAGGTATAAGTGTCCCTTAGACTTGAGATCACCATAGTGGCTTGCAAGCAACTCACTGTGCTTTGGTACTGAACTAACTAAATTTTTAATTCAGTGATGAAAGATTTTTGGGCACAGTCAAGTACCTGCAAAGTCAGTGAGTGATCAAGATGAGATTGACCACTCCAAGAGTTGGAGAAGAATGCATCATTATATTTCAATATAACAAAATCCTTGGCCAGGGTAATCCATGAGATGGATTTGATATTTTGAAATATAATGTGGATGATCTAATCGAGATTGACAGTTAAACTCTAAAGTATCCTATGAGTATTTTGGTCAAGAGGATGAATTATACAAAAAATTACATGCACATGGGTTCTAAGGATGTTGTTCTATACATTCAACTTATCCGATCATCGGATACCATTGCTAGATGGTCACTTCGATTGATAAAAAAATTTATTCTTATACTATCGACTTAGATTTGGACCTATGAGGTCACAAACATAAGAGTTCTTAATCTGATTGGATGGCTGATCGATAATTAAGAATCATTCTAGGGTTAAACATTCAATATTGTTAATGTTTGACCTAGTGCTAGTATTGCAGGAGGATCGATTAGTAATTTAATTACTAATTAGCTTAATTTGATTAAGCCAGAGAGCTGAGATTAAGTTTAATTAAATATAATTTAATTAAAATTAATTTGGACTTGATTGGATCAATTTTAATTGATTTATTGGATGAGCAAATTGCAAGGAAGAACTAGTCTTAGTTCAATTAGGACTTGTATCAACCCAATTTTTAATTTGATTAAAAAATTAAATTAAAATTAAATCTAATTAAATCTAATTTAATTAAATTATTAGTTGGAGTAAGACATAATCTAATTGGATTAATTAAATTCTAATTTAATTTGGTCCAATAATGAAGTTGGACCAAGTCAAACTAGGAGTCCTAGTGAGACTAGGACTCCTATCTCCATGTGCCACCTTAGCCCCAATGCCTTCCATGCCATTTTTGTTGGATTTTTTCATGAAAATATTTCTCTCTAGATGTTCACACATGCCCCCTTGCTCCCTTTATCTTAAATATAGTATTTAGATATTGTGATCAAGTCAAAAGAAGAGTTTGAATTGATTTAAACTCTATGAGATTGAGTTTTGAAAAACCAAAACTTCTTCCTATTTTGAGTCACTCACATTCCTATTTTTCTTCTCAAATTTTTATGGCTTTTAGAGGCCTTTTTTGTGTGACATTCTTTTCATAGTCTATACAAAAAAATAAAGAAGAGGGTGCCCAAGAGTTGGGCTCCCCAAGTCTAGTCCTGTTTGGATAACCCTTGACTAGGTATTTGACCTACTCAAGGATTTCTCTATATCTCCTTATATAAAATGAATTTTGACCTAATTTTTTTATGGATGAGAGAGATCATTTGGGGTGTGAGAAATCTAAAAGAGAAGCCTAGGACGTGGGATTTTGTAAAGGCATCAATCAAGGTGCTTTGGTGAGAGAAGAAAGAAGAAGAAGAGGGTCTTCTTCTAGGTTTTTTCTTCCACTCCTATTCCTTTATCTTTGTGAGTGTTTGAGAGGTGTCTCAGCATCATGAATCATCTTTCTTCACTTCAAAAAGTTGGAGAGTTCAAGCTTGAAGGAAAGAAGATCCAGATCGATCGTTGGAGAAGGATCAGCATAGTACTAAAATACTGTATTGATTTTTAGGTATCGGACTTCAGATCTACAATCGAGGTCTTGTGTGGATAACTCATAGAGGCTAGACACATGTGTGGCTTGGAGCAACCATCTCAATCTTGGATCAGCAAGTTAAGGAACTCAAGATTCAAAGATAAGGATGATTTGATCTTCCTATTATATATTTAGATCTGATCTAGAGTAGTCTACTATTGATATGATTAATATGTAGTTCTTTTGATTTTTTTTTTGATTTAATAGCATGTCTTAATCATGTAATAAGATTATATATCTAGAATTTTATATTATATTATTCATGATTTAATATGATTAATTCATCTCTTTCGCTGTAATTTTGAAAAAGTTTCAAAAGCTAACCCTAGAATCCTAGATCGGTTCCTACAATTGATATCAGGGCCAAGCTCATTTATTACATGATTTATGCATGATTAGATTATATTTTTAGATTAGATCTAATTTATAATCTGATGATTAAATTTGAAAATAAAATTTTAGATTGTACGTACTATAAGATTATCCTGCTGTAAGGTTTACTCCTTACAATGGATATGTTGTCCTAGTGCATGCGGATCAAAATCCTGATCATAAAATTTTAGATTAGATCTAAAAAATTTTATGCTCTAATTAAAAATATTTTAATCTAATTTTTATTATCATAAATATGTTAAACCTGATCTAAGATGATTTATGATTAATTAGAATTGAAATAATTTTAATTTTATGAGCATGTTTAGATTAGATCTAAAATAGTTTTTATGTTTGTTATATGTGCATATTGATTATGAATCAAACATGTAACGGTTGACAGAACCATGTTGCAAAAATCTTTTACAAATATGAAAATCATTTTTGAAATGCCAAACCCCAATTCTTGATCCAAAACTTAATTAAGAATAAAGAATTGATTGATTAGGATCTAGGATTGTGAATTGAAGATCCTAAGATATTAATCATAACACATTGGGTTAACGGATAAGTGAGAATTAGGTCCATTAATTGAGTTAGGCCTAAGGTTAGATTAAAGAGTGAAATTAATTAGAGAATTGACTAAATCTAATCAATAGTTGTCTTAGATTAGGTCAAGGATCTCTAGATTAATTACAATAGTTATAGTTGGTTAAGTCCATGTCTTTAACGAGAACGAAGATAGACTTGATTCCTAGCTACACGGTCAAACCCAAAATTACTAGGTTGGTCAAGTTGAAACTAATGAACCGGATAGTGTCTAAGGTAAGTTTGGTAGTTTGACCAATGATTTTTAATTAGGAGCTACTCGCACTGATTCAGTTTTTGATGAGTTAATGGCATATTCCTTTCATTGATCTCACTTACCTAGCCATCTTGGTGAATTAGATTTTGATTAGATCACTTGGTGATTTGAGCTCACCCATGTCAATTAGGTAAATCAGTGTGATTGATTTAGGTGCTCTTAATGCTGGTTTGAATTAGTTCTTTTTTTGATCTGACTTGGTGAAATCAGTGGAAGGATTGAAATTGGCTGGCTCATTCTCTCTATCTTCTTTAAATTAAATCAATTAAATTTTCTAAAATTATTAGGTTTCTAAAAATGAAATAGTTATGGTGATGACTAGATCATAGCCTTCCATTAAGTGGATGACAATGGGTTCATTAGTTTGATAATCATTAGAGGCCCAAAGGCCTGGTGCTTATCGACTAATGAAATTATTATTCATAATATGATTTCTTGGCTGCATCTATTTAAATGGTGGTTAGGTTGACCAACCAAAGTTGGACTTAATCATTCATTGGTTAGATGGACTAAGTATGGTCATGTTAATGGTTGGACCTAACCTGACCTTTTTAGTGAAGGCCAAAGCCTACTGATTAGGAATTGGGGTAAAATTAAATTACTAAAAATTATTTAGAGAAATAATTGATTATGAACCTATCCTTAGATGTACATGAGTTGACCAACCAAAGTTAGGTTTGTGTGTAGTTTATGTTGATTTTAGTATCCACTAAGAAATTAGGATAATTTCTCGAATTGGAGGTAGAGGCTACTAATTTGAATAAAATAGTGGAAGAATCTTTTGATTAAAAGTCCAAATTTTTATGTTTAATGAATCAATTACTAATTAGATTTTATTTTTTCTTTGTGCAGACATGGCCACTTTCCTTTCACTTCAATCATTGTTAGACAATGCTAAGCTGGTGGGATCCAACTTTGGTAACTAGTATCAAAAGTTGAAGATTATGCTGGAACATGAACAGATTCTGTATGCATTGATAGATCTGACACTTGAGGAGCCAGCACCTAATGCTTATGGAATGGTCAGAGACACTTATCAGAAGTTGCTTAATGATCGAATCATGATGTGTTGCATTATGTTGACTGCCATGAGCGATGAGTTCAATTGCAGGTTTGAATCAACTCAGCCATAAGACATACTTTAGGTGTTGAACAAGTCTTTTGGTACACCCGATGACGTTGAGAGGTACAAGACTAGTTATGCCATCTTCAACATCAAGATGAGGGATGGAGCTTTAGTCACTGATCATGTACTATACATGATCGAGCTGATAGAGCGTTTGAGCAAGCTTGAATTTTTCTTACACGAGCAACTAGAAAAAGATACAATTTTGAACTCTTTGCCCAAATCATATCTCCCATTCTTTACTCATTATAGAATAACAAAGCCTAAAGTTAACTGCCATGAGTTACTAGGGTTGCTTTAGAACTTTGAAAAGAATCACCAGCTCTACAAGAAGTCCGTGAACTTAGTAGGATGTTTATCTTTTAGTTCTCCACCCTTTAAGAAAGGAGAGAAGAACAAGAAGAAGAAATCAAAGAAGATGCAAGTTCAGACTGACGTTGGAAATATGCGCTCTTCCCACATGGATTGGTGTGGCCATCGGTGATTAGCCAAGCAATCAAGAAAGTACTACTTAGAGATCTCTATAGAAGCATGATCAAATAAATCAAGAAATAGAGAAGAAGAGATTTATGGAAGAAAAGAGCTTTTATTCAGTATATTTCAGTACACTAACAACCTTGACCTATTTTCAGTATATATACTTTACAAAGGATCAAGCCCAAGCTCATAGAAAAACTCTCCAAATCTAAAAAACCTACGTACATAAAATAATAACTCACAAAAACTGAGCTGGCCCAATTTCAGACTAAGTCGGCTAATCTACGACTGGATCGGCTCAGTCCCAGACTGAGCTGACCTAGTTATATACCGTGCCAATAGTCTAAAAATACTATTCTCTATCTAAATTTTTCTCTGAGATCTAGCCGACCCAATCCTGGACTGAGCCAACCCAGTTTCCAACTGAGCCAGCTCAGTCTCAGAGTGAGCCGACCCAGTTTCAAAATTTTATTATTGAGACTGATTCTTCTTCCGACTCGCTTCCATCTTTCCATAATCTATCTTCTCATGTTTTTAAGACTTGGGAGTGCCACTTCTGAGCTCACAATTGGGACATTTGTGCTGGACCAAACCAATAAGATAAGAGTCAAGCTGAATGCTTCTTCTGCAAGAAGTGGAAGCACTGAAAGAGAAACTGTCCTCAGTACATTGCCTCACTGGACCCCAATAAGCCAAGAAAGAAGTAAGTTGTTACTGGGCAAGATATTTATATAATAACTCCTTGCAATTTATCTATTTATGATAAAACTGACTGATATTGGATTCTGGTAATCCTTATCATATTTGTAATTCATTATAGAAATTGTAGGTCAGTAGGAGACTCGAGCAAGATGAGAGATTTCTTAACATTGAAGATGGAAGATTGGTTCCAATTCTAGTATTAGAAATCTTAAAACTTGTATTTGAGTCTCATACAATTATTCTTAGTGATTATCATTTTTGTTCTAGTTTTTTTTTGAATATCATTTTTGTAGGCCTTTTGGCCAAAGATAATTATGAATTTTAAATAAAGAAAAAATTTTGTAATGTCATTATGAATCGTATTGCTATATTCTCTGGATATTTGAATAATAGTGTGTATATGTTATGATAACCTATTAATATAGTCTATTCTACTGGAAAGCATTCTAGATTAGATAGTGTATCTGATATTTACTTATGGCACTGTAGGCTAGGTACATCAACAAGAACAGGATAAATAGGTTGACTCAAGAGGAAATTCTTAAAATCAGTGATTGTGAATCACTTCCAATCTATAAATTTTATCTTCTTAAAAAAATGACCAAGTCATATTTTACTGAAAAAGATGAGAGAGCCACTAAGCTCTTAGATCTAGTACATACTGATGTATGTAGATCAATGAGTACAAGTGTCAGAGGTGGATATCTCTATTTCATTACTTTCACATATGATCTATCCAGTATAGATATGTCTATCTGATGAAACATAAGTCAGAGTCATTTAAAATATTCAAATGATTTAGAAGTGAAGTAGAAGAACAAACTGTAAAGAATATTAAGACTCTTCGATCTGATCGAGAAGGAGAATATCTTTTTAGTAAGTTTTTCACATATCTAGGAGAGAATGAGATTTTCTTCCAATGGACTCCTCTAGGAACACCTCAGCATAATGATGTATCTAAGAGGAGAAATCAGACTTTGTTAGACATGGTTTGATCCTTGATGGGTTTTGCTAGCTTATCGATATTCTTTTAGGGATATGCACTTGAATCCGCTTGCTATCTATTAAATAAGGTTCCAAGTAAGTTTGTAATTAAGACTCCATATGAGATATGGATAGGGCGAAAGCCAACACATTTGCACCTTAGGGTCTGGGGGTGTCCGACTTATGTGAAATGATTAATCATAGATAAACATAGACCTAGGCCTGACAAATGCATATTTATAGGATACCCTAAAGAATCAAAAGGATATATTTTCTACCATACTGTTGAATAAAGGGTGTTCGTCAGCCTTAAGGTAATCTTCTTGGAAAAAGAGTTCCTTGGTGAAGAAACTATTGCCTCTAAGATTGAACTTGATGAAGTTCAACAGGTAGAAAAGTCGACATCTATTGCCAAACCTGAATCGAATTTGACTAAATTAGATCTAGAGCCCAGTATCTCTGTACCATTAAGGTGATCCGATAGAGTACCACATCAATTGAAAGGATACTATGGTTTTTTGGTCCAGAATGGTGATCCTATCGAACTCGATGAGAACGATGAGGATCCGATCACCTACATGGATGTAATGTAGAGATCTGATTTCAAGAAATAGCTTGAGGTCATGAAATTTGAGATAGAGCTCACGAAGATCAACGATGTGTGGATATTGATTGACCCACCCAAAGAGATTAAATCCACTGGATGTAAATGGGTCTTCAAAAGGAAGAGGAGCATAGACAAAAAGGTGGAGACCTATAAAACCCATCTGGTTGCCAAGGAGTATCGTCAATGTTATGGTATTGACTATAACGAGATATTTTCTCCTATGGCAATACTCAAATCCATTCGGATAATACTTGCTATAGGTGCCCATTTGGACTATGAGATCTGGCAAATAGATGCAAAGATAGCTTTTTTGAATGGAGAGCTAACTGAAGAGGTGTATATGATACAACCTGAGGGATTTACATCTACAGATGAGTCCAAGGTGTGTAAGCTTCAGAGATCCATTTATGGATTGAAGCAAGCATCTTGGAGTTGGAACATGCATTTTGATAAGGTGATCAAAATGTATGGCTTTGTTAAGAATGGAGAAGAGCCCTGCATCTACAAGTGGGTGAATGGTCTGGTAGTGGTATTTCTTATCTTGTACATTGATGACATTCACTTAATCGAGAATTACATCCCCGCACTGTAAGGAATAAAAGTATGATTTTTATCTTAGTTCTTCATGAAAGACTTGGATGAAGCATCCTACATTCTAGGGATGAAAATCTATAGGGATAGATCTAAGAGGATGCTTAGGTTATCCCAGTCCACGTACATAAAAATTATGCCGAAAAGGTTCAGCATGGAGAATTCCAAGAAGGACTATCTTTCGATCGACCATGAAATTTTTCTCTTTAAAAAGGATTATCTGACAACTCCTAAAGAGAGAGAGAGCATATGAGTAGAGTCCCATATATTTTGATAATGGGATTTATCATATATGCCATGACATGTACGAGATCAGATGTGGCATACTCACTAGAAGTAGTAGTAGATACCAATCTAATCTAGGAGAAAATCACTGAAAAATGGTTAAAACCATCCTTAAGTATATGAGAAATACTAAGGACCAATGGTTGATTTATGGTGAGTTAGATTTAAAACTTATGGGATTTACTGACTCCAACTTTCAATCTGACCATGATGACAGTAGAAGTGTGTCGGATTATATCTTTATCCTAAATGGTGGAGCCATCTACTGGAAGAGTTTCAAGCAGCATATTGTAGCAGATTTTATTTGTGAAGCAGAGTACATTGTAGCATCAGATGCTATGAAGAAAGATGTATGGCTGAGAAAGTTCATCATCAAGCTCGGAGTAGCATCCTTCCATGATGGTCCGATCCTGCTCTACTGCGATAGCACTGGCGCTATTGCTCAGACGAAGAAACCAAAGACACACCAGCGGATGAAGCATATATTGCACTGCTATCACCTAGTTCGGAAGATTATGGATAGAGGTGACGTCGACCTTCAGAAGATCGACAAAAAGGATAACTTGGATGATCCCTTCACTAAAACCCTGGCGATAAAGGAGTTTGATGACCACAAGTCGAAGATGGGTATTAGATACTGTGTCGAGTGGCTTTAGGATAAGTGGGAGTTGTTGGAAAACATATCCTAAAGTTAATCATCAACCTCTTGACGATTATGCTATCTTGTAATTATATTGATTTATTTTTAAATAAAATATATTTTTGATATTTTCATCATAAAGTCTACATCTTCTAATGAACTCCATTATTTTGATGAAGTTCTTAGGACTATTTAGCTTCGATAAAGAGAGGATTTATCAATTAGTCCTTAAACTGTTTATGATCAAATGATATACTGTTAATAAGGATGACAACATTTATTTAACATTGATCATTGTATGCCATATGGGTTGGTTATCCTCTTAACCAAGGAGTGTGGAGATACTGGTATGGCATATAAATGAGATATATAGATATATCATCATTGAATGTGACCAACTCTAGAGCATTCTGCTATTGAGAATTGCTTTGATGGGATATAAGTATAAATGTCCCTTAGACCTGAGATCACTACAGTGGCTTGTAAGCAACTCACTATGCTTTGGTACCAGGCTAACTAAATTTTTAATTCAGTGATGAAAGATTTTTGGGTATAGTCAAGTACTTGCGAAGTTGGTGAGTGATCAAGATGGGATTGACCACTTCAAGAGTTGGAGAAGAATGCATCATTATATTTCAATATAGCAAAAACCTTGGCCCGAATAATCCATGAGATGAATTTGATATTTTAAAATATAATGTGGATAACCTAATCAGGGTTGACAGTTAAATTCTGAAGTGTCCTATGAGCATTTTGATCAAAAGGATGAATTATACAAAAAACTATATCCATATGGGTTCTAAGGATGTTGTTCTACACATTCGATCTATCCGACCATCGGATGCCATTGCTAGATGGTCACATTGATTGGTATGAAAATTTATTTCTATACTACTGACTTATGTTTGGATCTATGGGGTTACACACATAAGAGTTCTTGATCTGATTGGATGGTCGATCGATGATTAAGAATCATTTTAGTGTTAAATATTCAATATGATTAATGTTTGACCTAGTGCAAGTATCATAAGAGGATTGATTAGTAATTTGATTATTAATTTATTTAATTTGATTAATTTAGAGGGTTGAGATTAAGTTTAATTAAATATAATTTAATTAGATTTGGTTTGGATTTGATTGGACCAAGTTCAATTGGTTTATTGGATGAGCAAATTGCAAGAAAGAACTAGTCCTAGTTCAATTAGGACTTATATCAACCCAATTTCTAATTTGATTAAAAAATTAAATTAAAATTAAATATAATTTAATCTAATTTAATTAAGTTATTAGTTAGACTAAGATCTAATCTAATTGGGTTAATTAAATTCTAATTTAATTTGGTCCAAGGATCAAGTTGAACCAAGTCAAACTAGGAGTCCCAGTGAGACTAGGACTCCTATCTCCATGCACTACCTTAGCCCCAATGCCTTTCATGCCATTGTTGTTGGATTTTTTTCATGAAAATATTTCTCTCCAAATGTTCATGCATGCCCCCTTGCTCCCTTTATCTCAAATATGGTATTTAGATATTGTGATCAAGTCAAAAGAAGAGTTTGAGTTGATTTAAACTCTATGAGATAGAGTTTTGAGAAACCAAAACTCCTTCCAATTTTGTGTCACCCACATCCCTATTTTTCTTCTCAAATTATCATGGCTTTTAGAGGCTTTTTTTGTGTGACATTTTTTGGTAGTCCATGCAAAAAATAAAGGAGAGGGCGCCCAACCCCCAAGTCTAGCCCTATTTGGATAACCCTTAACTAGGTATTTGACCAAGTCAAGGATTCCTCTATATCTCCTTATATAAAATAAATTTTTACCTAATTTTTTCATAGATTATACATCTAAGAGAGATCATTTGGGGTGTGAAAAGTCTAAGAGAGAAACGTAGGGCATGGGATTTTGTAAAGGCACCAATCAAGGTGCTTTTGTGAGAGAAGAAAGAAGAAGAAGAGGGTCTTCTTCAAGATTTTTTCTTTCACTCATATTCCTCCATCTTTGTGAGTGTTTGAGAGGTGCCTCAGCATCACGAATCATCTTTCTCCACTTTAGAAAGTTGGAGAGTCCAAGTTTGAATGAAAGAAGATCCAGATTGACCGTTGGAGAAGGATCAGCATAGTACTAGCATACTATGCTAATTTTTGAGCATCAAACTTTAGATCTACAATCGAGGGCTCGTATGGACAACTCGTAGAGGCCGGATATATATGCAGTTCAGAGCAAACATCTCAAGCCTAGATCAACAAGTTAAGAAACTTGATATTCAAAGATAAGGGTGATTTGATCTTCCTATTGTTAGATATATGTGCCCTAGAAGCCAGAATTAGCTGACACTTGTAATACACTTCTAGGGGCAAAATTGTAATTTTGACTAAAAGCAATAAATGAGTTATTTTCTATCACATATGTGTATTTAGTGTCTGTGATACATCCTTTGAGTTAATGGTAATGATAATTCATATTTTCAAGAGTTGAAAATTTAAGACATGAATAATCATTGTTAACTCATAAATTGCTCCCGACCATAGGATCATCACGAGAATGGTGATTGATCTAGAAGGTTGGTGTACAATCGCTTCTCTTTAGTAGATGAGTCTTGAGTCTACGGTGTGGAGACACCGGAGCGAGAGTATAGGTACTCGTTAGAGAACGAGGGCACTGAGCGTGACCACCTCGAGTAGTCATTAGGGAGTCTACCTTCTCGTCAATGACTGACTCGATGCTGCAGTAGTGTGTCTGGTTCTTTGACCTGAGGTGCATCGGCAGTTCACCTTGAGGGTGTTATAGTTTGACTACACCATTACTCGGTCTCCTAGCCATATGGAACCCTGAGGTGTATGTTGGCTATGACATGTTCATTGTAGGAACTGGATGGCATCAAGATGGAATCTATCTACCTCGGTGGTAGAGGAGCAGCCCTATGATAATCATGAGAATCAAGTCCAGAAGCCCATGGCCATGGCAGAGTGAAATAATAGAAAGAGTTTCTATTTAGATTTTCACATTGGACTCGAATCGAATGATTACATCATATGACAGAGACTAGGGTTTGACGAGTTCACCTAAACCCTAATCTGATTGGGGCTCAAGATAGAAGAACTGAATCACACAGGTAGCTGCACCAAGAGGTTCGCATTCAGCTCTGATGGGTTGCCACCATATACTGCTAGGTGTCACTGGTGGATTTTGGGAGCAATTAGAATGATTTAGATGATCGATCATTCTAGCTGTTCGAATCAGAAGAGTTCTGATCCATCGAAAGGAGTTTCGATGATGTCGATGATAGAGATCATGACATATCCCATTACCATACAGAACTGAACCTAACTGGGTCACACAAATAAGGGTTTGAATCTGGTGATCATCAATTGAACTGATCTAGTTCAATTGATCTGAATGAGATTCAATTAGGTTCAAGGAAATCGTGCTAGCACTCGATTGAACCTAACGTTCTTCTTTTGCTATCATAAATAAGTTGTCCTGTCTGAGCCAAAGGAGTTTGTGCTCAATCAGAGGCCTTCATATGGTCTGACTGGAGGTTGTCCAAGTTAGAATAGGTTGTCTTATTTTATAAGACATTACCTGCCATTTTTGGTCACCTGCCATTTCTTGTTCTTTGACTTTGGTCAAAAGTCTACCTTTGACTGGTCAAATGTTGACCATTGACACTTTGACTTTTGACCACATGTCATGCACCTATTGGAGAGCTGGTGGGGGCCTGTCCCCCTGCCAGAACCTGGCAAGGAGAAGGGCGCACGCCACCCTAGGCGTGTGCCCAAGTTGGAGGCGCCTAGGAGTCCTTGTTGGACAAGGACTCCATCTCCTTTTTGGATTCCAATTAGAGTTCTTCTAAGAACCAACTTTGACTGGTCTTAGGCACCCTCTAAGGAGGAATCCAGGGGACTCTATTCCCACCAATCAGATTTAGATCTGATTTCACAAAGGGTTGTGATTGGTTGGGAATAAGAGAAGCTGGATCACAATCAGTCTATAAATAAGACCCTATGCCCAACTCAAATAATAGATTCAATTGAGAATTGAAAACCCCATGCCCCAAGGCTGCCTCTCCCCTCCCTCTCCATGCCAAACCACCTTCTCCCCTTGCTCTCCACGTCCAAAAGGAGTTTTGGACCTTGGTTGGTGCGATTCAGATCAAAGAAAGGCGATCAAAAGTAAGAAGGCTGCGCTGCTGCAAAGGACGACTGCTCATCTTCAAAAAGAGTTTTGAAGATCCTCCAGATCAGATCCAGATCTAATTTTTGGAGGTGTGATAGAGAAGAAGAGGATCTCCAGATCCAGCCTGAGTGGATACCGGTAGAGGCCAGGTGCTTGCGTGGCTAGATCCAGAACCTTCCGCTGCAAATAGGATCATCAATAGGGTAATAGGATTACCCAGATCAGGTAAATTAAATTTGATTTAATTTATCTTTTAATTTTATTTTATTAAAATAATAAAAATTAGATCTAAAATATATCAAGATCTGATTGGGATCAAAGAAATTTTTTTTTGAAATATATCTCTTGATCTGATCAGATCTGAACGAACCTGGATCGGGAAATCAGGATTTTCCTTCAACTGGTATCAGAGCCATGGTTCTAAAATTGTTTAGATCAGATTTTAAATTTATTTTAATCAAAAAATAATTGATTTTAGATGTCACATGAGATGTGATCAGATCTAAAATCAGAAAAAATTAAAATTAAATAATTTGGATCTAAGATTAGAAGATATGCATGACTAGTTCTAGAATAGAATAGTTCTATAGAATAGTCTTGCATGTTTTTGATTTAATCTGATTAAATCATATTTTAGATCTTTTTATTTACTATTTTTTGATATTATAAGTATTATAATAATATCTAAAAAATAGCAAATAAAAATTATTTAATTTTTGAATATCATATGAGATATGATTGATGCATGTCTAGACTAGTTGTAGAATAGTTCTACATAATTGTCTAGATTAGAATTTATTTTGATTAGATCAATTTAAATCTAATTTTTTAGATTATTATGAGATAATTTAGATCTAAAAATATGCATGATTTGATACATGAGATGTATGCAAAATATGCCATGATTAGATCTACTTTATATATGAGATATATGATATAGATCTGATACTATTTTGTAGTATTGAATGTTCCTGATTAAGGCGTTCCTCTTGGCCTGTCCGGTCATAAGAACGAAGAAGGGTTTAAAGGCCCTCTCTTTCCATTCGATGGGGTGTTCTTATGATGTGTAGGGGTGCTGCATGTTCGTCCTTAATCAGAAACCCAAAACTTACTTTCTGCAAAACCCTAGATCCTGAAACCCTAGGATTTATTGTGCATATTTTGTTTATGAACCCTACTTAATTAAGAATTAAGTTTATGGAATATTAATTAGGTCTAAAATTGAGAATTTCAGATCTAAGACATATTCATAATACTGGGTTCGGGCTTGGGTAGCTCAATTAGGTCTAAGCGGTTGATCAAACCGAATCAAGAGTTGGTTAGATGGGATCAACAATGCTTAAATTGACCAGCCTAATAGGATTAAGTCTGGGTCAAGATCGAGTCACGATCAAGCAAGACCTAATTAGGCTCAGAGGTTAGAGTCTGGATTGTAGGCTAACCCAATTGGTTCTGGCTCAACAATTTGGTGTCTAAGGTAAGTTTGGCATAGACGACCGACTGGTTTTTAATTGGAAGCTACTCGACCTGAATGCGTTCTTGTACGAGTTAATGGCATATTCCTTCCACCGATCTCACTTACCTGGCCATATCTGTTGACACAGTTCTGATCTGAGGTGGTCAATAATCCGAGCTAACCCATGCCACTAGGTTAGTCATAATTGTTATGACTAAGTCAAGTCTAGTTTAATGAGACCTGAATCAATTCTCCCTAAGAAAAGATTAAGTCTGAGGTCTTCCACCATTGTAGATGTGCGGGCCCTTCCCGGGGTTGATTGTTCTCGGCTGGATACAGTGGCTCAGTTGCACCGAAAAGACGCAACCATGTCTATTAGGCATTGGATGCTATGGGCTGGAGGATGAGTTGGGCTCAATATTTCTGGATACGGTGAGAGACTCAATTAGGAACCCAGTCTATGCAAATGGTGGGTCTGACTTAACTAAGGAGTGGATCAATATTCTGGATACGGTGAGATTCATGAATTAGAGACCAAGTTTGGGTGCACCATGATTAGAGAATCATTGAACAAGAGTTGTTCACTCATTGGCTAACCCATCACCAATAACTGTTAGGTGAGGTGATGAGTCAGTTGGTGAGACCGCACCACCCACTAGAAATCATTAATCGTGGAGATTTTTGCATCTCTACAGAGGGAGTGTAGGGATCCGAGAAAATAGTGGAGCTAATTTATTTAAAAATAAAATCCCTAAATAAATTGGTCAAGTCAAAATTACAGTATCTAACTAGAATCTTTGACTCTCTACAGGAAAATGTCTGCGTCCAACCCATTGGCACGTATCCTGGACACACATAGACTGACTGGACCCAATTATAAAGATTGGCTCAGGAACTACAAAATTATTTTGGGTTTCGAGAAGTTAACCCATGTTTTGGACCAGGACCCTCCCACCTTACCAGCCCGTCCATCTGTTGAACAGAGAGCGTCTCTGGAAAAATGGATAGACGAAGATAATAAGGCCAGATATTACATGTTGGGCTCGATGTCTGATGAGCTCCAGCGCCAACATGAGGATATCGGGACTGCTCGCCAAATGTTGGCTCACCTGCAGGAGATGTTTGGTGAACAGAGTCGCGCAGCCAAATATCAAGTCACAAAATGACTTTTTAAGGCTAAGATGCGTGATGGGCAGTCAGTCCAAGATCACTGTCTGACAATGATCAAGGACATGGAAGAGCTTGAGAAGCTCGGTGTGAAGTTGGACTTGGACCTGCAGAACGATATTATTCTGCAATCCTTGACTGATGCATATGGGCAATTCATCATGAATTACCACATGCATAAACTTCAAAATTCCTTGGCCGAATTAATGAATATGCTGGTTACCGCTGAGCTTTCTATGAAAGGTTCTAAAGGCTCAGTTCTTGCTATGGAACGGACTTCTTCCAAAAGAAAGTCTTCTGGAAAGAAAAAGAAGTCTGTGAAAAAGCAAAAGGATGGAAGGATCAAAGAAGAAGAAGGCAGAGCCGAAGAAGAAGGCCGATGTCAAAGGAAAGTATTTTCCATTGCAACAGCGACGGCCATTGGAAGCGGAAACTGCCCTACTTACCTGGCCACCCTGAAGAACAAGAAGGAAGGTCCTTCTGGAGGTATGCTCGTTATTGAGTCTAACCTTATGGTTTCTTCTGCATCCAGTTGGGTGCTTGACTCTGGTTCTAGTGCTCATCTGTGCACTTCCATGCAGGGTCTTGAGGATAGCAGGAGGCTGAGGGATGGAGACATGATCCTACGCATCGGTAATGGAGCAAGAGTTGCTGCAGTAGCCGTGGGAACATACCCTCTTCGATTACCATCTGGTTTAGACTTAGTTTTGAAAGACTGTTATTATGTGCCTGCAGCTAGCAGGAATTTGATTTCTGTTTCATGCTTAGCACAAGAAGGCTATGTGATTACCTTCTTTAAGGACCATTGTAACATTCTTTATGAAAGAAATAAAATTGCAAATGGTTTCCTTATTAATGGTCTTTATCAGCTACATATTGATGTACCTATTCTAACTATCGAGCAAAACGTGAATGCCAAACGACCTAGGGATAGTCCAAACGATAGATATCTATGGCACCTGAGATTAGGTCATATAGCAGAAGATAGGATCAACAAATTGGAGAAAAATGGGCTATTGAGTCCATTGACTTTTGAGTCATATCCAACTTGTGAATCTTGTCTTCAAGGCAAAATGACTAAACTCCCTTTTGTTGGACATGGGGAGAGGGCCACAGATCTCCTTGCCCTAGTACATACTGATGTGTGCGGCCCATTTGATGTGCCGGCTAGAGGCAATTTTGTCTACTTCATTACCTTTACCGATGATCTGTCTAGGTATGGGTATGTGTATCTTATGAGACACAAGTCTGAAGCTTTTGAAAAGTTCAAAGAATTCAGACATGAAGTAGAAAAACAAACTGGAAAACCCATTAAGGTTCTTCGATCAGATCGAGGAGGTGAATACCTTAGCCGGGAATTCCTAGACTATCTCAAGGAAAAATGGCATAGTCTCTCAATGGACTCCACCAGGAACACCTCAACTCAACGGGGTTTCAGAATGGAGAAATCGGACTCTATTGGATATGGTTCGATCCATGATGAGCTTCACAGACCTCCCTGATTTTCTTTGGGGACACTCATTGTTAACTTCAATTTATCTACTGAATAGGGTTCCCTCTAAAACCGTTCCTACCACACCGTATGAGATATGGCACGGTAAGAAACCAAGTCTGAGTCATCTCAGAATTTGGGGTTGTCCGGCTCATGTCAAAAGACAACAAGCGGACAAGTTAGAGTTTAGGTCCTTCAGAGCTCGATTCATAGGATATCCTAAAGAGTCATTAGGATACTATTTCTACATTCCAGAAGACCACAATGTGATTGTGAGTCGACATGCCATCTTTCTTGAAAAATAGTTTATTCAAGATAGCGGCATTGGAAAGCAGATTAAGCTTGATGAGAAAGTCTCACAAGTACAATGAGCTAAGGACCAATTGGAACCAAATCAGGTTGAGCCAATAAGAACACTACCTCCTCCACCTCGTAGATCGGAAAGAGTTTTCCATCCCCCTGAAAGATACTTAGGTATTATTTCAGAGGAAGTAGAGAAAATGTTCCTCGTAGGTAATTGTGCTCATGGTGATGATCCCAAAACCTACAACGAGGCGATATCAGATATCGACTCCGAGAAATGGCTAGAGGCAATGCAGTCAGAAATTGACTCGATGCACTCAAACCAAGTCTGGACCTTGGTAGATCCACCAGAAGGTATAGTACCTATTGGGTGTAAATGGATCTTCAAGAGAAAGATTGGTGCAGATGGAAATGTGGAGACATTCAAGGCTAGACTAGTGGCAAAAGGTTATAGTCAACGCGAAGGCATTGACTATCAGGATACCTTTTCCCCAGTGGCTATGCTAAAATCCATCCGCACATTGCTTGCCGTTGCAGCCTATTTCGATTATGAAATATGGCAAATGGACGTGAAAATGGCATTCTTAAATGGATATCTTGAGGAAGATATCTATATGGAACAGCCGCTAGGTTTCACATCCAGTGATACTGATCACAAGGTTTGCAAGCTGCAAAGGTCCATATATGGACTTAAGCAAGCATCTCGGAGCTGGAACACTCGTTTCAATGATGTGATCAAAAATGTTTGGTTTCATCAAAAATGAAGAGGAACCATGTGTTTTCAAAAAGGTCAGTGGGAGCGCTGTTGTCTTCCTCGTATTGTACGTGGATGACATCCTCCTTATTGGGAATGATATTCCCATGTTGACAACAGTCAAAATATGGTTGTCCAAGGAATTCTCCATGAAAGACCTAGGTGAAGCATCCTTTATTCTAGGAATTAAGGTCTATAGGGATAGACCGAATAGGATGCTAGGACTTTCACAGAAGATGTACATAGAGGAAAGTACTAAAGAGGTTTAGTATGGAAAACTCTAAGAGGGGATTAATACCCTTCAGACATGGTATTCATCTTTCCAAGAAGATGTGCCCTAGCACACCTGAGGAAATAGAACGCATGAGCAAGATCCCTTATGCTTCTGCAATAGGGAGCCTCATGTATGCCATGCTATGTACACGACCTGATATAGCCCATGCTGTGAGTGTCACAAGCAGATATCAGTCAAATCCAGGTGAAGAACACTGGACTTCTGTGAAATGTATCCTTAAGTACTTGAGAAGAACTAAGGATATGATGTTGGTCTTTGGTAACGGAGAACTCCAAGTCCAGGGATACACAGACTCGGATTTCATGTCCGATATAGATGATCGAAAGTCGACATCTGGGAGTCTGTTTGTGTGCAATGGTGGTGAAGGAAGCTGTCAAGAAGCTGGAAGAGTTCCAAGCAAACGGTGATATACCACCTCATCCGCGATTACCTCGAGAAGGGTTACGTCGAGGTCAAGAGAGTCAACTCCACAGATAATGTGGCAGACCCACTTACAAAGCCGTTGGGCCAGCAGAAGATCGAAGCCCACCTTGAGAAGATGGAACTTAGACTTGTAGCCAATTGGCTTTAGGACAAGTGGGAGATTGTTAGATATATGTGCCCTAGAAGCCAGAATTGGCTGACACTTGTAATACACTTCTAGGGGCAAAATTATAATTTTGACTAAAATCAATAAAATGGGTTATTTTCTATCACATATGTGTATTTAGTGTCTGTGATACATCCTTTGAGTTAATGGTAATGATAATTCATATTTTCAAGAGTTGAAAATTTAAGACATGAATAATCATTATTAACTCATAAAATGCTCCCGACCATAGGATCATCACGAGGATGGTGATTGATCCGGAAGGTTGGTGTACAATCGCTTCTCTTTAGTAGATGAGTCTTGAGTCTACGGTGTGGAGACACCGGAGCGAGAGTACAGGTACTCGTTAGAGAATGAGGGCACTGAGCGTGACCACCTCGAGTAGTCATTAGGGAGTCTACCTTCTCGTCAATGACTGACTCGATGCTGCAGTAGTGTGTCTGGTTCTTTGACCTGAGGTGCATCGGCAGTTCACCTTGAGGGTGTTATAGTTTGACTACACCATTACTCGGTCTCCTAGCCATATGGAACCCTGAGGTGTATGTTGGCTATAGCATGTTCATTGTAGGAACTGGATTGCATCAAGATGGAATCTATCTACCTCGGTGGTAGAGGAGCAGCCCTATGATGATCATGAGAATCAAGTCCAGAAGCCCATGGCCATGGCAGAGTGAAATAATAGAAAGAGTTTCTATTTAGATTTTCACATTGGACTCGAATCGAATGATTACATCATATGACAGAGACTAGGGTTTGACGAGTTCACCTTAACCCTAATCTGATCGGGGCTCAAGATAGAAGAACTTAATCACACAGGTAGCTGCACCAAGAGGTTCGCATTCAGCTCTGATGGGTTGCCACCATATACTGCTAGGTGTCACTGGTGGATTTTGGGAGCAATTAGAATGATTTAGATGATCGATCATTCTAGCTGTTCGAATCAGAAGAGTTCTGATCCATCGAAAGGAGTTTCGATGATGTCGATGATAGAGATCATGACATATCCCATTACCATACAGAACTGAACCTAACTGGGTCACACAAACAAGGGTTTGAATCTGGTGATCATCAATTGAACTGATCTAGTTCAATTGATCTGAATGAGATTCAATTAGGTTCAAGGAAATCGTGCTAGCACTCGATTGAACCTAACGTTCTTCTTTTGCTATCATAAATAAGTTGTCCTGACTGAGCCAAAGGAGTTTGTGCTCAATCAGAGGCCTTCATATGGTCTGACTGGAGGTTGTCCAAGTCAGAAAAGGTTGTCTTATTTTGTAAGACATTACCTGCCATTTTTGGTCACCTGCCATTTCTTGTTCTTTGACTTTGGTCAAAAGTCTACCTTTGACTGGTCAAACATTGACCATTGACACTTTGACTTTTGACCACATGTCATGCACCTATTGGAGAGCTGGTGGGGGCCTGTCCCCATGCCAGAACCTGCCAAGAAGAAGGGCGCACGCCACCCTAGGCGTGTGCCCAAGTTGGAGGCGCCTAGGAGTCCTTGTTGGACAAGGACTCCATCTCCTTTTTGGATTCCAATTAGAGTTCTCCTAAGAACCAACTTTGACTGGTCTTAGGCACCCTCTAAGGAGGAATCCAGGGGACTCTATTCCCACCAATAAAATTTAGATCTGATTTTACAAAGGGTTGTGATTGGTTGGGAATAAGAGAAGCTGGATCACAGTCAGTCTATAAATAAGACCCTATGCCCAACTCAAATAATTGATTCAATTGAGAATTGAAAACCCCACACCCCAAGGCTGCCTCTCCCCTCCCTCTCCATACCAAACCACCTTCTCCCCTTGCTCTCCACGTCCAAAAGGAGTTTTGGACCTTGGTTGGTGCGATTCAGATCAAAGAAAGGCGATCAAAAGTAAGAAGGCTGCGCTGCTGCAAAGGATGACTGCTCATCTTCAAAAAGAGTTTTGAAGATCCTCCAGATCAGATTCAGATCTAATTTTTGGAGGTGTGATAGAGAAGAAGAGGATCTCTAGATCCAGCCTGAGTGGATACCGGTAGAGGTCAGACGCTTGCGTGGCTAGATCCAGAACCTTCCGCTGCAAACAGGATCATCAATAGGGTAATAGGATTACCCAGATCATGTAAATTAAATTTGATTTAATTTATCTTTTAATTTTATTTCATTAAAATAATAAGAATCAGATCTGAAACATATCAAGATCTGATTGGGATCAAGAAAAAAAATTTTGAAATATATCTCTTGATCTGATCAGATCTGAACGAACCTGGACCGGGAAATCAGGATTTTCCTTCACCTATTACATGTCTAGATCTGATCTAGAGTAGTCTGCTGTTGATATGGTTACTATGTAGTTCTTTTGATATTTTATTTTTTGATTTAATAGCATGCTTTAATCATGTAATAGGATCTTATATTTAGGGTTTTATGTTATATTGTTCATAATTTAATGTGATTAATTCACCTCTTTCGCTATAATTTTGAAAAAGTTTCAAAAGCTAATCCTAGAATTCTAGATCGATTCCTACAAGGTCTTCCTCTTGTCCCTAACAAGGTCATAGGGGCACAAAAAGATTGTTGAAAGGGTCTCTCTCCTCTTCTTATCTTAAATAATCGGAGGTCATTATCCATGCTAGGACGAGATCCTTCTCTTGTTCCTGACATGGTTGGACTTTACTTTGTCTTCCTGTCAGGATGAGATCCTCCTTCTATTTCTGACAGAATTGACCTTTATCTTTGTTAGGATGAGGTCCTCCTCCTATCCCTAGTAAGATCATAGGCATACAAAAGGACCATTGAAAGGATCTCTCTTTCTCCTATCTTAAATAACCAAAGGTCTTCTTTGATTGGAGTTCTTGTTAAGTCTGCTTCCTTGGTCTTATTTTTTTTTGGCTTGAATTTAGGCTTGATAGTTCGGCCTTGGTCATGATTTTGACTTTGGTTCGGCTATGATTTTAACTTCAGCTTGGTTGTAACTTTAACTTTAGCTCATCCTTGATTTTGACCTTGGCTTGGCCTTGAATCTGACCTCAGCTTGGCTTTGGCTTTAACCTCAATTTTTTTTTTTTTAAGCTCAGCTTACTGAGGTTGAATTTCTATTGGTCTCAGTCTTTTCAGCTTGAACCTATACAAACCTCGAACTTGTATGACCTTTGCCTTGGATTTGTTTTACTTTCACTTCGGATAGATCTTGAACTTGACTTTGGATTGATCTTGAGCTTGACCTTGGATTGATTTGAAATCTGACTTTAGCTTGGCTTAGGTTTTGACCTCAGATTGATCTTTTGGTGAGCTCAGCTTACTGAGGTTGGGTTCCTATTAGCCTTGGATTTGTATGATCTATACCTCAGACTTGTTTTGCTTGCACCTCGGATGGGTCTTGAACTTGACCTCGGATTGGTCTTGAGCTTGACCTCGGATTGATCTGGATTCTAACTTCAACTTCAGCATTTATTTTTAATTTAGCTTCAGCTTTAGTTTCTTGAACTTAGTCTTAATTAGCTTTGAGTTCGGCCATGATTTTGGCATCCTATAGCCCTGCAAGAAAGAAAAAGAAAAGAAAAATAATAATGGACAGAAGTTTGAAAGTCTTTTACCATGAGTTCTCTATTTGAGAGATCTCGGATTCTGTTTGACCACCTTGATTTAGATCAGATTTTGTCTTTTTCTTCTTTTTCTTCTTCTTCTTTTTATGTATTAACTTGACTTCGATGGATTAAATTCATAAGACCACATGCTGAGGTTGTAGCATTTTGTGGGTGGCTCGGGGGTTGCTCCAAGTGAGCTCCGATGTAGTACGATAGAAGATTCATATGAGAGGACTTCAGAAAAGGTCGAACGAATGCACGTGCAGGGGACTTCGATTGCAGAGCGCATGGATCTCAGTGCGCGGGGGGACCTCAGCCATGTTGGAAGCACTCAAGCCTTGTGAGCACTTCGTCACCACATGCACGAGAACTTCAAGGGCTGCTTGGTGGTGGGTTTAGCTACGCTAGAGGTGCATAGACCTCAACACTGCTATGGCAGGTTTGTCCACACTTAGATGCACAGTGGAGAGGGTCAACATTATTAAGAGGACTTCAACTATGCTTGGACATGCGGGGAAGAAGATCAACAAGGGGGAGGACACCGGGATGCACAAGCACAGGGGAAAGAGGATCGGTTGGCTGGTCTCTCCCTTTCTTCTCTTCTTATTCTTTCTTTTCTTTTTTTTCTTTCTTTTTTATTATTATATTTTTTTAATGAAGATTGGTGCCGCTTGAGATCGCTATGGAGGACCTCGGTGCCACCGCAGGCCGCTATGATGGGTTCAAACACACCCAGGCATAGGGGAAGAAGGTTGGAGCCATCAAAATTAGGAGGGAGAAGAAGGTCGGAGCCATTGTGGGCCATGCTTAAGAGTGCAGGGGAGGAGAAGGTTGGCAACACTGCGATGGGTTCGGGCCATGCCCAGGACCATGGAAGAAGAAGATTAGCGGTGCTATGACCGGCTACACCTATTGTTCGAAATTATGAAGAAGGGGATCGACGTGCGGGGAGGAGATCGGCTAGATCGGAGGTCGTGCGATGGGCGTGGATGAGAGAGGAGATCAACTTGGGAGAGAGGAGATCTATGGGTGGAGGGGAGATTGGTCGGAGATGCGATGAGCATGGGCAAGAGAGGAGATTTGCATGCAAGAGAGGAGATCTACGGGCGGATGGGAGATTGACCGAAGATGCAATGGGTGTGGGCAAGAGAGGAGATTTGCAGGGGGTTGCTCGAGTTCAGCCTGAGAGTGAGAAGACCAGAGGGTCGCTATGAGTTCAGTGGAGGCTGGAAGGATGCCGTAGGTTTAGAGGAGGCCGGAGGGATGCGGCAAGTTTGGAGGAGGCTGGAGGGGCACCATGGGTTCGGAGGAGGTCAAAGGGACACAGTGAGTTTGAAGGAGGCCGGAGGGGCACCGCAGGTTCGGAGGAGGCTGAAGGGATGTAGCGAGTTCTGAGGAGGCCGGAGGGATGCAGTAGATGCACGAGCTTGTGGGAGGCTAGTCGGATGGCTACGACGGGCATGGAGAAGATTGGTCGGACGTGCGACGGGCATGGGGGAGGTCGGTTGGATGCACGATGGGTGGAGGGGAGGCCACCGACCCTCCCACTATTTCTTCTGTCATCTATTTTTTGCCTTTCCATTCACCCTCTTTTTTTTTAGCAAAGGTTGGAAAACTTTTTTTATTTTTTGGGAAATAAAGAACTAATTTTTTGATTTTGTTTTTTTGACTAAAACCATAAAATTCCAAATGAAACAACAACCGGGCATTTTGAAGGTTTATGATCAGTCAAATTTCCTAAACCAGGTGAATGCTAATTCTTTGGGTTCATCTGATGGTAAGAACACATATGACAACCATATTTTTGATGTAATTTAAGATGTTCCTTAGTTTGCTACCATTAGGCCTCTCAATCAACTAATGTTGCTCCTGTACTCAGAAGTAAATCCTCTGCTAACAAATGAAGATACAATTCTCATAAGCAACAGTGCATTTAGTAATATAATCATTTTTCATATAGAGCATAATTTTAATTTTTCATTCAACTATATGGGTGGTGTCTGTGCTGATCTTTCCTAAAAGATGAGTGCGAGCTATGATATTCACCGTGACTTTAGATGTGATATCTTGATGCTAAATGAAGATACAATAAGTATGACAGTAGGTTCATGCCAAAGTAACTGTCAACACAAGAAAGCATCCCTTCACCCTCTAATTTTTTATGATACCACTATTTTTTTCATCTCTTCCAAGACCTCAGTCTCTCCATTTCATTTTGGATTTCAGAGGTGGTTTTTATTTTGCCTAGTATATTGGAGTGCAAACAAAGATCTTCCTTCTAATGTTTGATTCTATCTAGAACTCAAGAGAATGGATGAAAGATTAGAAATATAATATGACTAAAAAATTTATATAATTATATTTTTTATTTGGATCTTATGGCTCTTTGTCGGTCCAGATCATCCTTGTCATTGTCTCCTTCCCTGCTCGAGCTTTTCTCTTCGATTGAAATTTTTTTCTCATTTGGAGCTCTCTAGTTTGAGCCTAGATAGGATCTATTGAAGATGGATGCTGAATCTCATCGATATTGAAGCAACACGATGGAGCTTCTGTCACTTGATGCTTATTTCTTTCCATAAATGGACTCAAAGACTCTTCCTCTAGTGCCATTTATAGACATAGAAATCCATCTTGAGATCGAGTTGGCTAGAATTGCGTGATGGCGGCAAGTCAGTGGCAATGGGATGGGGGTGGCTGTACCTATAAGAGAAGTTTTCGATTGGAGTTGACTTCGATGGGAACTCTTCGATGCTCAAGTTAGTTTTTCATTCAACAGAAGGAAGAAGATGAGTATTTGAGAGAGAAGAGTCTGCATACCTTGGGGTCCATCTTTCTTCCTCTTTTATAGAAGAATCTGAAGTTTGTTAGGATGGATTGTAGGTTGTTAGTCATGGGAGAGTAGTGAGTTGTTAGAGATATTTTATTTGCTTACTAGAATATTTTAAAAAATCATGTTAGGCATTATCTCGTCATGGCACATGGGAGGAGGAAACCATCCTTTAATTATGTGAGTTGACAACCTGGAGTCAAGAGTGGGGACTTCAGCCCTTGGAACATCTTCAATTAGGACTTTAGCCTTTCCAAGTTTGATCTGAATTAGGACCTCGGCCTTAGCCTTCAATGGCTTTCAATTCAGCCTTCTGAAGATCTCGGCTTTCATCTTTTGATAACTTTAAGTTTAGCCTGAGATAGGTCCTTGGCCTCAATCTTCAATGACCTTTAATTCAATCTTTTGGAGACCTTAGCTTCCACCTTTTGATAACTTCAAGTTTAGCCTGAGATAGGATCTTGATCTCAGCCTTCAATGACCTTCAATTCAGCCTTCTAAAGATCTTGGCTTCCATCTTTTAGATAACTTCAAGTTTGGCCTGAAATAGAAGCTCGGCCTCAGCCTTCAATGACCTTCAATTCAGCTTTCTGGAGATCTTGGCTTCCACCTTTTGATAACTTTAAATTCGACCTGAGATAGGACCTTAGCCTCAGCCTTCAATGATCTTTAATTCAACCTTTTGAAGATCTTGGCTTCCATCTTTTGATAACTTTATGTTTGGCCTAAGATAAGACCTCGGTCAACCTTCAATGACCTTTAATTCAGCCTTCGGAGACCTTAGCTTCATCTTTTTGAAACTTCAAGTTCGGCTTGAGATTAGGACCTTGACCTCAGCCTTCAATGACCTTCAATTCAACCTTCTAGAGATCTTGACTTTCACCTTTTGATAACTTCAAGTCTGGCCTGAGATAGGACCTCAGCCTCAATAACCTTCAATTCAGTCTTCTGAAGACCCTGGCTTCCATCTTTTGATAAGTTCAAGTTTGGCTTGAGATAGGACCTCAACCTTAGCCTTCAATTCAGCCTTCTAGAGATCTTGGCTTCCATCTTTCGATAACTTCAAGTTCGGCCTGAGATAGGACCTCGGCTTTAGCCTTCTGTAGTCCTTCAATCATCCTACATTGTGCTTTGGCTTTCCTCTTTTGGTGACTTTAAGCTCGATCTGAAATAGGACTTCGACCTCAGCCTTCTGAAGATCTTGGCTTTCATCTTTTGATAATTTCAAGTTTGGCCTGAGATACGATCTCGGTCTCATGGGTCTGATTGAGTCTTACTATGAAGTAATTAAGTTTTTTTCTAACCTGATTTGCAAAAGTAGTCAACAGAGAGTTATGAGCTTTAAGGATAATTATACTTTGACATTGAGTTGTTTATAATTGTGTTGTGTGATTAAGTGTATTTGCTGGCTGGTGGGCTACAACGATCTTCAAAATGCATAGTGAGCTTTGATTGAGTCTTACAATATATTCAATTATATTTTATATTGTGTGGCTACAACAATCTTCAAAATGCATTCTTGAAAAGGTTTTGTTCTATCTTGTACCTTTAGTTAACAAGGAAAGAGAGAAAGGTGCATAGAGAAAAGGAACACAATATGCTTCTCTATTTTGCATTTTTTTTTCGTTTCCCTCTTCCTCATAGTTTTGATATATTGAGTTATAGTTTTTGAGTCAATTGTTTTAGAAATTTTTATCCATACAAGATTGTATGTCTAGGAGGGGAAATAGGAAGAAAAGAAAAACTATGTGGATCACCTACTTGTACTAGTCATTATCACCTTATAGCTTTGCAATTAATATGGCATTCTCAATTATCTATGCACTTGCAAAAGAAAATCAGCTATTTCATATAGTGAACTAAGGCGCTCTAGTCAATTTATGATTTAAGAAAAACTCTTGAAGTTAATCTTACTAAACCTACAAAAATATGCTTGGTAATCAATATTAGAATTTAGAATTAAAAAAAGCTCTATCTTCCATCTTAAATAGTAACTGCCCATAAAAATTCTTATTTTTATGTTATGGTGACATATATCTCTATCTTTGTGCAATATTTGCTTTGTTTAATTATAAATCTTATGCTGCCCTACCCTCCTTTATGGCAATGTGATAATTCTAGTATAAACTTAATTAGTGCACCAAATCTGGTGCTTAGTTCGATAACTTTGAACTATAGCCTTCTGCATAACAAAATCTACTATTGTATATTTTATTTCTTATATATATATCCATTGTTGCATGTTATTTATATGCTTTTAGTAAAGTGCACTAAAATTTTTACTAATGACTGTTAGGATTCGACATCTCGAATTCGACCCATAGCAAGAAGAGAATCAGTTTTCAGCACAATAGTTGGGCTGGCTCTGATACATGGTCGAGCTGGCTCGAATTAAGATCGAGCCAGCTCGAACCACAGCCAAGTCAGCTCTCTTAGATAGACAGAAATAGGAGTTTGGGTGAGATGCAGCCGAGCCAGCTCGACCTCTAAATGAGTCGGCTCGATGAAGGTGAATAGAACAAGATGAAATTTTTTCATGTAGACTCAGATTGTGATTAATCCAAGGGGTCTACAGGAGTTGCGTGTGGACCATAGAATCTAGCGACCATGGAGGATTGCAGTCATGATCTGAAGATCGAAAAATATTCCAAGACTTCATCAAGAACATGTTTGACTCATATTAGGAGAACGAGTCCTGTTAGAACTTTTGTGAACTGCTGAGAAGAGGATTCTCATCCTATTTAAAGGGCTGAGGTGCTGTGGAGCAAAGAGGTGGCACGTGTAGCATGAGAGGCATGTAGAGAGGCTCAGACATTCATCAAGAAGAGCTTGGTAGAGTGTCGAGTATGTGCAGTCCGTGAGAGAGAGAAGCAACATGTGCATAACATCTAGTGTGGAGGCTATGAGGGCAGAGCATCTTATAATTTTTGAGGATCTTCTTGAGATTCTGAGAGAGCTTTCGTGAGGGTAGCTTCTAGTTAAGAGAGATTTGTATATGATAAGTTGAGAGTGGGTGTTCTCCTCTTGTACCTAATTTTTTATTTCATAGTAAAGCTTTGCATGCCACGTGGAGGCGAGCCTTTTGGCTAATCTACATACTTGATTATTTTCTTATTTTATTTCTTCTTTCTTCCTATTGTAATATCCTGATACTAGATCCTTATAAGTGGTATCGGAGTGAGTCGATATCCTAATAGATTGGTATCAGAGCAAGTTGATACCATAATAATTGGTATCAGAGCCCAAGCGGTATCAGAGCATAGATTGTAGTAGTGGTGTTAAAGATTGAAGATCATTGAGAAGACAAGCGTAATCAAGGTGGAGATTCGTAGGTTCGATAGGAAGGATAATTTTTTCTTGTAGCAAGCAAGGGTAAGGGATGTTCTCATCCAACATTGGTTGATCGATGCTCTCTTGTATGAGGAGATGCCAGTCACCATAGATGTAAAGAAGTAGAAGTGAATTTAGATGCAGACGGTGAGCACGATCCACTTATACCTAACGGATGATGTCATGATCCATGTATTTGACAAGACTTCTTCGATGGTGCTATGGTTGAAGCTCAAGGAGTTGTACATGATGAAGTCGCTCATAAACATGCAATTCCTTTGGAGGTAATTCTATCAATTGCAGATGGATGAAGGCCAAAATGTGTGGGAGCGTCTATCCAACTTCTAGAAGATCCTTCCCGACCTCCTCAGCGTAGGCAAAAAAGTTGAGGAGAAGATCAGGACGCTGGTCTTGCTAGCATCCCTTCTCCCTTCGTATAAGTTCTTGGTGATTGCTCTTTTAGTGAGAAAGAGCACCATCAAGATGGATGAGATCACTACAGCGATACTCTAGAACATGGTTCATAGGAGGGAGAACCCATCTTCGAGCTCAGATGGTGGTAGCTCAACTTTGGTAGTTTCTAGAGGAGCAGGAGGTAGTAGATGGAGCAACAGAGAATCATGAGGAGGATGATCTAGGTCCAAGATGAGGGATCAAAGTAAGATCAGATGCTACAGGTGCAACGAGTTGGGACATCAAGTCAAGGATTGCCCACAACTTAAGGATCGAATAAGGGTTACTGCAGCGACAGCTAGTAGTGAGTTAGAGGATGATGTCCTGGAGGTATTTGATGAAGTATCTAGTTCTTTCCAATAGTAGATTTTAGATTCTGCATGCATATATCATATTTGTTGCAGAGAGGAGCAGTTTGACTTTCTAGAGAGTAGTGAGGGCACTGCTTATCTATCGGATGGATTAAGCTATGTGATCAGAGATATTAGGATGGTCAGTTGGAAGACACGTGATGGTGCAATGAGAAGTTTGAAGGAGGTTCGATACATATCTGATTTTAAACAAAATCTTATCTCACTAAGCAGATTAAATTCAAACGGCTATAGGTGGATAGTTGGTGATGGAATTTTAAAGGTCATACACGACGATAGGATGATATTGGTGGAGAAGAAGAAGACAAGAGGATATTACTATCTAGTAGAAAGTCCAATACGAGGTGGAGCTTCAAAAGCCAGAGGGAGTCCAGTGCGAGATGGAGCTCTAGGTAGAGATGGATCGAGCATGAAATGAGAGACTCGAACGAATGAGAGGTGACATCGTAAAGTGAAGTTCCAATTATCGCAGGAGACTTTTTCGAATAGATCTTTGGTCAGAGTGGACATAGCCCATGATGGAGGTGGAATCAAGTGACTTGGCTCGACTCCCATGTTTGCCCATCTATGATTAGCAGGTGTGCCCCAAGGCATGGGGCGAGATGGATTACAAGCTCTCAAAATCAGGTGAAGGTCGAATGTCGAGTTGAGGTGGAGATTGTTAGGATTTAATGTCTCAAATTTGACCTAGAATAAAAAGAGAATCAATTTTCAACACAATAGTCGGGCCAACTCTGATATGCAGTCAAGCCAGCTTGGATTGAGATCGAGTCAGCTTGAACCATAGTTGAGCTAGCTCACTCAGGCAGATAGAAATAGGAGTTCAAATGAGATGTAGCCAAGCCAACTCAACCTTTGAATGAGTCAGCTCGATGGAGGCGAACAAAACATGATGGGGTTTTTTCTATTTGGACTCAAATTATGATTAATCCAAGGAGTCTACAAGAGTTGCACATGGACCATAAGATTTAGCGGCTATGAAGGATTGTGGTCATGATCTAAAGGTTGAAAAATATTCCAAGATTCCATCAAGAATATGTTCAACTCATATTAGGAGAATGAGCCCTGTTAGGATCCCTGTGAACTCTTGAGAAGAGGATTCTCATCCTATTTAAAGAGATGAGGTGCTGTGGAGCAGAGAGGTAGCACATGTGGCATGAGAGGCACGTAGAGAGGCTTAGATGGCCATCAAGAGGAGCTTGACAGAGTGCCAAGTATGTGCAGCCCATGAGAGAGAAAAGTAATAGATATATAGTGAATGAGAAATTTTGATTTTTTGGATCAGGTTCGTTCAGATCTGATCGGATCAAGAGAAAGATATTTCAAAAATTTCTCTCTTATATCTAAATCAGATTTAAGATGTTTTAGATCTAATTTTATAGATCTAATAAATAAAAATAAAAATAAATTAAATTTGATTTAATTATATCTTGATGCTGGGTAATCAGATTACCCTTTGATGATTCTGCTGATTGCCTGAGGTTCTGGATCTAGCCATGCAAGTGCCTGACCTCTACCAATATCCACTCAGATTAGATCTGGAGATTTTCTTCTTCTTTTTCACTTCTCCAAAAATTAGATCTGAATCTGATTTGGAGGATCTTCAAAATCTTTTTTGAAGATCTGCTATCGTCTTTGCAGCAATGCTGCCTTCTTCCTTTCTCGTCAGCTTTTTTCTTGCCTGGATCGCACCAAACTGGAGCCCAACTTCCCTTGGGTGTGGAGAGGATAGAGAGGATCAGAAGATGGCATGGAGGAGGGAGAGGGGCAGCCTTGGGGCATGGGCTAAGAGAGAATTCTATTAAAGTTGGGTGCAGACAGGGTTTATATAGACCCTGCTGCGCCATGTAGTGCCACATCATCTCGGCCAATCACATTGCTTCATGCAATCAGATCTAAATCTGATTGATGAAATGATATCACCTAATCCAATCAGATGAGAGCCCCACTAATTCATCCTTAGATGGCACCTAAGACTGGTCAAAGTCTATAGTTATGGGCCACCTAAGTAGAAACCAAGAAGTAACCTGGAGTTCCATCCATATGGGACTCCAGTCATCCCTATCCATGGGCGCATGCCTCCCTAGGCATGCACCCTCTCCTTTCTAAAATCTAGCAAGCAGACAAGCCCCTATATACTCTTCAATAGGTGCATGACACATGGGCATATGTCCAAGGGTCAAAGGTCAACATTTGACCAAAGTCAAAAGATAAGAATTAGCAGGTAATGAAAAATGGTAGGTGTTGTCTCAAATTTATCTCATAAATTAAGACAATCCTTTTCTAACTTGAACAAGCTCTAGTCAGACCAAGTAAAGATATCTAAGTAAGCATAAACTCATTTGGCTCAGTCGAGACATCTTTTAATGATAGTAGAAAGAGAACGTTAGGCTCAATCGTGTGCTAGCATGATTTTCTTAAACCTAATTGAATCTAATTCAAATCAATTGAACTGGGTTAGTCTAATTGATGATATCCAGATCCAAATCCTTGTTTGTATGATTTAGTTAGATTTAGTTCTATATGGTAATAGGATATGTCGCAATCTCTATCATCGATATCATCAAAACTTCTTTCGATGGATCAGAACTCTTCTGATTCAGACAACTAGAATAATCGATCATTTAAATCATTCTAATTACTTCCAAAATCCACCAGTGACACCTAACAGTATATGGTGGCAATCCATCAAAACTAAAAATGAACCTCTTGGTGCAGCTACCTATGTGATTAAGTTCTTCTATCTTGAGCTCCGATCAGATTAGGGTTAAGGTGAACTCGTCAAACCTTAATTTCTATCAAATGATTTAATCATTCGATTCAAATCCGATGTAAAAATCTTAATAGAAACTCTTTCTATTATTTCACTCTGTCATGGCCATGGGCTTATGGACTTGATTCTCATGATCATCATATGGCTGCTCCTTATCCACTGAGGTAGATAGATTCCCTTTTGGTGTAATCCAATTTCTATAATGAACATGCTATAGCCAACATAAACCTCAAGATTTCAAATGGCTAAGAGATCGAGTCATGGTGTAGTCAAACTATAACATCCTCAAGGTGAACTACCGATGCACCTCAGGTCAAAGAACCAGACACACCACTGCAGCTTCGAATTAGTCATCGACGAGAAGGTAGACTTTCTTATGACTACTCGAGGTGGTCATGCTTAGTGCCCTCATTCTCTAACGAGTATCTATACTCTCACTTCAGTATCTCTACACCGTAGACTCAAGACTCATCTACTATGAAGAAGCGATTATATACCAACCTTCTGGATCAATCATCATCCTCATGATGATCCTACGGTCAGGAGCATTTTATGAGTTAATAATGAAAATTTTTGTCTTAAATTTTCAACTCTTGAAAATAAGAATTATCATTACCATTAACTCAAGGGATGTATCATAGATACTAAATATACATTTATGATAGAAAATAACCTATTTTATTATTTATAGTCAAAATTATAATTTTGCCCCTAGAAGTGTATTACAAGTGTCAGCCAATTCTAGCTTCTAGGGCATGCATATCTAACAAACTTTCACTTGACCTAAAGCCAATTGGCTACAAATCTAAGTCCCATTTTCTCAAGGTGGGCTTCGATCTTCTACTGGCCCAACGGTTTTGTAAGCGGATCCACCGCATTGTCTGCAAAGTCGACTCTCTTGACCTCGACGTAACCCTTCTCGAGGTAATCACGGATGAGATGGTATCGCCGCTCGATGTGCTTGGATTTTTGATGAAACCTCGGCTCCTTAGCAAGAGCTATGGCACTATTGTTGTCACAATATAGAGGAATGGCATCTGATGGCATCACTCCAATCTCTGTGGCAAACCTCTTATACCAGAATGCCTTCTTTGCAGCTTCTGATGCAGCAATATATTCTACTTTCATAATGGAATCTGCTATCATAGTCTGCTTGAAACTTTTTCAACTGACAGCTCCATCATTGCACACAAACACTCCCAGATGTCGACTTTCGATCATCTATATCGGACATAAAATTCAAGTCCGTATACTCCTAGACTTGGAGTTCTGCATTACCAAAGACCAACAACATATCCTTAGTTCTTCTCAAGTACTTAAGGATACATTTCATAGAAGTTCAATATTCTTCACCTAGATTCGAGTGATATCTGCTCGTGACACTCACAGCATGGGCTATATCATGTCGTGTACATAACATGGCATACATGAGGCTCTCTATTGCTGAAGCATAAGGGATCTTGCTCATGCGTTCTAATTCCTCAGGTGTGCTAGGGCACATCTTCTTGGAAAGATGAATGTCATGTCTGAAGGATACCAAACCCCTCTTAGAGTTTTCCATGCTAAACCTCTTTAGCACTTCCTCTATATACATCTTCTATGAAAGTCCTAGCATCCTATTCGGTCTATCTTTATAGACCTTAATTCTTAGAATAAAGGATGCTTCTCCTAGGTCTTTTATGGAGAATTCTTTAGATAACTATATTTTAACCATGGTCAACATGGGAACATCATTCTCAATAAGGAGGATGTCATCTACGTACAATACGAGGAAGACAATAGTGCTCCCACTGACCTTTTTGAAAACACATGGCTCCTCCTCATTCTTGATGAAATCAAATAATTTGATCACATCATTAAAACGAGTATTCCAGCTCCAAGATGCTTGCTTAAGTCCACATATGAACCTTTGCAGCTTGCATACCTTATGATCATCATCACTGCATGTGAAACCTAGCGGCTGTTCCATATAGATATCTTTCTCAAGATATTCATTTAAGAATACTATTTTCATGTCCATTTGCTATATTTCATAATCGAAATAAGCTGCAACAGCAAGCAATGTGCGAATGAATTTTAGCATAGCTACTGGTGAAAAGATATCCTTATAGTCAATGCCTTCACATTGACTATAACCTTTTGCCATTAATCTAGCTTTGAATGTCTCCACATTCCCATCTACACCAATCTTTCTCTTGTAGATCCATTTACACCCAATAGATACTATAGCTTCTGGTGGATCTACTAAGGTTCAGACTTGGTTTGAGTGCATCGAGTCAATTTTTGACTTCATTGCCTCTAACTATTTCTCGGAGTTGATATCTGATATCACCTTATTATAGGTTTTGGGATCATCACCATGAATCCCATTACCTACGTAGAATATTTTCTTTATTTTCTCTAAAATAGTATCTAAATACCTCTCAGGAGGATGGGAAACTCTTTTCGATCTACGAGATGGAGGAGATAGTGATTAGATTGGCTTAAACTGATTTGGTTCCATTTGGTCCTTAGCTCGTTGCTCTTGTGAGACTTTCTCATCGAGTTTGATCTACTTTCTAATGCCGCTATCTTGAATAAACTATTTTTCAAAAAAGATGGCATGTCGACTCATAATCATATTATGATCTTCTGAAATGTAGAAATAATATCCTAATGACTCTTTAGGATATCCTATAAATCGAGCTCTAAAGAACTTGAAGTCTAACTTGTTCGCTTGTTATTTTTTGACATGAGCCGAACAACCCCAAATTCTAAGATGACTTAGACTTGATTTCTTATCATGGTATATCTCATATGGTGTGGTAGGAATGATTTTAGAAGGAACCCTCGATTCAGTAAGTATATATACATGTTATAAAATAGTATTCAAGAAAATTAGGGAGTTGTGAAGCTCATCATAGATCGAACCATAAATTCTAATAGAGTCCGGTTCCTCCATTCTGAAATTTTCAGTTGGAGTTGAGATATTCCGGTGGAGTCCATGAGATACTTTCTCATTTCTTGAATAGTCAAATCTTTTGACTAAGCGTATCACCTCTCGATCTGATAAGAACCATTGAAGAATTTTCTTATTTGCTTTCTAACTCATACAATATTTTTAAACTTGTTTTAAAAGCTTCAGACTATACATCTCATACGATAGTATATCCCTATCCTAATAAATCATTGGTAAAGGTATGGAAGTAGATAAAGTTGAACCTTAACTGGCACATCAAATGGCCACACACATCAGTATGTACTAGGGCAAGAAGATTCGGGGGCCTTTTCCATTGTCCTTACAAAAGGAAGCTTAGTCATTTTTGCCATAAAGATAAATTCATAAATTGGAATAGCTCAAAGTCAAACGGACTCAATAGCCCGATTTGTGCTTCAATTTGTTAATTCCGATTCTTTTGCTATATATGACTAGTCTTACGGTGCTAGATACCTATTCATTTGGACTATCCCTAGGTCATTTGTATGGTTTCACATTTTGCTTGATATTTAAATAGATACATCATATGTAACTGATAAAGATCGTTAATAGGAAACCACTTGCAAATTTAATTTCTTCATTAAAGAATGTTACAGATGGTCCTTACAGAAACTAATACATAGCTTCTAATGGCCAAGGCCAAGAAACATAAATCAAATATCCTACTTGCCTGTAAGCACATAATAACAGTCTTTTTAACACTAAGTCTAAACCACCGATGGTAATCGAGAGGATATGGTTCCCATAAACCACTGGGCAACTCTTATGCTTCATTTTCCGATTGTGCAAGACTCCATCTCACCATCCTCGAGCCTGCCGTATCCTCAAGACCCCACATGAAAGTACATAAATTGACACTAGAACCAGCAGTACAAGCACCACAAACTGGATGCAGAAGAAAACCATAAGGTTAAAACTACAATAACGAGCATTACCTTTAGAAGGACCTGCCTCCTCTTATTCTTTAGGGTGGCCAGGTAAGATAGGGCAGTTCGCTTCAGTGGCTGTGTCATACTATTGCAATGGAAAATACTTTCCTTTGTCAGCGCCTTCTTCTTTAGCTCTGCCATTTTCTTTCTTTCCTTCTTTCACCTTCTACTTTTTCACAAACTTTTTGTTCTTTTCAAAAGATTTTCTCTTGAAAGAAGTCCATTCCATAGCAAGCATTGAGCCTTTAGAACCTTTCATAGAAAGCTCAATGGTAACCAGCATGTTCATAAGTTCGATTAGGAAATTTTGAAGTTTATGCATATGATAGTTCATGATGAACTGTCCATATACATCAGTTAAGAATTGCAGAATTATATCATTCTGTAGATCCAAGTCCAACCTCACTCCGAGCTTCTCAAGCTCTTCTAAGTTCTTAATCATCATCAAACAATGATCTTGGACTGACTGCCATCATGCATTTTAGCCTTGAATAGTCATTTTGGTGACCTGATACCTGGCTGCGCGACTCTGTTCACCAAACATCTCTTATAGGTGAGTCAATATTTAGTGGGTAGTCTTGATATCTTTATGTTGGCGCTGAAGTTCATCAGACATCGAGCCTAACATATAATATCTAGCCTTATTATCTTCGTCCATCCATTTTTCAAGAAATGCTCTCTGTTCAGTGGATGGATGAGCTGATAAGGTGGGAGGATCCTGATCCAATATATGAGTTAACTTTTTAAAATCCAAAATGATCTTGAAGTTTCGAAGCCAATCTTTATAATTGGGTCCAGTCAGTCTATGCGTGTCCAGGATTCGTGCTAGTGGGTTGGATGTAGATATTTTTTTATAGAGAGTCAAAATTTTTAGTTAGATATTGTAATTAAGACTTAACCAATTTATTTAGAGTTTTAATTTTTAAATAAATTAGCTTTTCACTATTTTCTCAGATCCCTACACTCCCTCTGTAGAGATGCAAAAATCTCCACGACTAATGATTTCTAGTGGGTGGTGTGGTCCCATCAACTGACTCATCACCTCATCTAATAGTTATTGGTGATGGGTTAGCCAATGAGTGAATAACTCTTGTTCAATGATTCTCTAATCATGGTGCATCCAAACTTGGTCTCTAATTCATGAATCTCATCATGCCTAGAATATTGATCCACTCCTTAGTTAAGTCAGACCCACCATTTGTATAGATTAAATTTCTAATTGAGTCTCTCATCGTATCAAAAATATTGAGCCTAATTCATCCTCCAGCCCATAGCATCCAATGCATAATAGACATAGTTGTGTCTTTTCGGTGCAACTGAACCACTGTAACTAACCGAGAACAATCAACCCCAGAAAGGGCCCACATATCTACAATGGTGGAGACCTTAGACTTAATCTTTTCTTAGAGAGATTTGATTTAGATCTCATTAAACTAGACTTGACATAGTCATAACCATTATGACTAACCTAGTGGCATGGGTTAGCTCGGATTATTGACCACCTCAGATCAAAATTGAGCCAACAAACATGGCCAAATAAGTGAGACTGATGGAAGGGATATGTCATTAACTCGATAAGAATGCATTCGAGTTGAGTAGCTTTCAATTAAAAATCAGTTGGTCGTATCTACCAGACTTACCTTAGACACCAAATTATTGAGCCAGAACCAATCGGGTTATCCTACAATCCAGACTCTAACCACTGAGCCTAATTAGGTCTTAGTTTGATCGATCACTCATGTGACTCGATCTTGACTTAGACTTAATCCTATTAGATTGATCAATTTAAACACTGTTGATCCCATCTAACCAGCTCTTGATTTGGTTTGATCAACCACTTAGATCTAATTGAGCTATCCAAGTTCGAATCTAATATTATGAATATGTCTTAGATCTATAATTCTTAATTTTAGATCTAATTAATATTTTATAATTTTAATTCTTAATTAAGTTAGGGTTCATAAATAAAATATGTAAATAAAATTCTAGAATTTCATGATCTAGGATTTTGCAAAAAGTAAGTTTTTGATTTTTGATTAAGGACGAATGTGCAGCACCCCTACACATCATAAGAACACCCCATCGAATGGGAGGAGAGGATATTTAAACTCTACTTTGTTCTTATGATCGGACGGCCAAGGAAAATGCCTTAATCAAAAATAAAAATCTACAAAACTAGTTAGATCTACATCATATATCTCATATATAAAATTGATCTAACTTAATACATGTTTTGCATACATCTCATGTATCATATCATGCATATTTTTTAGATCTAAATTATCTCATAATTATCTAAAAAATTAGATTTAAATTGATCACATCAAAATAAATTTTAATCTAGATAATTATGTAGAACTATTCTACAACTAGTCTAAACATGCATTCATCATATCTCATATGATCTAAAAATTAAATAATTTTATTTTCTATTGTTTAGATCTTATTATAATATTTATAATTATTAAAAAATATAAAATAAATAGATCTAAATTATAATTTAATCAAAATAAATCATGATTATGTAAGACTATGTATAGAACTATTCTATTTTACAACTAGTCATGCATATTGTAGAACTTAGATCTATATTATTTAATTTTAATTTTTTTAATTTTAGATCTAATCATATCTCATGTGATATCTAAAATTATTAGTTATTAAATTAAAATAAATTAAAAAAAATTAGATCTAAATAATTTAGAGAACCTGGCTCTGATACTAGTTGAAGGGAAAATTCTGATTTTTCAGATCAAATTCGTTCAGATCTGATCGGATCAACAGAGATATTTCAAAAATTTTTTTCATATATCCATATTAGATCTAAGATATTTTAGATATAATTTTATAAAACTAATAAATAAAAATAAAAATAAATTAAATCTAATTTAATTATACCTTGATGCTGGGTAATTAGATTATCCTTTGATGATCCTGTTGATTGCCTGAGATTTTGGATCTAGCCATGCAAGCGCCTGGCCTCTATCGATATCCACTTGAGCTAGATCTAGAGATCTTCTTCTTTTTTATCACTTCTCCAAAAATCAAATCAAGATCTGATTTGGAGGATCTTCAAAACTCCTTATGAAGATCTGCTGTCGTCTCTGCAGCAGTGCTGCCTTCTTCCTTTCTTGTTAGCTTTTTCTTGCTTAGATTGCATCAAACTAGGGTCCAACTTCTCTTGAGCATTGAGAAGAGAGAGAGGATCAGAAGATGGCATGGAGGAGGAAGAGGGGCAGCCTTGGGGTGTGGGCTAAGAGAGAACTCTATTAAAGTTGGGTGCAGACAGGGTTTATATAGACCCTGCTGCGCCATACAGTGCCACGTCATCCCCTCCAATCACGTTGCTTCGTGCAATCAGATCTAAATCTGATTGATGGAATGACATCATCTAATCCAATCAGATGAGAGCTCCACTAATTCATCCTTAGATGGCGCCTAAAATTGGTCAAAGTCTATAGTTATGGGCCACCTAAGTAGAAACCAAGAAGCAACCTGGAGTCCCATCCATATGGGACTCCAGTCATCCCTATCCATGGGCGCACGCCTCCTTAGGTGTGTGCCCCCTCCTTTCCAAAATCTAGTAAGGGGATAAGCCCCTATTTTCTCTCCAATAGGTGCATGACACATGGGTAGATGTTCAAGGGTCAAAAGTCAATATTTGACCAAAGTCAAAAGAAAAAAATTAGCAGATGACGAAAAATGACAGGTATTATCTCAAATTTATCTCATAAATTAAAATAATTTTTTTCTAACTTGGACAAGCTTCAGTTAGACCAAGTAAAGGTACTTGAGCGAGCAAAAACTCATTTGGCTCAGTCGAGACATCTTTTAATGATAGTAGAAAGAGAACGTTAGGCTCAATCGTGTGCTAGCATGATTTTCTTGAACGTAATTGAATCTAATTCAAATCAATTAAACTAGGTTAGTCTAGTTGATGATATCTAGATCTAAATCATTGTTTGTGTGATCCAGTTAGATTCAGTTCTATATGGTAATAGGATATGTCACGATCTCTATCATCGATATCATCAAAACTTCTTTCGATGGATCAGAACTCTTCTAATTCAAACAACTAGAATGATCGATCATCTAAATCATTCTAATTGCTCCCAAAATCTACCAGTGACACCTAGCAATATATGGTGGCAATCCATCAAAACTAAAAATGAACCTCTTGGTATAGCTACTTATGTGATTAAATTCTTCTATCATGAGCTCCGATCAGATTAGGATTAAGGTGAACTCATCAAATCCTAATTTCTATCATATGATTTAATCATTCAATTTAAGTTCGATGTAAAAATCTTAATAGAAACTCTTTCTATTATTTTACTCTGCCATGGCCATGAGCTTATGGACTTGATTCTCATGATCATCATAGGGCTGCTCCTCATCTACCGAGGTAGATAGATTTTCTCTTGGTGCAATCCAATTTCTATAATGAACATGCTATAGCCAACATACACCTCAGAATTTCAAATGGTTAGGAGATCGAGTCATGGTGTAGTCAAACTATAACACCCTCAAGGTGAACTATCGATGCGCCTCAGATCAAAGAACCAGACATACCATTGCAGCTTCGAGTCGGTCATTGATGAGAAGGTAGACTTTCTTATGACTACTCGAGGTGGTCATGCTCAGTGCCCTCATTCTCTAATGAGTATCTGTACTCTTGCTCTGGTATCTCTATATCGTAGACTCAAGACTCATCTACTATGAAGAAGTGATTGTACACCAATCTTCTAGATCAATCATCATCTTCGTGATGATCCTACGGTCAGGAGCATTTTATGAGTTAATAATGAAAATTCTTGTCTTAAATTTTTAACTCTTGAAAATAAGAATTATCATTACCATTAACTCAATGGATGTATCGTAGACACTAAATACACATTTATGATAGAAAATAATCTATTTTATTATTTATAGTTAAACTTATAATTTTTCTCTTAGAAATGTATTATAAGTGTCAGCCAATTTTGACTTCTAGGGCACACATATCTAACATATAGCATCCAGCATGGAGGCTGTGAAGGCAGAGCATCTTATAGCTTCTGAGGGTCTTCTTGGAATTTTGAGAAAGCTTTTGTGAGGGTAGCTTCTAGTTAAGAGAGATTTATGTATGATGAGTTGAGAGTGGGTGTTCTCCTCTTGTACCTGATTTTTTCTTTCATAGTAAAGCTTTGCATGCCCCATGGAGGCGAACCTTTAGGCTGATCCACATACTTGATTATTTTTTATTTTATTTTTTTTCTTCTTACCATAATATCCTGGTACTAGAACCTCATAAGTGGTATCGAAGTGAGTCGATATCCCAATAGATTGGTATTAGAGTGAGTTGATACCACAACAATGACATCTCATTTTTTTTAAAAATTATTTATTGTTTATATGCAGGATAATAGCTCTTGAAAGGAGATTATTGAAGATTTTAGAATTTTCTATCAATTAGAAGACTTTTGATGTTATTGACTGGAATTATTTTGAATAATGACAACTTCTATTTAGAATTACAGACTTAGAATTTGCTATGAATTGGAAGGCTTTTGTTATATTATGTTGGATCATCTTGGATATATATAGTATTTGGTTGCTAAATTGTTCTTTTAGATTAATGTTGATATTCTATAATATGTACCTAATAGGATCTAGGTGGAAAATAGATAACATGATAGAAATGATATTAAAAAAAAATATTTAAGGTAGCTACAAAATGTTGCTGCATAAATGAACAACGAGACGTAATGCAGCAATAAAATGTTGTAGCCGAAAATAAGAACATGGCTTATAGCAGTGATATTGTCTCGATGCCAAAAGAGTCTAACCTTTTGTAGCAACTTTATGTTACTATAACAGGGACAACAATATAGGCATCCTCAACTCTAAGGCAGTGAGATTTCATCATTTTGTAACGTTAATTATCATTGCTATAGACACTCTATGACAGTGACATGATATCTACAAATATCTTTGGCTATAGCACCTATTGCAATGACTTGCAGCGACTTCCTGTTGCTACCAAAGTTGTCTATTGTAGCGACACCTAGGCTATAGCAGCAATAATTATCACTGCAAAAAAAAATCTTTATTATAGGGTGGATTCATAAATCAAGTAGAGGGAGAATATCAAAGGAGAGAGAAATTAACAAGATAAAAAATGGCTGATCAGGCGACACTACCCGATATCTTGATGAGTCTGATCAAGATGATTTAGTTAAATTATGATTGAACTAATATATAGATGATTTAATATAAATCATGGATAATCAATCTAGGGATGTCCAATCTGGCCAAGATGGATGCCGACATGCTATCGGGCAAATATGGGTGAGGACCCCTTCATCAGGATTGTTCAACTTAGTGAAACAACTTTTTTAAAGATCTAAAAGATCCTAAGAGAGAGATATAATCTAGAAAGAGAAAATTATAAAGAGAGAGACTAGGGAGAAAAGGTAGAGAGAAAAACTACAAAGAGAAAAGAGGAAGAGAAAGGAGAGAGAACTTTTTTCTCTTTCTCTTTTTCTTTCTTTCTTCTTTCTTTTCTTTTTCTTTTCCTCCTCCTCTTCTTCTTCTTTTCTTCTTCTTCAATTATGTTTGGGCAAAATAGGGGATTCCATTGAATCCCCTTTGTTCCCTAAAATAGGAGAATCTTCCACTAGGAAGATGATAGCCGAGGATGATGTCCAGCATTGGAAAAATCAAATAAAATATCAAAAAAAATTGGAGAAATCAGAGACTTTATTTTTCAAATAAAACTTGGCAATAGCTAGTCGGTAACCATGATCATAAGGCTTGAAAAAATGGGATTCAAATTCAATTAGAAGGTTACAAAGTATTTACCATTATTTTTGATAATTTTTGGAGGTTGCTCAGCTAGAACGATATAGATGGCATTCAATGAATATATGAACCAATCACCGATGAACTCCCAACCTGAAATCGAGCCTAGTTGAGAGGTTGAAAGGGTGCTATGGTTGTTTAAATGGAGGTGAAACATAGATCTTCTAATCATTCTTGACATCGACTCATCTCTCTCATGAGTTCGAGAGGATGGGAGTCTCCTTTTTCTTTTTTTTTTAGGCCAAATGAGTTTGATTTCTTGGACCTTTTGGGCTAGCTATACTAGTATCTAGCCTTAAAGGCCCAAGTGTTACATTCTCTCTCCCCCCAAAAAAATAATTTCATCCCAAAAATTTTTTATTAAAGATTTTCGAACTTTAGGATTTTATAATCATGATCTCTTTTTTAAGTTTCCATGTATTCTACTTGTTGATTTGATTTCATTATTAGATCTTATCATAAGAACAAGATCTTATATTTCACGACTTGATTCTTCTTGTAGATGATTTAAATCAAACCCTTCTCTTGTAAACAAAAGAAAAATTAACATCTTAATTTTGAATAAGAATATCAAATTTCTTTGTCAAAATATCATCTCCTTTTAATTAATCGACCCACCATAAGATTAGATCATAAATGACTCCAATCCATCTCTTGTAAAACAATCTTCAATATCAATAGATAACCTTAAACTTTTTTAATCGAGTAAAAAAATAATATTGATTGAAGGAGTATAAGCTTCAAATTTAAAAGAAAAAAGGTCAACACCAAAATATTCTAGATTTATGATCGAGAATCGATGGTCTACCAACTTTAGACTTAAGATGCTAAAACATAGCTCAACATACATGCTAGGAGGACATACTAGTAAAAATCACATAATGACATCCAATTTAGTCAACAATCAAAGATATTGGTGTAGAAAATAGTTGGGACATCAGAGCTTGCTGGAGCTAGGAAAGACGAGATCGCTGATGAGATCTACAAGATAAAGTTCTGATCAGAGTTGGCTCCAGCAGGATTTTCTGACGGTCAAACTAGTTTTCTGACCAATAAGAATGGAGTACTCAGAAAAATTTAGAGCATAGAGGAGAGCTTAAAGAAAAAAACATATCTAAAGAATTTTTTTTATAGGTGGAGCTCATGATAGAATGATAATGATAGTTATAACAAAATATCAGTAGGCCATTCAGGCCACGTGAAGTTTATTATGGAGAGTGGGCTATCGTTGTCGCGACTTATAGGTGATTGAGTTTCATTTGCTGGAGTTTAGATGGAAAGTTGGAGACTTCTATGTTTGTTAGTAAGCTATTCCTATTGGGATGGAGAACTCAAAGTTGGATTAGCCAAACTTGAAGATCAACTTCTAGGTAATGGGCGGCGGACTTGCTACTGATTAGATTTTATCGGTGCTGCTTATGATAGCTTTGAGAAGCTCGACCACCTTCAAGGTCGGCCAAGAGGGAGTATGAACATTCTGGTTGGAGATCAGAAAGAGGATAGCAGGTTCTTTACTTAGGACTGTGGTCAGACTCTTTTAAAGAAGTTCATCCAGGACAGTAAGGATTCAAGATCGATCGAAAGCCCAAAGGGTGATTGCCAAGTCTCATAGCTTCTCACTGGTGCCATTCTGGCTGTTCTCATGAGTTTGATTGGCTGGGGTCCTTGATACAAAATTGATGATATACACTATGTAGTGAAGAAATTTGACCGCATTCAAGGTTGGCTTCTGAAAAAAGTTCAGACTTATGTTGCTGGTGAAGTCCTTTCAATGACTTAGGTTCGTTTGATCGAGGTTCTTAGTGCAAGAGTGCTAGGATCTACCACTCGTAGGGCGGAGTAGAAGAATTCAGTTGTATAGAAATTTGGTTAGAGAGGAATTCAACTAGCCAGGGTCCCTAGTTTCTGAGATTGATGAGATCCGCCATCTATATTGATGGAATTCGGCTAGAAGAAGTTCAGCTATCTTCAAGGTTGGCCATCAGGCAAGGTTGGGCCATGCTGGGATTTTACATTGAGAGTCCACTGTCCATTTTGAGTTAAAGATCATAATTAGTTGAACGAAGGCTCCTTTCACTGTCCAAGTTTGTCTCGATGAAGTCCATCATGCCATTGGCGGATTCTACAGTTATTGGAAGAGAGTTGATAGTTGCTGTTGAGAAGTTTATCTAGCGCACAAGGTCTGAAGGCCAATCTTCTTGAATTAAGTTAGAGTTGGAAAGTAGCTTGGTTGAAGCTCGGACATAGTTGCCACAACATCAAATAGAGTTATACTAAGGTCGGACATCTTATTGGACTTTGATGGGAGCTATTTTATCCTCAACACTTATCTCTCTACTTCCGAGTTCAAAGCTCGAATGAAGAAAGTATAAAACTGCAATTATCGAAGTCATGTTTGAGCTTCCTGCTCTTGAAAGGTGAAAAGTCTTGGTGTATTTGAACTGGTGCTGAAGTTTTCTTAACATTAAATGACTCAAAAAGACTTTTGCTTTAAAAATTCTCTCCAATGTGGAGCTTCATATACGGCACCATAAATGTCTTGCCTGACGTCGGTTGCAAGTATCATGGTTGAGACACATGGAAGATGAAGATTGGACAGAGGGAGTTTGCAATCATAACTGCTTCTGACCTTTCCTAACTATTTAAACACCTTCTTCCTGACTTTCTATTTTCGCCAGTGTTTTTCTTCTCTATCTTCTTCCATTCTTCGTCTTCCTCCAGCCCAAGCACCTCAGTCATCTCCTTTCATGGTTTCTCTGATCGTCGACATCTCTCCCATCTACCTTCCATCTTTCTGACTGTCTCCTTAAAATCTCCGATCGATTTAGATTAGCCTCCTAACTCTTTTTCTGCATTTGCTCTGTTATATTTTTCTTTACTATCCTTTGAAAGCTTCTTTAGATTTTTTTATCAATTTTTCTCGATTTTAGGAGTTCTTTTCAAGTTTAGTTTGATCCGAATGTCCTACGAAGTATCTTGGTCTTCCAGTTCTACAAGTTTGGCCCACCTGAGCTCATCAAATCCTGGTCTTAAGGAAACTGCCAAACCCATAGGAGCACCTTGTCCAACCTTTATTCTTGAAATTATTCCTTATTCTTTGCATTTCGAAGATGTTTTCCTGATAAGAATCCAATATGGGATTCCTTCTGCGTACGAATTGAAGCTTCCTGGATCGAGTGATCGAGCTTGCGCCCCTCTCCCAGGTCGCTTTTATTTGTACACTAAAGCTCTTTGTGTCGGATTTCAACTTTCAATTCCTTCCTTTATCATAGCTCTCTTTCGATTTCTGAATATTTTCTTCGCCTCAATGGTCCTATACTTATTTAGGTTCATCATAGAATTTTTCTCTCTATATATTTTGGTTGAGGTTTAACCCACTATTTTCTTATTTCGTAACTACTTCACCTTCAAACATCATTTTACCATCAAAGATTGGTGGTACTTGTCCCTCCAGTTCAGCAAAAAGGGGTTACTTAAGGGTACCCCTTCTTCCATCCATAACTAGAAGAAAAAAATTTTCTTTGTTTCCTATCCTTTTTTAGAATTAGAACTTTCTAGCTGGAGCCAACTGAGAGATTTGGTTCGTCGAGCTTTCAGGTTGGAGAGAGAGGATCTTGACTTGGCTAATAAATTAAGAAACTACCGAACTACTCTACTATCCAATCTACTAGAAGATTAGATTTTATTCAACCTTGGCTTAAGTCCTCTCAACCCAGCAAGTATACTTCCACATCTTATTAGCTATGCTTTGTCCTTCTTTTTGACTCTAGTTTTTTTTTTTTACTACTGCAAAGATGACTCTAGAAGAGCTAGACTGATTAACCAAAGGAATCAAAGCCCTTAAAAGAAAGGATAGTTCTTCAAGGGAGTCATCGAAGCAAGCAAGGGTTGAAGATCCAAGCTCGGCCATGCCAATTCAAGCTGCCCTACTCCAAAGATTTCCATAGTTGCATCGAGCTCAACTTCACCCAATGAAGCTGCTACCTTCGTGCCTCCTGAGCAGGGGAGAGTGGTGGAGAAGAGAAAAAGGAAGGCTACTGCCAGAAAAGTTAGGAGCACTAGAGAGTCTGGCGGCAATAATAGCTCCAACCTGGAGCAAGGTTCCTTGGACAATTGGAAGGTCATCCAACCCCTGATGGAAGGTAGTGTCCTTCCACATCTTCTTGAGAGGATGATCCATACAGATGATGAGGAGAGAATAAGAGATTCTTATACAACTTTTCTTAAGGTAATCAATATTTTTTTTGAGCTTGGTTAAATATTAGTAGATGATAAGCATCATAAATTCACCAATAAAAATATTAATTTATTAATTAATTCATATTAATTTTAAAAATTATTAATCAATTTATATATAATTTTTAAGAAATTCATATTTTTATTAATTAAAAAATAATAAAAATTAGAAAATAAAATTTTATAATCAATGGAAAGAGCTCATTTTTTTTGATCATAACGAAATAAGTTTAGAGTAAAATGGAGCTAAAACAAAAAAGACATAAATTTCTAAAGAAATAAAATAAAAAAATTTAAATGAAAAATAACATACGGCTCAAGCCGCCACGCCGCAGCAGTCGGTGCGTCCAAACACGTCGAGTCAAGCCGACCAAGCCGGCGCGTCAAGCCATCCACGCTAGCCGACTCAAGTCCAGAAGCCATCAGTCGGTCTACAGCACAGTATGGACCGCCAGCTCAGCAGACACCGGTGAATCAGAGCCTACTACGTGGTGGACCTAGACCCCTAAAGGGTTTACAGAAAATTCATCATGGCACATAGGGCATTTTGGTCTTTTTATCTGTCAATAGAAGGTGCTGATTGGTTGCGGTGCATGATGTGGCCGGTCCACATGGTCCATGGGAATAGTAAACGTGCGATCGTGCGGTGATGGTTGTTTGCGGTCAGGATCGGACGATCAAGATCATTTTCGATTGCTGATTCCACTCGGATCGCCATCAGATGGCAGCGCTCGATCCAGGAGATGATCCGATGGTCCAAAACAGTCCCGATGGTGATCAGGACTCCCGAAGCATGATTTGAGGCTAGATTTCCTCCATCAATGCACGATCGGATGGTCAAAATTTAATTCGACCTGATCTGGGTTGATACGCATCCGATTTTAATGATTTTTGGACCGTTGGATTCCTATTGAATTGCTAGATTTCACCAAAATTATCAGAGTCATATCAGAGCTATTTTGATTCAAATTTTATTCAGATTTCTTTGTATTTTGATGATTATGAAGGCTATTAGTCCCACATTGCCTTTAGAAATAAATATCCAACCCTCCTAGCTCCATAAAAAGGATCCTAAGCCTCTAGAAATAGACATCTCAGATCAAGATGAAGCTTTGGTACAGGATGAAGCTAGGCTATGGATTAATGGCTGCTTCAAAGCAACAAGTACCGAAAAGAAGAGCTAGGCTTCTACACCATCTTTCCACCAATACCGATCCAAGATTAAAGATCACTCTATTTTGTTTTATTTTTATTTTATGTATTTAAGTTATGAACTTTTTAATATAATATTTATGCTCTTTAATTTCATGCTTTTTATTTTTATGTAATTTCTATACTTTAAAATTATTACTTTTTATTTTATTGTAAGTAGATGCTAAGATCTAACTAGTAGATCTTAGTACCAAGTTTAAATTTCCACACCTTTTAATTTTTATTTTTTTTTATTTATTTTCTGACTTCACTTCTAATCCCAAAACTTTTCTCTTTTCTTTTTCTTCTATAAAATCAAAGATTTCAAATCTAAAAATACTACCTTCCCTTTAGATTCGATCCGACTCACTGCTATCTACATATTTTTAATTATTTTAAGAAGTCGGATTAAACTGATAAATATGGTATCTTAACGACAACATCGCATTCCTATCATATTTTTGGCACCGTTGCCAGGAATTATTTTTGATTTTTGATTTTGATTTCTTTGATTTATTAAAAATAATTCTGGCAAATGCACCAAGTTTTTGGCGCCATTGCCGAAAAGGCATGGATATTAAATTTTTGATCTCTTTGATTTTTTTGTAAATAAATTATAAACAAAATTTTTATTTTTTATAAATATTGCTTGCTAATTTTTTTATTATTTTGCAGAAAAAGAGATTAAAGAATAAAAAGAATTAGGAGTTTTGCTTGGTGAGATCATTCCTAAACCCTAAATCTCTTTCTTTATTTTTAATATTTATTTTATTTTTAAATTAATTAAAAATTACCTACTTAAATCTAATTAAAAATCTCATGATAAGATTAAAAATTCTAACTATTTAGAGCATGCATCATATTAGTTTTATTTTTATTTTTATTTTTGATGATTGCTGGAGGTAAGGTAAGTCTTTCAGAATTCAATTAGTTGTATACATCTAGTTTAAATTGCATAAAACCCTTTGATTGAAAATTTTTTATGCATATTCATATTAAACCAAATTAAGGATATAACCCAATTAAACAAGATAAGATGAGAATTTGATCACCCTTTCTTAGCCCACAAACAACCAACCAGCATCCTGCATTGACCTAGGCCTTTAATTTTAAAATCAATTAAACATCAGCCCTAGGAACTCGAGCTCAATAGGATAAGAAATCCTAAGAGTTGAACCAGGTTAGGGTTAGTCAATTTGACTGGTATCTAGAAAAATGGTTCAAGGATGACTGAGCCCGAAGGAAGGTGATTTCTAATTGATTCTGTTCACTTATCTGGCCAAGCACAATTGGTGTCTAAGGCAAGCAACGCAGGGACTCCCACCGACCTTACACTTACTTGGCTAGTTGATTGGCTAATCCTACACTTGGAAGGCTTGAAGGTGACCTTGACAGTTAGGAGTTGTCTAGATTAAGGATAACCCCTAGTCAGGATTGATTGGCCAACTTGATTGCTAACCAACATCAAACCTAATTAAACTTAATTCTTCTCTCTTCTTAGTTCTAGGACTCCTTAGGACCTGTTCTTTAGAACTCTTCTTTCTTTCTTCTTCTTTCTCCTTTAAAAATAAAATAAAATAAAAATTAAATTTAAATAACTAAAAAATATTAAAAATAATAATTAAATTTAATTAATAAATAAAATAATTAATTTTTAATATAATTAAATAATAAAAAAATATAAAAAAAAAAATATAAATTTTTTTTTGAATAATACGTTAGGGTTACACTAATACATGCATGGTAGGAAATTACTTTTTCTGATTTAGTTGAACTTAATTGAATGGTTGATTTATATTAAACCTAATAATCAAATGGCTAATATGAATCTAATAGTCCAAAAATTAGATAAAGTTGACCTTCTTGCTCAGAAATTAGATCAACTTCTAATCCTAGATCAACAATCTCCTGCACAATTCATATTATCTTCTAATTATCAAGAGAGTTGTTCAATCTGTGCTAGTCCAACCCATCATGTGAGTGAATATCCTATGACTGCACAGTTTCCACATTTTGTCTAAGAACAAGTTCAAGCTGCTCAAGGATACTCCAAATTGATTAATAACCCATTTTCAAATTCATATAATCTAGATTAGAGTAACTTTAATTTTTCTTGGACATCCCAACAGACTTAGGCTCAGACCCAAATTTCATATGTGCAAAATTATCAAAATAGATCTCAATACCAAAACTATGCCTATAATAATGGCCAGCCTAGTCAGTTTACCCAACCACCATATCATAATCAACCCTCATACCCACCTCCTCAACAGACCAACCTAGCCGATGATAAATTCAATCAACTTCAATAATTAATTCTAACTCAACAATAATCAATCGCCAGGCTAGAAGCTCAAATAGGATAATTAGTTGAGTCTAACATGAGGAGAAAACTAGATCAACTACCGAACCTACTAATTTCAAACAATCCATCTAATGTCCATCAATCATTTGGACCAAATTATCAATTTAATGTCTCACTTAAGAATCCCCAATTTGAGAATACCAAAGTAATTTCTGAACTTAAAATCTATAGGATTCTTATGGATCCATACTAAGATCAGGTGAGAGAGGCTAGTACTGATGCTAGCCAAAATAAAAATTTAGAGGAACTGATTAGTACTAAGACTAACCACATAGAAGAACCCGAGCTAGAAACTAGTACTGATGCTGGTTTCAATTTAAATGAGATAGACATAGGAAAAAAGAGAATAGATGATTTACCTAAGACATATAAACCTAATGTCCTATTTTCTTCAACCCTAGAAGCTAGTTCTTCTTACAAAAATCAAGAGGCATGTAATGAAATGTCAATGGAGTTATTTAAGCAAGACCATAATAATTTACCTCCAGAATTAAAACCGCCTTTAGTCACCATTCCAGCAACCATTGAATCAAACTTAACTCCTAACACAAAAACTCAATTCATGAGCATTTTAGAAAAACAAATAGGAGAAATTTTTAATAAACATGGGTCTGAGAATGGAATCACAAATTATATCCCTAAAATTAATAATGATTATATCAATAATGAAATTATAAATTAATTTTTTAAGATTGACAATCCAAAACCATTGAAATTTGTCAATCTATTATTTGACACAGGATAGTAAGCTACATTGTGTCTGGCTAAAGACGATAAACTTAGCGCTTGTTGAGAGGTAACCCAATATTTAATTTTTATCTAATTTATCTTTTTAGTTTATTTTTTTAGGATAATTTGAATAAGTTGGAGGGAGAGCTTAAATTTTTAAAGGCATGTGTTGGACCAAAAATATACTGAGTTAGGTGTATTCTTCCATGTTCTTTATTACATCCTTTTTTTTTCTTCATTGAGGATAATATCGATTAAGTTGGGGGGCAAGAAAAATAAAAAAATTTTAAAATATTAAGTCCTCGAAAAAGCTAGTATTTAGTATTTAGACACCTGATTATACTTAAGAATCGAATTAAACTAAGCATTTTTAAAAAAATATTGATGCACAAATTAGAGAATCTGTGAGATATTGAGGAATCAAGTATTAAGAAAATTCAATAAAGAGTTAAGTCTAGAACATAAAAAGTTTTTTCTTGGAGCATTTCTAATTATTTCTACTAGCATCAAAGAAAAGTCTACTTTTTATAGACTTGTGTAGGATAACTATACGTTTCTTCATATAATAAATTTATTTTAATAAAATAGTTTTCAAGTACTTCTCACTGAGTAACCGGACCTCTTTGCCTAAGCAAGCATTGAGTTTCACATCAAAAGGTTGGAAGGGCAAAGAAGCTCGTTGTAAAGCTAGTCTTAACTCGTAGCCTGTTTGATTCGAGCTAGTAAGCCTGAGGGGTATTCTATACCTAGTGCCTTAAAGCCAACTAGTTTGAGAGTCATTGGCCCAAGACTCGCTACATGGATCAAATAGAAAGCTTAAGGGGTTAAGACACTCAATAGTGATACAACATTAAAAAAAAAAAATATTGGTTTTCCATCAAGTAACCGGGTCCCGTTGCCTAAGTAAGCAATGATATTTGCATCAAAAAGTGGGCAATGTGAAAATAAAAATCAATAAATGAAGGGCGGAAGTAGCAATACACTTTCTTATATGAAAGTTTAGATAAATTAGAGATAAAGGTGGGATAATTTAAAAAAAGTTCTGAAAAATTTAATATTCTTTACTTAATTTTTTTATTAATAAATATTAATACCCCAATGATATGTCTCATTTAAGCTCTACTGAATATCAATGGCCATTTTAAAAACTGCTTAGGTAAAATTCAAAACTCTAAAGTTAAAAGGTATTTAAAACTAAATTCTTTCTTTACTCAAGGATGAGCAAAGCTTAAGTTGGGGGGTGTGATAAGCATCATAAATTCACCAATAAAAGTATTAATTTATTAATTAATTTATATTAATTTTAAAAAATATTAATCATTTTATATATAATTTTTGAGAAATTCATATTTTTATTAATTAAAAAATTAATTAAAAAATAATAAAAATTAGAAAATAAAATTTTATAATTAGTGAAAAGAGCTCATTTTTTTGATTATAATGAAATAAGTTTGGAGCAAAATGGAGCTAAAATGGAAAAGATATGAATTTCTAAAGAAATAAAATAAAAAAATTTAAATGAAAAATAACATACGGCTCAAACGGCTCAAGCCGCCATGGCGCAGCAGCCGGTGCGTCCAAACACGTTGAGCCAAGCCGACCAAGCCAGTACATCAAGCCATCCATGCTAGCCGACTCAAGCCCAGAAGCCATCAGCCAGTCTATAGCACAGTATGGACCGCCAGCTTAGCAGACACCGACGAATCAGAGCCTGCCACGTGGTGGACCTAGACCCCTAAAGGGTTTATAAAAAATTTATCATAGCTCACAAGGCATTTTGGTCTTTTCATCTATCAATAGAAGGTGCTGATTGGTTGCGGTGCACGATGTGGCCGATCCACGTAGTCCATGGGAACAGTACACGTGCGATCATGCGGTGATCGTTGTTTGCGGTCAGGATCGGATGGTCAGGATCTTTTTCGATTGCTGATTTCACCTGAATCACCATCGAACGGCAGCGCTCGATCCAGGGGATGATCCGATGGTTCAAAACACTCCTGACAATGATCAGGACTTCCGAAGCGCAATTTGCATTCAGATTTCCTTCATCAACGCGCAATCGGATGGTCAGAATTTAATCTGACCTGATCTAGGCTGATACGCATCCGATTTTGATGATTTTTGGATCATTGGATTTCTATTGAATGGCTAGATTTCACCAAAATTACTAGAGTCATATCAAAGCTATTTTGATTCAAATTTTATTTGGATTTCTCTATATTTTGATGATTACAAAGGCTATTAGTCCTACATTGTCTTCAAAAATAAATATCCAACACTCCTAGCTCTATAAAAAGGACCCTAAGCCTCTAGAAATAGACATCTCAGATCAAGATGAAGCATTGGTACAAGGTAAGCTAGGCTATGGGTTAATGGCTGCTTTAAAGCAACGAGTGTCGAGAAGAAGAGCTAGACTTCTACACCATCTTTCCACCAATATCGATCCAAGATCAGAGATCACTCTGCTTTGTTTTATTTATTTTATGTATTTAAGTTATGAACTTTTTAATACAATATTTATGCTCTTTAATTTCATACTTTTTATTTTTATTTAATTTTTGTACTTTAAAATTATTACTTTTTATTTTATTACAAGTAGATGCTAAGATTTAACTAGTAGATCTTAGTACAAGTTTAAATTCTCGCACCTTTTAATTTTTATTTTTTTTATTTATTTTTTGACTTCACTTCTGATCCCAAAACTTTTTTCTTTTCTTTTTCTTTTATAAAATCAAAGATTTCAAATCTAAAAATACTACCTTTCCTATGGATTCGACCCGACTCACTGCTATTTACATATTTTTAATTATTTTAAGAAATCAGATTAAACTGATAAACATGGTGTCTTAACGACAACATCGCATTCCTATCAGTAGACCCATAGCCATAACTTACATTTTGTCATTTGTAGTTGGAACATTATCTGTACACCTGTACAGAGGTACTGAACCTTCGTAAAGTTGAGGCTTCGAAAGCCATTAAGAAAGCCTAGGTGGAGGCTAAGAATGCTCAGGCTAAGGTTGAGCACTTGAGAGAGGCTCACTTTGTCGAGGTCAGGCACCTTCAGGAAGCACTCTGAAATGAAGAACAGACATCGACAGAACTGAAGGTTGCCTTGATATTAGAGGAGAATAAATGGAGGAAGGTCGAGGAGGAGGTCGGTTTGGAGGAGCAGGCCATCAAATCCTTCAAGTCTTCAAAGGCGATGGAGGATATCAAGATAGCTTTCACCTAGGAGGCCTTCCTCAAAGGATTCGAGCTCTACCAAAGAAGGATCATGAAAGAGTTCCAAGAGATGGACCTCGACTTTCTCATAGAGGGTCTTGGCAATGATGAAGCAGGACCTTTAGCTACCAATGTCGAATTTCCTTCCATCAAATCTATGGCCGCACCTGCTGAAGGGCCGACCATTGCTAGGGCCACATCCAATTCTTCTGCTATTCTCCCTTCGAAGGTTGGCAACCTCCACTAGTTGTATCTTTTCTTTTCTTTTATCCTTCATGTACTTAAAATATTTTGATTAATGAAAATAATTTTTTCTTTACCATACCTCTATGTCATGATATCTTTATACATTAAACACAGTCTCCAGTTGAAGCAAAGCTTCTACCTTAGGGTATTCCTTTGAAAATCCATATTAGAAATTTAAAGAGGGAAGTTCATCATCTTACCAAAAGGTTGAAGAAGACAGAAGACAAACTTTAGAAATCTAAGAAGAAATATGCGGATGCTGCGATTGAAATCAATCATCTTCCCAAGCTTGTAAAAAGGACTTCAAAGAATATATTGATAAAAGGAACTATTTGAAGGAAGAGCTTGAGGAGATCAAGAAGCATGCTAGTGAAAAGTTCTAGGCATTGACTACGAAGATCAGCTCTCTTGAAGTTGAACTCAAAGCGATGAAGGAGAAGATCCAGCTTCTAGAGAGGAGCTCGGCATGGTCCACCAGTCAAAAAGAATATGGTTGGGATTGGTTCAAGAGGTTCTCGAAACTTCAGAACCAATTGCATATAGCCGAGGACTCATACAAGAGTTACGTGCTTGGCTAGAGCGATCAAATTATCGAGCTCTAATGGATAGTTTGGAGAGCTGACAAAGAGATTGCTCGACTTCGAAAGTGGTTGGCGGACAAAGCTCAAGCTGGTTCGAACAGAGATTTAGAGAAAATTGATTCCCTGAGGAGGACCATAGGAAATTTTTTTGAACTATATGAAAAAGAGAAGGTCGAGCTATAGTAGCTGAAAATATAAATGGTTTATCAATAAGATGCCATGAAAGATGTAAAGGCTAAATCAACCATTTTAAGGAAGAGGTTGAGGAAGGTTGAAGAAGACTTCTGAAGGTCTCAGAAATTACTAGATAAGAGTTTAGCAGTGAGGCGAGAACTTGAAAAGAAGGTGAAAGATTTAAAGCACTCCCTCATGCTAGCTGGGGGCAAAAGTTCGAAGTCCGAGTCTGAGAAGGACTTTGCCTCTTCTATTTTTTCTTTTTTTGTAATCAATCTCACAGACCTCCACTTGTAATGAACTTTGTTTGAATGAAATAATATTTCTTTTGTTCCTTCTCCACTATCTTATTCTAATTGAATGCTTGTAGAATTTCATATTCTATGCTATTTTCGATGGTAATATTATTTTGCAATGATGATCTCGATCTATCATTTTGTAAGTCTATCCCCTTTGTTTGTGAACAAGGGCCTCTGAGTTAGGTTTGAAAATTAGTTCCTTCTTATTAGAAATTAGGGGTACTCATATCCCTCATGAGAGTCTTCATCCACATTAGAATAAGGTTCACCTCTTGTTCCTGACGTAGTTGGCTATTATCCTTGTTAGGATGAGGTCCACCTTCTATTCCTAATAAGATTGTTGAAGCATAAAAGGGCCATTGAAAGGGGCTCTTTTCGTTACCTCTTGTTTAAGAACCAAAGGCCTTCAATCCTCCATGGGGGTCTTCATCCACGTCAGAACAAGGTTCACCTCCTATTCTTGATGTGGTTGGCTATTATCCTTGTTAGGATGAAGTCTATTTTTTATTCATAATAAGATTGCTAGGGTACAAAAAGGTCGTTGAAAGGGCCTCTTCCCATTACCTCTTATTTAAGAACTAAATGCCTTCAATCCCCCATGGGGATCTTTATCAATGTCAGGATGAGATTCACCTTTTGTTCCTGATGTGGGCTATTATCCTTATTAAGATGAGGTCCATGTCTTATTTCTAATAAAATTATCGGAGCACAAAAGAGCCATTGAAAGAGCTTCTTTCCGTTATCTTCTATTTAAGAATCGGAGGCCTTCAATCCCTTATGGGGGTCTTCATCCACATCAGGATGAGGTTCACCTTTTATTTCTGACGTGATCCGCTATTACTCTTATTAGGATGAGGTCCACCTTCTATTCCTAATAAGATTGCTGGGGAACAAAAAGACCATTGAAAGAGCCTCTCTCCATTACCTCTTGTTGAAGAATCAAAGGCCTTCAATCTCCTATGAGGGTCTTCATTCACGTCAGGATGAGGTTCACCTCTTGTTCTTGACATGGTTGGCTATTATCCTTACTAGGATGAGGTCCATCTCTTATTCCTAATAAGGTTGTTGAAGTGCAAAAGGATCATTGAAAGGACTTCTTCCCGTTATCTTCTATTTAAGAATCGAAGGCCTTCAATCCTCTCGGGAGGTCTTTATCCATGTCAGGACGAGATTCACCTCTTATTTCTGACATGGTTGGCTATTATCCTTATTAGGATAAGGTCCACCTCCTGTTCCTAATAAGGTTGCCTAGGTGCAAAAGGGCCATTCAAAGGGCCTCTCTCTATTACCTCTTGTTTAAAAATCGAAGGCCTTCTACTTCATTTGAGAATGAAGTTTGGTTGAATAATTTTCTGCCATTACATAATTTTGTTCTAAAGACAAGGATGTTAAAGTAAGAAAATTTTATTGAAATGAGGTTATTGATAATACATTCATAAATTTTCTGAGTTTCAGGGTCATGGGAGTGTAGCCCGTTCAAGCTCTTTTAGATAATAAACTCCCGATCGGATAATTTTCATGACCTCATAAAGGCTTTCCCAGTTTAGGGCGAGCTTTTCTTGATTTTGTAGCTGAAAGATGTCTGCTCATTATAGCACCAGGCCTCTAACATTGAATGCTTTGCTTCTGACTTTAGAATTATAATACCAAGCTACTTTTTGCCTATAGACTGCCATCTGAATTTGAGCTCTTTCACTCTTTTCTTTCAATAGATCGAGATTTGTTTGGAGGTCTTGTAAGTTATTCTGTTCATTGAATCCTTCACCTTATGCTAAGAGGAGTCCAAGCTCAACTAGTATGACCATCTCAGTTTCAAAAGCCAAAGCAAATAGAGTTTTCCTAGTTGGCAATCTTTGGATGGTTCTATAAGCCCATAGCGTATGATAGATTTCATCCGCCCATATTTCTTTTGATCGCTGAAGCCTTGCCTTTATCCCCTACAACAGTGTTCTATTAATTACCTCAGCCTTACCATTTGCTTAAGGATGAGCTACCAATATAAAATGATGGGAGATATTCAAATTTTTACAGAACTCAACAAACCTTGCTTCCGCAAATTGATACCCATTGTTGGTGATTAAAGTCCGAGGTAAGTCAAATCTACAAACTATGGACTTCTAGGTAAAGTCCTGCACTTTAGCTTTAGTGATTTTGGCTAGAGATTCGGCCTCAACCCATTTGGTGAAATAGTCCACTGCCACCAGTAGAAACTTTTGTTGTTCGAATATCATTAAAAATGGTCCAAGTATATCCATTCCCCATTGTATAAATGGCCATGAAGCACTTAAAGGTGTGAGTTGAGAAGTTGGCAGTTTTTGAATATTGGCTTTCCTCTGACATCGGTCACATCTTCTTACATAATTAGTGGCATCCTATTGCATGGTTGGCTAGTAGTATCCTTGATATAGCAGTTTATAAGACAATGATCTAGCCCCAAGGTGATTTCCACATACTCCTTCATGAACTTCTCTTAGGGCATAACTGGCTTCAAATAGTCAAAGACACTTAAGAAGTGGCAAAGAGTAGGACCTCTTATATAATTTACCCTTATACAAGATATAACGAAAGGCCTAATTCCTCAATTTTTGAGCTTTCTTGGGATCTTTAGGGAGGATGCCATCTTTCAGATAGAGTATCAATTGATCAATCCAACTGAGCACAGAATCTACTTGCATTATGGTCTGGGTCTCTTCTAAACTTGGATGTTGAAGAACTTCGATGAAAACCTCCTTGGGTAATTCATTTGGGGCTAAAGTAGCCAATTTGCATAGAAGGTCAGCCCTTGCATTTTCTGCTCTAGGGATCTATTGAATATCAGAATGAGGGATCAATGAGCAGGAGTTCCCCATCTTTACCAAACGCAAATAGCCCCCATGTTATTTAGCTTGGGGATTAAAGGCTAAGGTTAAGCTCTATTCTTTATCTAGGTATTTCTTTATGCTTTCTTCCTGGGCTTCATAGCTACAATTGACTTGTTCCACCATCAATTGAGAATCACTATAGACCTTAACACAATCTACCCCTAATTCTTTTACTATTTTTAATCCAGCAATCAAGACTTTATATTCTGCTCCATAATTGGTAGTGAAAAATTCAAAGTGCAGTGCAAATTCAGCAATAACTCTTTCTGGATTGATAAAAATTAAGCTTGCACCTACTCTAGATGCATTAGATGAACCATCAACATACAAAGCCTAAAAATCTTCAGGAAGGTCTGCTTTCTCCTCAAAGAAGCTCGGTTGCAAACTAAAAACACCAACCTCCTACTATTCAGGTTTGATTTATTCAAGGATGGTGCATTCCACTATGAAATTGACTAGTATTTGTGCTTTAATAGATGGTCAAGGTTCAAAATTGATGATAAATTTAGTGAGTTCAATTACCTATTTTGCTATTCTCCCAAAAATATTAGGTCGATGAAGAATTGCTTTGATAGGTTGATTAATGAGGAGTGTGACCGTATGCCCCTAGAAATAAGGTCGAAGCTTTCTAGCTGTATTTAACAAAGCATAGGTTAGCTTTTTTAATTAAATATACTTATTTTTGTATCTCTTAGAACTTGGCTTATGTAGTAGATTAGCTTCTGGATTTTTGCCTCTTTTCTTATTAGGATAGCTCCAATAGCAGTGGGAGATACAGTCAAGTATAGGAACAATTCTTCATTAGGTTTGGGCTTGACAAGGAGAGGAGGTAAGCTGAGATAGTTCTTCAATTTCTCAAAGGCTTGTTGACATTCAAAGATCCAACAAAAGTTCTTTGGCTGTTTAAGTACTTGAAAGAAGGGCTTGCAATGTTTCTCCAATCTCGAAATGAAGTGATTCAGAGCTGTAACCTTCCCTGTCAGGTACTGAACTTCTTTATTATCCTTGGGGCAGTCATTTTCTGGATGGCTAGAATTTTCTCAGGATTTGCTTCAATGCCATGCCTCGATACCATGAATCTTAGAAATTTCTCCGAAGTTACTTTGAAAGCACATTTGGTTGAATTCAACTTCATCTTGTACTTTCAGAGAGTGTTGAAAGTCTCTTTTAGGTTGGCAATATAATTCATTGAAGATCGACTTTTGACAAGCATATCGTCCACATAAATCTTCATATTATGATTAATCTGCTCTTTGAAGATCTTATTCACCAGGCACTGGTAAGTTGCACCTGCATTTTTAAGTCCGAAGGACATGATCCTATAACAATAAAGACCATGATCAATAATAAAAATAGTTTTCTCTAAATCTTCTAGTGCCATCCGGATTTGGTTATAGCTAAAAAAGACATCCATGAAAGTGAGGAGCTCATGGTCCGAAGTTGCATCCACCAGTTGGTCAATTTTGAGTAAGGGATAACTATCCTTTGGATAGGCCTTATTCAAATCTGTAAAGTCGATGCACATCCTCCATTTGCCATTCATCTGCTTGATGAGGATCGCATTTATAATCTAATTCAGATAGGACACCTCTTGGATGAACTTGACTTTAAGGAGCTTGTCAACCTCGTCCATAATCACCTTTTGCCACTCAGGTGCAAAGCTATGCTTCTTCTGCTTCATGAGTCGGTGCTCTAGATCTACACCTAAATGATGTTCCATCACCTCTACATTAATTCCAGGCATATCTGCAAGGACCCAGGCAAAGACATCAGCATTCTTTCGCAAGAAAGCAATGAGCTGTTTTTTAACTTTCTCTTGCAAATTGGAGCCAATTTGAATTGTGTGATCCTTATGCCCATCATTTAGAGAGACTGGAACAAGATCATCGATGGGTTGTCCCCACTCTTCTATCAAATCATCATGGGCATCCAATCCATCCATTGGACAAAGATCTGATTGCTTTCCTCCCTATAAGGCAATAGTAAAATAGTGCCATGCCAGAGCTTGATCTTCTCTGACTTTTTCGACCTCATGTCTTGTTGAAAACTTTATCTTAAAATAGTAGGTTGAGACCATAGCTCAAAGTACATTTAAATTAAGTCAGTCAAGAATTGCATTGTAGGCAGAGAAAGCCTTTACCACTAAAAAATCAACTTGGGCCTTAGATTGCTTTGGATACCGACCTGCCACAACTGGTAAGGTTACTACTCCTTTAACTAGTACAGTATCACTGGTGAATCCTACCAAAGAAGAGTTTATAGGTCCCAGGCGACTATCAGGTATAGATATTTTGGAGAAAGTATTACAAAATAAAGCATCAGCTGAGCTTCCATTATCAATTAAGACACAACGTACATCATAGTCAGCAATATTTAAAGTAACTACAACTATGTCATTATGTAGAAATTGGACTTCATGTGCATCCTCTTCAGTAAAAGTGATGGATTCCTTAATCCTCTACTTCTTCGCCAGTCCAGCTAATCCACTAGCCTTCCTCTATCGATGTCCTCCAGTGATGACATTGATGATTCCAAGCGGGGCCCGATCTTCTTGCAGCTCATCCCTCTGAGGTGGTTTAGATTATAGTAGGACTCTTGGTCAATCTTCACTCCTTTCCGATCGACATCGGAGGAATCGGTCTAGTCAGCCTCTTCTGATAAGCTCCTCAATCTTGTCTTGCAGCTAGATGCATTCTTCAGTATCATGATCATGGTCATGATGGTAGAGATAATACTTATTGGAGTTGCACTTAGCTGGATGAGACCGTATTATCTTTGGCCTTGATAGTTGCTCCATAATTTCTATTAGCACTTGGATCTTTGGAGCATTTAAAGAAGAGTAGTTATGAAATCTTCTGGAAGGAAAGTTCCACTGGACCCTCTGATCCAGACTTCTTGATCGATAAGCTCGAGGTGGGGTTCAGGCTCATCTGTGCTCAAAAAAGATTCTAGAGCACGATCGAGCTTCACTCAACTTCTCAACAGTTGTAGGCTTGTTAGATTCACTCGCTTGCCATTCTCCTATGACTTCATCATCTTTTAATTTGAAGGCCTTCTTTGCTTGAGCATAGCTTTTAGCCTGAGTTAGCATATCGGTGAAGTCTCGGGGGTACTTCTTCTCTAAGAAAAAGAGTAGATCATTCTTCTAGAGGGCATCCTTTAATACAGCCATTGCAATAGACTAGTCTAAATTTGGACCTCCAAAGTAGCAACATTAAAGCGACTGACATAAGCCTGGATGGACTCTCCTTCCTTCTACTTGATATTGATGAGAGAGTCTGAACCTCATCTTTGGCACTGGCTATCGATGAAATGAGCCATAAACTAGTGGCTCAGTTGATCAAAATAAAAGATGGTACCTAATTTGAGGCTCGAGTATTAATTTCTTGCTACTCCCTTCAAAGTGGAGGGGAAGGCTTGGCATAGAATGACATCAAACATGACATGGAGCAGCATCATTATTTTGAAGGCTTCGAGGTGATCGACTGAATTTGAAAATCCATCATAACTCTCAAACCAAGAAAGTTTAAAGTTTAGCGGGATGGGCTCCTTCATAATCTGGGTAGAGAATGGAGGATCAATGCAGATGTCATTATGATGAGTAGGGATGATGTGGTAGAGTTTCTCGATCCATCGATTCATTTTTTGAAGCTTCTAATCAAGAATAACATCTCAATCATGAATCTCAAAATACGGCTGGCTGGAAGGGGTAGAGATCTTTCAGGGATGGAATCATGATTAGAGCAAGGGCTCTCTACCCTTTGCTTCCCATTTCCAGTGGTCACCAGCTGACTTACCTAGGTGGACGTTTCCTACACCAGATCCTAATACTCCAACGAGGATCTTTTTCATTGAACTAGTGCTGGAGGCTACTGCATGGCCTGCACTACTTCAGTGAGGCCCCTAACCTACTGCATAAGCAGGTTAAACTACTCCAAATCTATCATAGCTGTCGGTGGAGGTTGAGGTGTCAATGATAAGATCGAAATAGGCTGATTCGAATGAGATCTGGCAGCAAAGATGGTGGGTCATCGAGTAGAAGCTTTCTTAAGTAGCATCTTGCTGGAATAAGGAGAGGTTAGAAGAAAGTAAAGCAATAGAAAGGAAGAAGATGAACTCGACTAGGTACTCCTTTAAGAATAAGAGCTTAAGAGGTCCTTCCTCTAGTGCCAATCCTATTGGTATAGAAAATAGTTTGGATGTCGGAGCTCACTCAAGTTGGAAAAGATGAGGTCATCGATGAGATCTGCAAGATGAAGTCCTGGCCAAAGTTGGCTTTGGTAGAATCCTCCAATGGTTAAGTTCATTCTCTGACCAACAAGAATGGAGTACTTAGAAGAATTTAGAGTAGAGAGGAGAGCTTAGAGAAGAAAACATATCTAAAGGATCCCTTTTATAGATGGAGCTCTTAATAAAATAATAATGATAGTCATAACAAAATGTTAGTAGGTCATTTGGGCCATGTGGAGTTTATTATGGAGAGTGGGTTGTTGTTGTTGCAACTTGTAGGCAATTGAGTTCCATTTGCTAGAGTTCAAATGGAAGATCAGAGAATTTTGTGTCTACTAGTAAGCTGTTCCTGCTGGGATGAAGAACTTGAAGTTGGATCAGCTAAACTTGAAGATTGGCTTCTAGGTAATGGGTGGTGGACCTTCAATTGGTTAGATTTTATTGGTACTGCTTATGATAGCTTTGAGGAGCTCAGTCACTTTCAAGGTTGGTTGAGAGCGAGCATGAATATTCCGACTGGAGATCAGAAAGAAGATAGTGGGTTCTTTACCGAGGATTGCGGCTAGGCTCTCCTAGAGAAGTTCAATCGAGACAATAGGGATTTGAGATTGGCTGAAAGCCTGGATGGGTGATAGCCAAGACTCATGGCTTCTTGTTGGTGTCATTCTGGCTGTTCTCAGGAGTTCGACTAGCTGGGGTCTTTGATGCAAAATTGATGATATACACTATACAGCGAAGGAATTCGGCTGTCTTCAAGATCGGCTTCTAGAAAAAGTTTGAACTTATGTTGCTGGCAAAGTCCTTTCATTGACTCAGGATTGTCTGGTTAAGGTCCTTAGTGCAAGAGTGCTAGGATCTACCACTCGTAGCCCAGAGTAGAAGAATTCAGCTATAGAGAAATTTGACTGGAGAGAAATTTAGTTGGCCAAGATTCCTAATTTCTGAGATTGATGAGATCTGCCACCTGCAGTGATAGAATTTGGCTAGAAGAAGTTTGGCTATCTTCAAGGTCGGCCACCAGACGAGGTCGGACTATGCTAGAATTCTATATTGGGAGTCCTACTAACCATCTTGAGCTAAAGATCAGAATTAATTGAATGAAGGCTCCTTTCACTATCCAAGTTCATCCTGATGAAGTCCATCATGCCTTTGGCGGGTTCTGCAGTCATTAAAAGAGAGCTGACGGTTACTGTTGAGAAGTTTGTCTGCTACACAAGGTCTGAAGGCCGATCTTTTTTAATTAGGTTGGAGCTGGAAAGTAGCTTGGTTGAAATTCGGATATGGTTGCCACAACTTTGTATGGAGTTATACTGAGGTCGGACATCTCACTAGACTTCGGCAAAAGCTATTTTATCCCCAACAAAAGATATTTTCTTTCTCTTGACAATAAGGTTATCCCTTGAGGGAAAATCAAATCAAGTCTTTTATTATAAAACTTTCCATATCAAGAGATAATAATTTTAGCTTATAAATAATTCAAGTTATCATACTTCCACTACACACTCTGATTTAAACCATCAAAATTCTTTGGATGCACTAAATAATTTTTGATTAAAATACTATTTTATAGTAAACATATCCAAAATTTAAATTCCAAGTAGAGTAAAAAAGGAACATTTAATTCTCATCCCCAATATGCATTGAACACATTCATGTAAATCAGTTCTTAACTCCATTGACACATTCAAAACCATCATTTAGGTCAATTACTATAACTCAAAAATACATTAAATCTTAATTATCTTGTCAATTCAATGAAATGATTCCAAATCAGACTCCTATGAGTCAAAATAATTGAAAACTTTTCTTAATGCTCCATCAAGTTATAAGGCCTTGAATCATCACGCATGAGTAAAATTGACTCAATTATCTCTTCTAAAGTTTCTTTTATCAAGATCATTAATATCTATCAAAAATCTTTTATAACAATCATGCAAGCTACTTAAAATCAAATTCTATATTGAATTCTAGATTTTATTGGGGACCTCCAAAATTTTGCATTACTATTTCACATACGTCCTATAATCTCTGATAGATATAAATAGGATCTTTTATCTTGATTCAAAGATGGCAAATCAAGATTCCACCAAAATGAGTGTACTATAATCTCAAATAAATTCATTTTCTTTAATTAAAAATAGACTTATCTAAAATATCCATAATTGTATTTTCTCCTCATACATGTTAGTTTTATACATTATCCATATATCAGGTTCAACCTTGAAAAAATATTCTAATTAGATATATAATTTCTTTTTTAGTCCAAAACTTACATAACTTTTTATGAATGAATCTTTATCTTGCCACTAAATAATTAAGCTCACTCTTGGAGCAATATCATAATATTACTCTCACGTCAAATTTGAGCTTGCAATTCACTTTATAATCATGATGCATAATAAAATTTCATGATCAATCCTTTTATAATTACTTTAAATCAAAATCTTTCTATTATAATATAATCCATAGATTGCCACCATATATCAAATCCTATGAATCATAATTCTTCATTGATCTTTTCATATGTAATCATAATGTTTAAATGAAAATCTTAATGATTATAACTTATACTACAATCATTCCAATATCTCTAGTATCTATCCATCTACACTCATCATATGTTAGATTTTGTATATCATAATTTATTTACTTATGCTCTGATATCACGTTAATTATCATGTCCACCCATCCAAGATCACGAACCAAGAGACATGGCAACCACTGTATTCTTATGGAGAACACTTTCCACAAGCATGCAAAGCATCTCAACACGGTATCAAATATATCACATAAAGATAATTTAAAAACTAAAATTTAAAATTCAATCAATCAATAAATCTAACTAATAAATAAAATTTAAAAATCTTATATTCATTGAACCTCCAATAATAGTCCTATAAAATATAATAATAAATTTAAATTTAAATATAAATTATATTGATAATGTCAAATCTCACTTCTAATCTTACTTCCAAAGTAATATTCACATCCACAACTAAGTATCTAAATATGAAAAAGAAAAAGATAATAATGAGCTAGATAACTCAGTAAATAATGAATACTTTAACTAAATAATTCATAGATAATATATGATGCAGTAGTTAAAATATAATTTATCATCAATCAGTGTACTAACACAATCAAATTCATTTTCAAAATATGAATTCAGTAATATTATTATCTTTTAAATATTCATATACATACATATTTAAAAATTTGATTCAAAATAAATTTTATTTAACTTATCAATCTTTAACTATGACCGTACTTATATCCTATGGTAGAACCGAAATACCACACTTATACCTATGGTGGGATTGGGATACCAAACTTATACCCTATGATGGGGACAAAATACCATACATATACCATATGGCTAGTTCAAAACATTACACTTATATCATGTGCTGGGCTTAATAATAGTTAGAATACCAATACATAACCCCCAATTGGTATAGTTTAAAACATAGTCATGTAGAGAACGCAAATCCAATTTGTATCAAAGCTTTTTCATAGAATAATATATATTTAATAATCAAATTAAAATATGCATATATGATACCAAATCAGTAGACAATTATAGTAATAGCCCAAAAAGTAATATTTCAGAATTTCATATCAATTTTCATTCAAAATATATTTTTCAAAATTAATAAGATGAAATAGGGCTGATCAAGCAATACTATTCGATATCTTCATTAGTCCAATCAAAGTAATTTAATCAAATTATGATTAAACTAATCTATAGATAGTTCAATATAAATCATGGATGATAAAATTTAGGGGGATCTAATTTTGCTAAGGTAAGTGCGAACATGCTATCTGGTAATCATGGGTCAAGACTTCTTCACTAGGATCGGTCAACTCATTAAAATAGTTTTATCAAGATCCAAAAGGCTAGCCCTAGGAAAGAAAGAATATAGAGAGAAAATTATAGAGAAGAAAAACTAGAGAGAAAAAGTAGAGAGAAGATGGAGAGGAAAATTAGAGAGAGAAAAATAGGAAAAAGAGAGGAGAGAGAACTTTTTTCTCTCACTTTTTTTCTCTTTCTTTCTTTTGTTTTCTTCTTTTCTTTTCTTGTTTTGCTTCTTCTTTTCTTTTTCTCTTATGTTTGGGTGAAATAGGGGATTAATTCCATTAAATTCCCATTTTGGCTTAAAATAGGGGAAACTTCCATCGGAAAGATGGTGTTCGGGGATACGTCCCATGGTGGTGCAACCAGGACTTCCTAGGTTGGTGGTTGGTGATGATGTCCAGTATTGAAAAAATCAAAAAAAATATTGAAAAATAGGAGATAAATCAAAGACTTGATTTTCTTTAAAAAAAAAAAAATCTAGCAATCCAGCTAGAAATATAGAGCTTGAAAAGATGGGATTTAAGATCGATAAGAAGGTTACCGAGTCTTAACCTTTGTTTTTTATAATATTTGGAGGTTGCTTAGCTGGAACATGGAAGGCATTCAGCAAATATATGAACCAATCACCAACAAACTCCTAATTTGAAATGGAGCCTAGCTGATGGGGTTGAAAGGGGGCTATAGTTGTTTAAATAGAGCTGAAACCTAGCTCTTCTAATCACTCTCGACTTTGATTCATCTCTCCAATGAGTGGAAGTCTTCTTCATATTTTTTTTGGGCTAAATGGCTTTTGATTTCCCGAGCCTCATGGGCTAGTTGTACTAGTATCAGGTCTTAAAGGCCTGGGTGTTACAATATACCTTATAATATTCATTTTTAACTCACCATAGGTGGCACCACAAGTTCATGGTAGTGGCCCCCTACTCCCCAAGGTTGAGGAGTGTTGAGAAAAACACAAGCAAGCTAATTTTTCTTCTTTATGGGATTAAATAATCTTTTATAAAATTATTATAAGTAACCAATAAAAATCAGCACAAATGATACGGATAAATAAAACCACACAAAAACATCTAAAATTTTACGTGAAAAACCAAAAATGGGAAAAACCATGGGCCGAAGCCAAGGAGAAACTTGCACTATAATCAATGGGATATGCAATTCTTTTGGAAATTCCAGAGATCATGGAGACCACAAATCATCAAATTCACAGCAAACAGTAATGCCAAAAAATCTCACAATCTAGAGTTAAATAAAAATCTATGTTAGAAGATATTCGACAACAATTAGATCGCTAGATGTGGAGAACCAAATGCAGAGAACATGCCTGCAAAATTTTAGGCCAATCGGAGTTGAATCATCATTTCGATTGAAGCCAAAAAGGTTTCAGTGAAAAAAAATCTCCCTTCCTTTCTTTCTCTGATGGCAGCCTCGTGTGCGTGCCTGAAAACCAGAAAAAATGGAGAGGTAGGAGAAGAAAAGTAAGGGCAAAAGAGATATTTCTCTCTTTAACCCTCAAAAGGCACATTGGTTATTGGGCCACCACATGGGCAGAACCCAACAAATCTCCCCCTTCTGATCGATGTGGGGGCTTCATTAAACCTGCCATCTATCTACATACCTCCATCTTATCTCTTAGCAATGCTTTTATCAATATATTGAGGTGGATGGCACTCTGACTGTCACTGTAAACTATGAATCCTTTCTGCTTCATTCCTAGTTCCCATAGAAATTCTCATCCAAAGTACTTCTTTACAAGCTTTAGTTACAGCTATATATTCTACTTCTATAGTTGACAAGGCGATACATTTCTATAATCTGGATTGCCATGACACAGCTACCCCTACAAAAGTAATTAGGTAGCCTAAAGTAGACTTTCTAGAGTCAACATCTCCAGCCCAATCTGCATCACTATAACCACACAACACTAGTTTATCGATTCCAAAATATAAACAAATACCAGATGTTCTTTTAAGATACCTGAATATCTACTTCATTGCTTTTCAATGTTGTTTACCTAGATTAGAGAGGAATCTACTGACCACACCAACTGCATGAGCAATATCAGGCCTGGTGCAAACCATAGCATACATGAAACTGCCAACTACAGATGCATAAGGCACTTTGTCCATCTTCTCTTTCTCTTTTCTGCTAGTAGGACACTGCTGAGAGCTTAACTTAAAGTGGCCTGCGAGTGGAAAATTCACTGGTTTCGTTTTGCTCATATTAAATCTATCAAGAATCTTCTCAATGTATTTCTTCTGAGAAAGCCATAACTTTTCTTGTTTTCTGTCATGGAGAATTCTCATAACAAGAATATGCCTGACTGGTCCTAAATCTTTTATTGCAAAAGATTTACCCATCTCCCTTTTTAGCTTATTGATTTTCTTTCTATCATGACCTACAATCAACATGTCATCAACATAAAGCAAAAGTATGATAAAATCATTATCATCAAATCTTTTAACAAAAACACAATGATCAGAAGAGATTCTTGCATATCCATATTCTATCATAAATGACTCAAACTTTCTGTACCACTGTCAAGGTGCTTGCTTTAGACCATATAAGCTTTTCTACACCCTACATGTAAGATGCTCCTTGCCTTTGACCTTAAACCCTTTTGGTTGCTCTATGTATACCTCTTTCTCCAGAATACCATGGAGAAAAGTTATTTTCATATCAAGCTATTCAATTTCTAAATTCAAGGTAGCAGCTAATCCAAGCACAACTCTGATAGATGACATCTTCACTATAGATGAGAAGATCGCCTCAAAATCAACACCCTACTTCTGACCAGAATCCTTCACAACTAGTCTGGCCTTATACCTTGGTTGTGAGCTATTCTCTTCATTCTTCAATCTGAACACCCATTTGTTCTTGAGTGCTTTCTTATCCTTAGGTAGTTCCACCAGCTTACATGTGTGATTGTCATACAAACTTTGCATCTCCTCTTGCATGGCTTTCATCCATTTTTCACTTTGCTGATTTAAAGTAGCTTCCTGATAGCTCTCTGGTTCTCCCCCATCAGTCAACAATACATACTCATGAGTAGGATATCTTGTAGAAACATATCTCTTCCTACTAGATCTTCTCAAAGGTACTAGCTCTGTAGGTACCTGCTCATCAAGCTGCTCAGGGACTACTTCATCAGTTATAGGAGACTCATCAGGTATAGGTGTAACATCAACAGAAATCTTAGCATCTACTGGCTAATGGTTATTTTCTTGTATCTCTCCTCTATTATTTGTAGGTGAAGGGACTATATCTGTATCACCGAGATCATCTCTGAATGACTGTCTTTTTTCGATCTGTTCAATATCTTCAGTAGTTTGATCTTCCATGAATACAGCATCTCTGCTTCTAATCACCTTCTTATCAACTGGATCCCACAATCTATAGCCAAATTCTTCATGTCCATAACCTAAGAAGATGCACTGTCTTGTCTTGCTATAAAGCTTGGATCTTTCATCTTTAGGAACATGAATGAATGCCCTACAGCCAAACACTCTCAAGTGTTTGTAGAAAATATCTTTCTCTATCCACACTTTATCTGGTATGTCACCATTCAATGGAACTAAAGGAGAAAGGTTAATTAAATCAACTGCAGTCCTCATTGCTGAAGGGAAATCCTGATTTTTTGGACCAGGTTCGTTCAGATCTGATCAGATCAAGAGATATATTTCAAAATTTTTTTTCTTTGATCTAGATCAGATCTAAGATGTTTTAGATCTGATTATTATTATTTTAAAAATTAAATAAAATTTAGATAAATTAAATAAATTTTAATTTACCTTGATATCGGTAATCCTATTACCCATTGATGATTCTGTATGCAACGGAAGGTTCTGGATCTAGCCACGCAAGTGCCTGGCCTCTACCGGTATCCACTCAAGCTGGATCTGAAGATCCTCTTCTTCTCTATCACATCTCCAAAAATTAGATCTGGATCTGATCTGAAGGATCTTCAAAATTTCTTTTGAAGATCAGCAGTCGTCCTTTGCAGCAGCGCAGCCTTCTAGCTTTCAGTCACCTTTCTTTGATCTGGATTGCACCAACCAAAAATCCAAAACTCCTTTTAGATGTGGAGAGAAAAGGGAGAAGGTGGTTTGGCATGGAGGAAGAGGGGAGAGGCAGCCTTGGGGTATGGGAATTATGATTCCTTTCAATCACTTCCCATCACAATCTGGGTTGGGCGCAGGGTCTTATTTATAGACTAAGCATGATCCAACTCCTCTTCTTCCCAACCAATCACAACTCTTTGTGAAATCAGATCTAAATCTGATTGGTGGGAATAGAGTCCCCTAGATTCCTCCTTAGAGGGTGCCTAAGACCAGTCAAAGTTGGTTCTTAGGAGAACTCTAATTGGAATCCAAAAAGGAGATGGAGTCCTTGTCCAACAAGGACTCCTAGGCACCTCCAACTTGGGCACACGCCTAGAGTGGCGTGCGCCCTCCTCCTTGCCAGATTCTAGTAGGGGGACAAGCCCCTACCAGCTCTCCAATAGATGCGTGACATGTGGTCAAAAGTTAAAGTATTTATGGTCAACATTTGACCAGTCAATGGTAGACTTTTGACCAAAGCCAAAGAACAAAAAATGGCAGGTGAAAAAAATGGCAGGTAATGTCTTACAAAATAAGATAACCTTTTCTAACTTGGACAACCTCCTGTCAGACTATATGAAGGCCTCTGATTGAGCACAAACTCCTTTGGCTCAGGCAGGACAACTTATTTATGATAGTAAAAGAAAAATGTTAGGTTCAATCGAGTGCTAGCACGATTTTCTTGAACCTAATTGAATCTCATTCAGATCAATTGAACTGGACCAGTTTAATTGATGATCATCAGATTCAAACCCTTATTTGTGTGACCCAGTTAAGTTCAGTTCTGTATGATAATAGAATATGTCATGATCTCTATCATCGACATCATCGAAACTCCTTTCGATGGATCAAAACTCTTCTAATTCGAACAGCTAGAATGATCGATCATCTAAATCATTCTAATTGCTCCCAAAATCCACCAGTGACACCTAGCAGTATATGGTGGCAACCCATCAGAGCTGAATGTGAACCTCTTGGTGCAGCTACCTATGTGATTAAGTCCTTCTATCTTCAGCCCCGATCAGATTAGGGTTAAGGTAAACTCGTCAAACCCTAGTTTCTGTCATATGATGTAATCATTCGATTCGAGTCCGATGTGAAAATCTAAATAGAAACTCTTTCTATTATTTCACTCTGCCATGGCCATGGACTTCTGGACTTGATTCTCATGATTATCATAGGGCTGCTCCTCTACCATCCGAGGTAGATAGATTCCATCTTGATGCCATCCAGTTCCTACAATGAACATGCTATAGCCAACATACACCTCAGGGTTCCGATATGGCTAGGAGATCGAGTAATGGTGTAGTCAAACTATAACATCCTCAAGGTGAACTACCGATGCACCTCAGATCAAAGAACCAGACACACTACTACAGCATCGAGTCAGTCATTGACGAGAAGGTAGACTCTCCTAATGACTACTCGAGGTGGTCACGCTCAGTGCCCTCGTTCTCTAACGAGTACCTATACTCTCGCTCTGGTGTCTCCACACCATAGACTCAAGACTCATCTACTAAAGAGAAGCGATTGTACACCAACCTTTTGGATCAATCACCATCCTCGTGATGATCCTATGGTCGGGAGCATTTTATGAGTTAATAATGATTATTCATGTCTTAAATTTTCAACTCTTGAAAATATGAATTATCATTACCATTAACTCAAAGGATGTATCACAGATACTAAATACACATATGTGATAGAAAATAATCCATTTTATTGATATTAGTCAAAATTATAATTTTGCCTTTAGAAGTGTATTACAAGTGTCAGCCAATTCTGGCTTCTAGGGCACATATATCTAACAATCTCCCACTTGTCCTAAAGCCAATTGGCTACAAGTCTAAGTTCCATCTTCTCAAGATGGGCTTCGATCTTCTGCTGGCCCAACAGGCTTTGTAAGTGGGTCTGCCACATTATCTGTGGAGTTGACTCTCTTGACCTCGACGTAACCCTTCTCGAGGTAATCGCGGATGAGGTGGTATCGCCGCTCAATATGCTTGGATTTCTGGTGAGACCTTGGCTCCTTAGCAAGGGCTATGGCGCCATTGTTGTCGCAGTATAGAGGAATGGCATCTGATGGCATTACTCCAATTTCTGCAGCAAACTTCTTGTATCAGAATGCTTCCTTTGCAGCCTCTGATGCAGCGATATATTCTGCTTCCATGGTGGAATCTGCTATCATCGTTTGTTTGGAACTCTTCCAGCTGACAGCACCACTATTGCACACAAACAGACTCCCAGATGTCGACTTTCGATCATCTATATCAGACATAAAATCCGAGTCTGTGTATCCCTAGGACTTGGAGTTCTCCATTACCAAAGACCAACATCATATCCTTAGTTCTTCTTAAGTACTTAAGGATACATTTCACAGAAGTCCAGTGTTCTTCACCTGGATTTGACTGATATCTACTTGTGACACTCACAGCATGGGCTATATCAGGTCGTGTACATAGCATGGCATACATGAGGCTCCCTATTGCAGAAGCATAAGGGATCTTGCTCATGCATTCTATTTCCTCAGGTGTGCTAGGGCACATCTTTTTGGAAAGATGAATACCATGTCTGAAGGGTATTAATCCTCTCTTAGAGTTTTCCATACTAAACCTCTTTAGTACTTTCTCTATGTACATCTTCTGTGAAAGTCCTAGCATCCTATTCGGTCTATCCCTATAGACCTTAATTCCTAGAATAAAGGATGCTTTGCCTAGGTCTTTCATGGAGAATTCCTTGGACAACCATAATTTGACTGTTGTCATCATGAAAATATCATTTTCCAATAAGGAGGATGTCATCCACGTACAATACGAGGAAGACAACAGCGCTCCCACTGACCCTTTTGAAAACACACAGTTCCTCTTCATTTTTGATGAAACCAAACATTTTGATCACATCATTGAAATGAGTGTTCCAGCTCCGAGATGCTTGCTTAAGTCCATATATGGACCTTTGCAGCTTGCAAACCTTGTGATCAGTATCACTGGATGTGAAACCTAGCGGCTGTTCCATATAGATATCTTTCTCAAGATATCCATTTAAGAACACCGTTTTCACATCCATTTGCCATATTTCATAATCGAAATAGGCTGCAACGACAAGCAATGTGCGGATGGATTTTAGCATAGCCACTGGAAAAAAGGTATCCTGATAGTCAATGCCTTTGCGTTGACTATAACCTTTTGCCACTAGTCTAGCCTTGAATGTCTCCACATTCCCATCTGCACCAATCTTTCTCTTGAAGATCCATTTACATCCCAATAGGTACTATACCTTCTGGTGGATCTACTAAGGTCCAGACTTGGTTTGAGTGCATCGAGTCAATTTCTGACTGCATTGCCTCTAGCCATTTCTTGGAGTCGATATCTGATATCATCTCATTATAGATTTTGGGATCATCACCATGAGCACCATTACCTACGAGAAACATTTTCTCTACATCCTCTGAAATAATACCTAAGTATCTCTCAGGAGGATGAGAAAACTCTTTCCGATCTACGAGGTGGAGGAGGTAGTGTTCTTATTGGCTCAACCTGATTTGGTTCCAATTGGTCCTTAGCTCATTATACTTGTGAGACTTTCTCATCAAGCTTAATCTACTTTTCAATGCCGCTATCTTGAATAAACTATTTTTCAAGAAAGATGGCATGTCGACTCACAATCACATTATGGTCTTCTGGAATGTAGAAATAGTATCCTAATGACTCTTTAGGATATCCTATGAATCGAGCTCTAAAGGACCTAAACTCTAACTTATCCGCTTGTTGTCTTTTGACATGAGCCGGACAATCCCAAATTCTGAGATGACTCAGACTTGGTTTCTTATCATGCCATATCTCATACGGTATGGTAGGAACGGTTTTAGAAAAAATCCTATTCAGTAGATAAATTGAAGTTAACAATGACTGTCCCCAAAGAAAATCAGGAAGGTCTGTAAAGCTCATCATGGATCGAACCATATCTAATAGGGTTCGATTTCTCCATTCTGAAATCCCGTTGAGTTGAGGTGTTCCTGGTGGAGTCCATTGAGAGACTATGCCATTTTCCTTTAGATAGTCTAGGAATTCCCGATTAAGGTATTCACCTCCTCGATCTGATCGAAGAACCTTAATGGGTTTTTCAGTTTATTTTTCTACTTCATGTCTGAATTCTTTGAACTTTTCAAAAGCTTCAGACTTATGTCTCATAAGATACACATACCCATACCTAGACAGATCATCGGTAAAGGTAATGAAGTAGACAAAATTGCCTCTAGCCGGCACATCAAATGGGCCGCACACATCAGTATGTACTAGGGCAAGGAGATCTGTGGCCCTCTCCCCATGTCCAATAAAAGAAAGTTTGGTCATTTTGCCTTGAAGACAGGATTCACAAGTTGGATATGACTCGAAAGTCAATGGACTCAATAGCCCATTTTTCTCCAATTTGTTGATCCTATCTTCTGCTATATGACCTAATCTCAAGTGCCATAGATATCTATCGTTTGGACTATCCCTAGGTCGTTTGGCATTCACGTTTTGCTCGATAGTTAGAACAGGTACATCAATATGTAGCTGATAAAGACCATTAATAAGAAAACCATTTGCAATTTTATTTCTTTCATAAAGAATGTTACAATGGTCCTTAAAGAAGGTAATCACATAGCCTTCTTGTGCTAAGCATGAAACAAAATCAAATTCCTGCTAGCTGCAGGCACATAATAACAGTCTTTCAAAACTAAGTCTAAACCAGATGGTAATCGAAGAGGGTATGTTCCCACGGCTACTGCAGCAACTCTTGCTCCATTATCGATGCATGGGATCATGTCTCCATCCCTCAACCTCCTGCTATCCTCAAGACCCTGCATGGAAGTGCACAGATGAGCACTAGAACCAGAGTCAAGCACCCAACTGGATGCAGAAGAAATCATAAGGTTAGACTCAATAACGAGCATACCTCCAGAAGGATGTTCTTTCTTATTCTTCAGGGTGGCCAGGTAAGTAGAGCAGTTTTGCTTCCAATGGCCATCGTTGTTGCAATGAAAACACTTTTCTTTGACATCGGCCCTTTTCTTTGGTTCTGTCTTCTTTTTCTTTGCTCCTTCCATCTTCTCCTTTTTCGCAGACTTCTTTTTCTTTCCATAAGACTTTCTTTTGGAAGAAGTCCATTCCATAGCAAGAACTGAGCCTTTAGAACCTTTCATAGAAAGCTCAGCGGTAACCAGCATATTCATTAATTCGGCCAAGGAAATTTTGAAGTTTATGCATGTGGTAATTCATGATGAATTGTCCATATGCATCAGTCAAGGATTGCAGAATAATATCGTTCTGCAGATCCAAGTCTAACTTCACACCGAGCTTCTCAAGCTCTTCCATGTCCTTGATCATTATCAGACAGTGATCTTGGACTGACTGCCCATCATGCATCTTAGCCTTAAAAAGTCATTTTGTGACTTGATATTTGGCTGCGCGACTCTGTTCACCAAACATCTCCTACAGGTGAGCCAACATTTGGCAAGCAGTCTTGATATCTTCATGTTGGCGCTGGAGCTCATCAGACATCGAGCCCAACATGTAATATCTGGCCTTATTATCTTCGTCTATCCATTTTTCTAGAGACGCTCTCTGTTCAATGGATGGACGGGCTGGTAAGGTGGGAGGGTCCTGGTCCAATACATGGGTTAACTTCTCAAAATCCAAAACTATTTTATAGTTCCTAAGCCAATCTTTATAATTGGGTCCAGTCAGTCTATGTGTGTCCAGGATACGTGCCAATGGGTTGGACGCAGACATTTTTCCTGTAGAGAGTCAAAGATTCTAGTTAGATATTATAATTTTGACTTGACCAATTTGTTTAGGAATTTTTTTATTTTTAAACAAATTAGCTTCCACTATTTTCTCGGATCCCTACACTCCCTCTGTAGAGATGCGAAAATCTTCCACGATTAATGATTTCTAGTGGGTGGTGCGGTCTCACCAACTGACTCATCACCTCACCTAACAGTTATTGGTGATGGGTTAGCCAATGAGTGAACAACTCTTGTTCAATGATTCTCTAATCATGGTGCACCCAAACTTGGTCTCTAATTCATGAATCTCACCGTATCCAAAATATTGATCCACTCCTTAGTTAAGTCAGACCCACCATTTGCATAGACTGGGTTCCTAATTGAGTCTCTCACCGTATCCGGAATATTGAGCCCAACTCATCCTCCAGCCCATAGCATCCAATGCCTAATAGACATGGTTGCATCTTCCCGGTGCAACTGAGCCACTGTATCCAGCCGAGAACAATCAACCTCGGGAAGGGTCCCGCACATCTACAATGGTGGAAGACCTCAGACTTAATCTTTTCTTAGGGAGAATTGATTTAGGTCTCATTAAACTAGACTTGTCATAGTCATAACAATTATGACTAACCTAGTGGCATGGGTTAGCTCGGATTATTGACCACCTCAGATCAGAACTGTGTCAACAAATATGGCCAGGTAAGTGAGACCGGTGGAAGGAATATGCCATTAACTCGTACAAGAACGCATTCAGGTCGAGTAGCTTCCAATTAAAAACCAGTCGGTCGTATGTGCCAAACTTACCTTAGACACCAAATTGTTGAGCCAGAACCAATTGGGTTAGCCTACAATCCAGACTCTAACCTCTGAGCCTAATTAGGTCTTGCTTGATCGTGACTCGATCTTGACCCAGACTTAATCCTATTAGGCTGGTCAATTTAAGCATTGTTGATCCCATCTAACCAACTCTTGATTCGGTTTGATCAACCGCTTAGACCTAATTGAGCTACCCAAGCCCGAACCCAGTATTATGAATATGTCTTAGATCTGAAATTCTCAATTTTAGACCTAATTGATATTCCATAATCTTAATTCTTAATTAAGTAGGGTTCATAAATAAAATATGCACAATAAATCCTAGGGTTTCAGGATCTAGGATTTTGCAGAAAGTAAGTTTTGGATTTCTGATTAAGGACGAACACGCAGCACCCCTACACATCATAAGAACACCCCATCGAATGGGAAGAGAGGGCCTTTAAATCCTTCTTCATTCTTATGACCGGACGGCCAAGAGGAACGCCTTAATCAGGAACATGCAATACTACAAAATAGTTTTAGATCTATATCATATATCTCATATACAAATAGATCTAATCATGGCATATTTTGCATACATCTCATGTATCGAATCATGCATATTTTCAGATCTAAATTATCTCATAATAATCTAAAAAATTAGATTTAAATTGATCTAATCAAAATAAATTCTAATCTAGATAATTATGTAGAACTATTCTACAACTAGTCTAGACATGCATCAATCATATCTCATATGATATTTAAAATTAAATAATTTTTATTTACTATTTTTTAGATATTATTATAACTATTATAATATTAAAAAATAGTAAATAAATAGATCTAAAATATGATTTAATCAGATTAAATCAAAAACATGCAAGACTATTCTATAGAACTATTCTATTTTAGAACTAGTCATGCATATTTTCTAATCTTAGATCCAAATTATTTAATTTTAATTTTTTTGATTTTAGATCTGATCACATCTCATGTGACATCTAAAATCATTTATTTTATAATTAAAATAAATTTAAAATCAGATCTAAACATTTTTAGAACCTTGGCTCTGATACCAGTTGAAGGAAAATCCTGATTTCCCGATCCAGGTTCATTCAGATCTGATCAGATCAAGAGATATATTTTAAAATTTTTTTTTTTTGATCTAGATCAGATCTAAGATATTTTAGATCTAATTATTATTATTTTAATAAATTAAAATAAAATCTAGATAAATTAAATCAAATTTAATTTACCTTGATATGGGTAATCCTATTACCCTTGATGATCCTGTATGCAGCGAAAGGTTCTGGATCTAGCCACGCAAGTGCCTGGCCTCTACCGGTATCCACTCGGGCTGGATCTAGAGATTCTCTTCTTCTCTATCACATCTCCAAAATCAGATTCGGAGGATCTTCAAAACTTCTTTTGAAGATCAGCAGTCGTCTTTTGCAGCAGCGCAGCCTTCTAGCTTTCAGTCGCCTTTCTTTTATCTGGATTGCACCAACCAAAAATCCAAAACTCCTTTTGGACGTGGAGAGGAGAGGGAGAAGGTGGTTTGGCATGGAGGAAGAGGGGAGAGGAAGCCTTGGGGCGTGGGAATTATGATTCCTTTCAATCACTTCCAATCACAATCTGGGTTGGGTGCAGGATCTTATTTATAGACTAAGCGTGATCCAACTCCTCTTCTTCCCAATTAATCACAACTCTTTATAAAATTAGATTTAAATCTGATTGATGAAAATAGAGTCCCCTGGATTCCTCCTTAGAGGATGCCTAAGATCAGTCAAAGTTGGTTCCTATGAGAACTCTAATTGGAATCCAAAAAGGAGATGGAGTCCTTGTCCAACAAGGACTCCTAGGCGCCTCCAACTTGGGCACACGCCTAGAGTGGCGTGCGCCCTCCTCCTTGCCAGGTTTTGATAGGGGGATAAGCCCCCACCAGCTCTCCAATAGGTGCATGACATGTGGTCAAAAGTCAAAGTGTCTATGGTCAACATTTGACCAGTCAAAGGTAGACTTTTGACCAAAGTCAAAGAACAAAAAATGGCAGGTGATCAAAAATGGCAGGTAATGTCTTACAAAATAAGACAATCTTTTCTAACTTGGACAACCTCCAGTCAGACCATATGAAGGCCTCTGATTGAGCACAAACTCCTTTGGCTCAGTCAGGACAACTTATTTATGATAGTAAAAGAAGAATGTTAGGTTCAATCGAGTGCTAGCACGATTTTCTTGAACCTAATTGAATCTCATTCAGATCAATTGAACTGGATCAGTTCAATTGATGATCACCAGATTCAAACCCTTATTTGTGTGATCCAGTTAGGTTCAGTTCTGTATGGTAATGGGATATGTCATGATCTCTATCATCGACATCATCGAAACTCCTTTCGATGGATCAGAACTCTTCTGATTCGAACAGCTAGAATGATCGATCATCTAAATCATTCTAATTGCTCCCAAAATCCATCCAGTGACACCTAGCAGTATATGGTGGCAACCCATCAGAGCTAAATGTGAACCTCTTGGTGCAGCTACCTGTGTGATTAAGTTCTTCTATCTTGAGCCCCGATCAGATTAGGGTTAAGGTAAACTCGTCAAACCCTAGTTTCTGTCATATGATGTAATCATTCGATTCGAGTCCGATGTGAAAATCTAAATAGAAACTCTTTCTATTATTTCACTCTACCATGGCCATGGACTTCTAAACTTGATTCTCATGGTTATCATAGTGCTGCTCCTCTACCACCGAGGTAAATAGATTCCATCTTGATGCCATCCAGTTCCTACAATGAACATGCTATAGTGAACATACACCTCAGGATTTCGAATGGCTAGGAGACCGAGTAATGGTGTAGTCAAACTATAACACCCTCAAGGTGAACTACCGATGCACCTTAGGTCAAAGAACTAGACACACTACTGCAGCATCGAGTCAGTCATTGACGAAAAGGTAGACTTCCTAATGACTACTCGAGGTGGTCACGCTCAGTATCCTCGTTCTCTAACGAGTATCTGTACTCTCACTCCGGTGTCTCCACATCGTAGACTTAAGACTCATCTACTAAAGAGAAGCAATTGTACACCAACCTTCTGGATTAATCACCATCCTCGTGATGATCCTATAGTCGGGAGCATTTTATGAGTTAACAATGATTATTCATGTCTTAAATTTTCAACTCTTGGAAATATGAATTATCATTACCATTAACTCAAAGAATGCATCACAGATACTAAATACACATATGTGATAGAAAATAATCTATTTTATTGATATTAGTTAAAATTATAATTTTGCCCTTAGAAGTGTATTACAAGTGTCAGCCAATTCTGGCTTCTAGGACACATATATCTAACAATTGCCTCACCCCAAAATGAGTTAGATAGCTTAGCATATGAAAGCATACATCGTATCTTTTCTTCAATTGTTCTGTTCATCCTTTCTACTACCCCATTATACTGAGGTGTCTTTAGAATAGTTTTCCCAAGCTTAATACCAAGATCTTTGCAATACTTCTTAAAAGACCTCTGTATTCGCCACCATTATCAGCACGAATACACTTCAGATGTTTTCCTATCTCTCTTTCAGCACTTGTATGAAAATGTTCAAATACATCTATCACATGATCTTTAGATCTCAAAGGATATGCTCAAACCTTTCTAGAATGGTCATCAATAAAGATAACAAAATAAGTAGCACCACCAAGACTTTTAGCATTCATAAAATAGACATCATTATGAATCAAATCAAGAATACTTTGACATCTATGAGCATGTAATCTATGAAATGCATGCCTATGTTGTTTGCCAACCAAACAATGAGTACATAGTGGTAGATAGGTACCTTTCAAATCTAGCAAAAGTTGCTCCTTTTACAAGAAATTCTAGGCCTTTCTTGCTCATGTGACCAAGTCTCTTATGCCACAGCTCAATGGAGGAATTTTCAAGAGCATTCACTTCTCCTCTACATATTCTGACTTCTATCCTATAGAGAGTGTCCAACTTCTTGCCTCTGGCTTTTATCAATGAGCCTCTAGTGAGCTTTCATTTTTCTTCACTAAAGGTACTACAATAACCTTCATCATCAAGGCAACATGTAGAAATTAAGTTGAGGCGAATGTCTGGTACATGTCTAACATCTTTCAGTAGTAGCTTGCCTCCTATGCTAGTCTCTAGCAATACATCTTCCATGCCTATAATCTTGAAAATATCATTATTTTCCATTCTTACTTAGCCTTAATCACCTTTCACATAGGATGTAAAAAAGTCATGTCGTGATGTGACATGATATGGAGCAGCTGAATCAACCATCCAAATAGAGTCGTGACATGTGAGATTGACATATTCATCATTATAGACAATGAGCACATCACTATCTAAAGTTGCTGCAGCTGTACCTTTCTCTTTATCATCTTTCTCTTCACCTCTTTCTCTTGATTTTTCTTTTTTTAATTTTCTGCATTCATTTCTATAATGCCCTGTTATCCCATAATGGAAGTACTTGATGTTCTTTCTTCCTTGTGATCTCACTCTACTCTTGTTTCGGTGTTGAGAAGCCTTGTCGTTACTCCTCCCTCACCTCTCAATAACAAGTACCTCAAATTGGCTAGAGATTTCTTGCTCTCTGCGTCTTATTTCTTCATTGTACATGCTGTCCTTCACCATATTCAATGTCAAAACACCTTTAGGGGCAGAGTTGCGAAGTGATATAACAAGTGCCTTCTAGTTGTCAGGTAAAGAACTCAATAGAAGCAATGTCTGTACTTCATCATCAAAGGCTATTTTAATATTAGTCAATTGATTCATCAAATCAAGAAACTCACTAAGATGTTCAGTCACTGAACGGCCTTCTTTGTACTTCAAGTTGACTAAACTTTTTATCAAAAATACCTTATTCTATGGGCTCTCTCTCATACAACTCCTCTAGTTTCATCCAGAGCGAGTTGGCATTAGTCTCTATGGCAAAATGATGAAATATGCTATTGTCAATCCACGGCCTGATCAATCCAATAGTTTTTCTATGCATAACCTGTCATTCTCTCTCTGACTTGGATTCTGATTTTGTGCAGTCTCCTTTGATGGGCTTATGCAAATCTCTACAGTATAAATAATCCTCTATCCTTGGCTTCCAGATCAAATAGTTTGACTGGGTTAATTTTAACATAATGTCTGTACCACTATCCTCCATCTAATCGCACGATCACTATAGCGGAACTCGGCTCTAATATCAGTTTGTTGAGAAAAATACAAGCAAGCTAATTTTTCTTCTTTATGGGATTAAATAGTTTTTATGAAATTATCACAAGTAACCAATAAAAATCAACATAAATGATAGGGACAAATAAAACCATACAAAAACATCTAAAATTTTACATGGAAAACTTGAAAATGAAAAAAAACCATGGGCCGAAGCCAGGGAGAAATTTCCACTATAATCAATGGGATACACAGTTCTTCTATAAATTTCAGAGATTACAGAGACCATAAATCATCAAATCCATAGTAAACAGCAATGCCGAAAAATCTCATAATTTAGAGTCAAATAAAAATCTAGGTTAGAAGATATCCGACAATAATCAGACTACTACATGTGGAGAACCAAATGTAGAAAATACGTTTGCAAAATTTCAAGCTAATCGAAGTTGAATCGCCATTCCGATCGAAGCCAAAAAGGTTTTAGCGAAAGAAATCTCCCTTTCTTTCTTTCTCTGACGGCAGCCTCACATGCGTGCGTAAAAACAAAAAAAAATGGAGAGGTGGGACAAGAAAAGTAAGGGCCAAAGAGATATTTCTCTCTTTAACCCTCAAAAGGCCCATTGGTTATTGAGCCACCACATGGGCAGAACCCAACAAGGAGAAAATGAATAGTGGAGAAAGGATAAAAATTAAGGCGGTCCAATTAATGAGATGGTGGCACCAATAAGGGCTCAACTAAAGCAAATCGAACATAAGAGATGAAGGGATGTAATCAATCGGAGCTTGCTTAATCTTGGGTCCAATCAAGTTGGATTAAAAGTTAATTTTGAGCTTGAATTTTGGGATGAATCTTACTTTATTTGCCATTATTTAAAAGTTCAATTTAAGCTAATGTCAGATTAAACTAAACTTGGGCTTCATTAATTAACCTGATAAATTTTATTCAACTAAAATCAGCTCAAACTTGAGAAAGCCTGGTTCAACCTTTAATTAAAGCTTGATTTGAGGTTAAATTTAAGCTTGGTTTCAATGCTTGATCGAGCTTGAATTATCTTTTAGTTGACTCAACGAACAAAATGAATACACCACCTAATGTTTTGACCAGATGGCCCAAAAGAGAACAGCTTTAATCCAATGATTTGCAAATTATACATTATTTAGTATATCCTCAAACTATATGAAAGTGGCTTCATTTCTATTTTTTTTTTTTTGACCCCAAAAATAACCCTTATTAGGTTCCTTTTTCAAAAATTAAAGAAATGACAGACTTTTATAGAAGAAGGGACCTCAAAAATTTTTAAAAAGATATACTGATATACTTGGACTCGAAAAACTTTCAAAAAAAGATCCAGACATGAAAGTAAAATGTAATATATTAAATTTTAACTAATTTCAATTTTAAATTTTGATGTAATTTATCAGAATCTAAAAACTTAAGCAATCATGTACTTTTGCACTATAAATATTATAATATAAATATATTTGCATTCTATCAAGTCAAACTAGGTTGATTTTTGGCATGATCAGGCGAAACTAAGCTCGAACTTATTTTGTTAATTTAAGCTTAATCTAGTCAACTTAGAAGCAAGTTTGGTTCAAGCTTATCTCAAGCTGCCATCGGGCCCTACTCAAGTTGCTCAATTCATTCGATAGCATTAGTGGTAGGATGAGAGGGAGATGAAATAACTTTGATTGTCTTAGAGCCATTTAAGGTCCGATTACTTCTTTTCGTTCCTACTTTGTCACTCATTATTATGTTTTGAATTTGTAAACCAGCTATCATAGCATGGTATGAAAAGCAGTCCATATGATTTATGAAATTTTTATTATAAATATATTTTAACATATCCTTGTGAACTAACATCAAAATATTTCCAACTTAATGTAACAATTAGGATGAACCTCACCAATTTTTTAAGATGAATTTTGGAAATTTATTTGCACAAGAAACTTAAGCTTTTTCATTTTTTTTATATAATAATATATTTACTCATAGATTCAAATCTGTACTATTACACTTGTCAATAGAAGCCTTTACAATTAGACCAAGCAATTATGCTTAGCTAAGTCTATCCAATCAACATATAAAATGTTGGTGCAGAATCTAGTCGATGTTGGATCACGCTAGAGTTGAGAAAGAAGACGTCGCTGTCGGTGACTTGCAAAATGAAGTTTCGTCTGGAGTCGATGGTAGTGGCTCCGGCAGGACCCTCTGATGATTAAGTCAGCTTTTCTGGCTAACAAAAATGGAGTGCTCAGGAAAGAGTTTAGTAGAGTTTCAGAAAGGAGAAGAGAGCTTAGAGAAAATGTATCTGAAGAATTTTTTTTTTATAGACGGAGCCTGTAGCGGACTGATAGTGACAACCGTCTGATAGTAGATCACTCGGAACCATATGAGATTTGTTACGGAGAGGAAGAAATGTCGTCTGTAGCAGACTGATAGTGATAGCCATAACCGTTCGATAGTGGGCCGCTCGGGGCTGCATGGGATTTACTACGAAGAGAGGGGTGTCGCCTATCCTAGACTGATAGTGACAGCCATAACCATCCGATAGTGGGCCGCTTGGGACTGCGTGGGATTTGCTACGGAGAGAGAGGTGTCGTCTGTCGTGATGTGCCCATTCATCGAGATTTAATAGTCGAAGTTCGGAGGAAACATGCATTGGTTGATGAAGAACTTTAACATATATCAATTTCAGAGGCGTTCGGACTCCTAAAAAAAATACGGCTAGAGGGGATCATCCAGAATGAATGCTAGCTGAAATCTGAAAGTAATTCGCTGGAGAAATTCAACTGAAGGAGGAGTCTGAAAGGAGTTCGGCTCCTGAAGAAATCCGACTGAATGAGGAGTCCAAAAGGAGTTCGACTCCTGAAGAAATCCGATTGAAAGAGAAGTCCGAAAGGAGTTCGGTTCCTAAAAAAAATCCGACTGAAGAAAAAGTTCGGAAGAAGTTCGGCTCCTGGAGGAATTCAATTGAAGGAGATGTTCGAAAGAACTTCGGCTCCTAGAGGAATCTGACTGAAGGAGAAGTCCGGAAGGAGTTCGCCTCTTGGAGGAATTTGAAAGAGGTTCGACCGTTGGAGGGAGTCCGAGAGGGGTTCGGCCATTGGAGAAGTTTGGCTGCTAAAGAAGTTCGACTGGGGTTCGATCGTTGGAGAAAGAATTTTTGATCAAAGCTCTTCTGTGATTACCAGTTGCATTAGGCTAAATATCAGACTGAACTTCGATAGGAGTGGGATTTATCCCCAACAATAGTCCTTCTACTCTCGAGTTTGAAATTTAAAAGAAGGGAGTACAAAAAGATGACTGTCGAAATCCTTTTTCGGGCTCTACACCTGTTGAGGTTGAAGCTCGGAGGAGATCTTATCTCCAGCTAAGGTTGAAGGAGATCTTATCTCCTATTGATGTTGACGTTGAAGCTTGGGGAAGATCTTATCTCCAACCGAGGTTGAAGAAGATCTTATCCCCCTATTGATGCTGAAGCTTGGGAGAGATCTTACCTCTAGCCGAGGTTGAAGGAGATCTTATCTCCTGTTGAGGTTGACGTTGAAGTCCAGAGAAGATTTTAACTCCAGCCGAGGTTGAAGGAGATCTTATTTCTTGTTGACGTTGAAGTTGAAGCTTGAGGAAGATCTTATCTCCAACCGAGGTTGAAGGAGATCTTATCTCCTATTGATGTTGAAAGCTCGGAGGAGATCTTATCTCCAACCAAGGTTGAAGGAGATCTTGTCTCCTATTGAGATTGACGTTGAAGCTCCAGAGAGATCTTATCTCCAGCCGAGGTTGAAGAAGATCTTATCTCTCCTATTGACGTTGACGTTGAAGCTCGAAAGAGATCTTATCTCCAGTCGAGGTTGAAGAAGATCTTATCCTCTATTGACGTTGAAGCTTGGAGGAGATCTAATCTCCAACTGAGATTGAAGGAGATCTTATCTCTTGTTGAGGTTGACATTGAAGTCTGAGGGAGATCTTATCTCTAGCATAGGTTGAAGGAGATCTTATCTCCTGTTGATGTTGAAATTGAAGCTCGAGGAAGATCTTATCTTCAACCAAGGTTGAAAGAGATCTTATCTCCTGTTGAGATTGAAGCTCGGAGTAGATCTTATATCCAGTTGAGGTTGGAGGAGATCTTATCTTCTGTTGAAGTTGAAGCTTAGGAAAGATTTTATCGTTAGTCAAGTCGGGACCTCTCTTCTCATCTCATCTAAAATGAATGAGGCCCTCGACTTTGCTCACATTAGGATGAGGTTCTCCTCCTGTTCCTAATGGACTGTAGGAGCACATTAGGATCGTTGTATGGGCCTCTCCCCTCCTTCTGTCTTAAATAATCGGAGATCTTCGACTTGCTCATATTAAGATGAGGTTCTCCTCCTATTTCTAACATGGCAATAGGGGCATAAATGGGCCATTGAACGGGCCTCTCCCCTCCTCCTGTCTTAAATAATCGAAGGTCTTCGACTTGCTCATGTTAGGACGAGGTTCTCCTCCTATTCCTAATAATGGCAATAGGGGCACAGATGGACCGTTGAATGGGCCTCTTTTCCTCCTATCTTAAAATAATCGGATGTCTTCGACTTGCTCATGTTAGGATGAGGTTCTCCTCTTGTTCCTAACATAGCAATAGGGGCATAGATGGACCGTTGAATGGACCTCTTTCCTTCTTCTGTCTTAAATAATTGAAGGTCTTCGACTTGCTCATGTTAGGATGAGGTTCTCCTCCTATTCCTAATATGGTAATAGAGACATGGATGGACCATTGAACGGATCTTTCTCCTCCTCCTATCTTAAATAATCGGAGGTCTTCGACTTACTCATATTAGGATGAGGTTCTTCTTCTATTTCTAATATGGCAATAGGAACACAGATAGACCGTTGAACGGGCCTCTTCACTCCTCTTGTCTTAAATAATTGGAGGCCTTCAACTTGCTTATGTTAGGACGAGGTTCTCCTTCTATTCCTAATATAGCAATAGGGGCACAGATGGGCCATTGAATGGGCCTCTCTCCTCCTCCTGTCTTAAATAATCGAAGGTCTTCGACTTGCTCATGTTAGGACAAAGTTCTCCTCCTATTCCTAACATGATAATAGAGGCATAGATGGGCCATTGAATGGGCCTCTTCTCTCCTCCTGTCTTAAATAATCAGAGGTCTTTGACTTGCTCATGTTAGGACGAGGTTCTTCTCCTATTTTCTAACATGGCAATGGAGCACAGATGGGCCATTGAATGGGCCTCTCCCCTCCTCCTATCTTAAATAACTGAAGATCTTGGACTTGCTCATGTTAGGACGAGGTTCTCCTCATATTTCTAACATAACAATAAGGGCACAGATAGGCCATTGAATGGGCCTCTTTCCTTCTCCTATCTTAAATAATTGGAGGTCTTCGACTTGCTCATGTTAGGATGAGGTTCTCCTCCTGTTCCTAACATGGCAATAGAGGCACAGATGAGCCGTTGAACGGGCCTCTCCCTTCTTTCTGTCTTAAATAACTGAAGGTCTTCGACTTGATCATGTTAGGACGAGGTTCTCCTTCTGTTCTTAACATGGCAATAGGGGATAGATGAGCCATTAAACGGACCTCTCTCCTCCTCCTGTCTTAAATAATCGGAGGTCTTCGACTTACTCATATTAGGATGAGATTCTCTTCCTATTCCTAACATGGCACTAGGGGCATAGATGGGCCATTGAATGGGCCTCTCCCCTCCTTCTGTCTTAAATAATCGAAGATCTTCGACTTGCTCATGTTAGGATGAGGTTCTCCTCCTATTTCTAACATAGCAATAGGGACATAGATGGACCATTGAATTGATCTCTCTCCTCCTATCTTAAATAACCGAAGGTTTTTGACTTGCTCATGTTAGGATGAGGTTCTTCTTCTATTCCTAATATGGCAATAGGGACACAGATGGACCGTTGAACGGGCCTCTTTTCTCCTCATGTCTTAAATAATCGAAAGCCTTCGACTTGCTCATGTTAGGACGAGATTCTCCATCTATTCCTAACATGACAATAAGGACACAAATGGGCTGTTGAATGGGCCTCTTTCCTTCTCTTATCTTAAATAATTGGAGGCCTTCAACTTGCTCATGTTAAGATGAGGTTCTCCTCCTGTTCCTAACATGGCCACTCTTGATCGCTTCTTTTCTATCATTATATAGTTTTTGCACTAAGAAATAGTAATATTGAAATGGAGAGGTTTTATTAGAGAAAATTATTGGTAGTACATTCTCAAATTTTTTTTAATTTCAAGGTCATGGGAGTGTTGTTCCTCTGAGCTTCTTCAAACGATAAGTTCCAGGCCGGACGACCTCCTCTACTTGATATGGGTCTTTTCATTTTGGGGCAAGCTTCTTTTGGCTCTGAGGCTGAGAGATGATGGCTCATTGAAGCACTAAGTCTTCTACTCTAAATATTTTACCACTGACTCTGGAGTTATAGTATCGGGCCACCTTTCGTCTATAGACTGCCATCCGAATCTAGGCTTCCTCTCTTTTTTCTTCCAGCAGGTCGAGGTTGACTCTAAGGTCTAGTGAGCTACGCTGCTCATTGAAGGCCATGACCCATGCTGATGGAAGCTTAAGCTCGATTGAGATGACTACCTCCGTTCCAAAGGCCAAGATGAATGATGTTTTTTTTGGTCGGTAGCCTTTGAGTAGTTTGGTACACCCAGAGGATATGATAGAGTTCGTCCGTCTAGGCCCCCTTTGTCCTATCGAGTCTTGTCTTGATGCCTTACAGCAGGATCCAGTTGGTCACTTCAGCTTTTCCATTTACCTATGGATGAGCTACCGACGTGAAGTGATGAAAGATGTTTAGATCTTTGCAAAACTCAGCAAACCTCGTTCCAGTGAACTATCACCCGTTATCTGTTATGAGGGTTTGGGGCAGACCAAATCGATAGATGATTGACTTTCAGATAAAGTTCTGTACCTTGACCTTAATAATTTTTGCTAGTGGTTTGGCTTCAACCCATTTGGTGAAGTAGTCGATCACGATCAGAAGAAACTTTCGTTGTCTGGATGCCGTTGAAAAAGGACCAAGTATATCCATTCTCCATTGCGCAAATGGCCAAGGTGCGCTCAATGGAGTAAGCTTGGAGGCCAACTATCTTTGTATGTTTGTATTTTTCTGACAGCGGTCATATTTCTTAACATACTTCATAGAATCATGGTACAAGATCGGCCAATAGTATCCTTGCCAAAGTAGTTTTTGTGGCTTCGATCTGGCTTCTACATAACTTTCATAAATTTTTTCGTGCACTTTCTATAATGCGAAGTCGACCTCTGAAGGTCGAAGATATCTCAGCAGCGGTAGCAAATACAACCTCTTATACAATTTATCCTCATACAAAACATATCGGAAGGCTTGATTCTTAAGTTTCTGAGCTTCTTTTGAATCTCGAGGAAAAACTCCCTCTTTGAGATAGGCAACTAATAGGTCGTTCTAGCTCAGCTCGAGCTCTATCTACATAACGAACTGTGATTCCTCTAAGCTTGGACATTTTAGAGTTTCAAAAAATACTTCTTTAGATAGTTCGGCTGAGACTGAAGTGGCCAATTTAGAGAGAAAGTCGGCTCTTATATTTTTTATCCTCGAAATCTGTCAAATACCAAAATTATTGAAGGTCGGAGTCAAATCCTTTACTTTTTCAAGATATTTCATCATACTTTCCCCCATGCTTTATACCTGCCATTAACTTGGCCGACCATCAAATGAAAATCACTATAGATTTGAAGTCGATCTACTTTTAACTCTCTTGCTATTTTTAATTTGACGATCAGCGCTTCATATTCGGTCCTATTAGTTACAGAAAATTTGAAGCATAGCGCATACTCGGTGATGACTCTCTCGGGGTTGACTAAGACTAACCCCACATCTACTCCAGCAGAGTTAGATGAACCATCCACGTACAGGGCTCAAAAATCTTCAAAAAGATTGGCACTTTCTTCGGGGAGGCTCGGTTGCAACCATGGGATACTGATCTCGCTCTATTCAAGCTCAACTTCATCTGAAATGTTGCATTCAACTATAAAGTCGGTCAGTGCTCGAGTCTTGATTGCTGGCCGAGGTCGGTAGTTGATGTCGAACTCTATTAATTCAATGGCTCATTTTGCAATTCTTTCGGAAGCATCCATTTGATGAAGGATTGCTTTGATCGACTGGTCAGTGAGGAGCGTTATAGCATGTCCTTGAAAGTAAAGTCGAAGTCTTTTTGCTGCAATTAGAAGAGCATAAGTTAATTTTTCCAACTTTGTATACCTGATTTTGGCATCCCTTAGGATCTGGCTTATGTAGTAGACTGGTCACTATACTTTTGCCTTATTTTTAACCAAGACTGTCGCTAGTGCCGCAGGGGAGACCATGAGGTAGAGAAACAGCTCCTCTCCAAATTCGGATTTGGCTAGTAGGGGGCGAGCCGAGGTAGTTCTTGAGCTCGTCGAATGTCTTTTAGCATTCTTGTGTCTAGTAAAAATCTTTTCATTTTTTGAGAATTTGGAAGAAGGGCATGCAGCATTTGGCCGACCTCAAGACAAAATGACTCAAAGATGCCACCTTTTCATTCAGACGCTGAACTTTCTTGATGGACTTCGGAGTGGTCATTTTTTGGATAGCTCGAATTTTCTCTGGATTGGCCTCAATCCCTCATCTTGAGATCATGAATCCCAAAAATTTTTTTAAGGCTACCCCAAAGGCTACTTAGTTGGGTTCAGCTTCATCTTGGATTTCTTGAGCGTATCGAAAGTCTCTTCAAGGTCGGCGACATGATTGACAATCTATCGACTTTTGACCAGCATGTCGTCGACGTAAATCTCTATATTATGGTCGATCTGCTTTTTGAAGATTTTATTGATCAAGCGCTGATAAGTCACGTCTGCATTTTTAAGCCTGAAGGGTATGACCCTATAATTGTAAAGACCATGGTTAGTAATAAAAGCAGTCTTCTCCTCATCCTCCGGTGCCATCCAAATTTGGTTGTAGCCAAAGAAGGCATCCATGAAGGTGAGGAGCTCGTAGCCTAAAGTTACGTCCATCAGTTGGTCAATTCTAGGTAAAGGGTAGCTAATTTTTGGACAGATCTTGTTAAGCTTCTTAAAGTCGATGCACATCCTCCACTCGTCATTGGCTTTCTTGACTAGGACCATGTTAGAGACCCAAGTCGGATAGCTAACTTCTCAGATAAATTCGGCATTGAGAAGCTTATCGACTTCTTCTGCTATTACCTTCTGCCTTTTTGGCGCATGGCCTCAAACTCTTTCTTTCACTGGTCGATGCTTAGGGTCAACGGCTAGCTGATGTTCCATAACCTCGACGTCAATCCTAGTTATATCCATCGAAATCTAGGCGAAGATGTTGGCATTCCTCCGTAAGAAGGCGATGAGTTATTCTCAAACTTCATCTTCTAGATTAGAGCCTATTTGTACTGTATGCTCTGCATTTTCATCATTTAGGATGATGGTCATAAAATCTTCTATGGGCTCACCCTGTTCTTCGGCAAGATCATCATGGACATCTAGCCTATCATCGGGATAAGGGTCAGATCGTTCTTTCTTTTGTAGGACAATTGAGTAGCAGTGCCTTGCTAGAGTTTGATCTCCTCTGACCTCTTCGATCCCATAACTTATCAAAAATTTCATCTTCAAATAATAAGTTGACACCACCGCTTGAAGCACATTTAGAGTAGGTCGGCCGAGAATTGCATTGTAAGCAGAGGGAGCCTTTACTATCAGAAAATCCACCTATGCTTTAGATTATCTTGGATATTACCCTACAGCCATGGCCAGAGTTATTACACCTTCAACTGGTACTGCAGCACCAGCGAAGCCTACTAGGAGGAGTTTATTGGTCCAAGCTGACTATTAGATATCGACATTTTGGAGAAAGCATCATAAGACAAGACGTCAATCGAACTTCTATTATCAACTAGGATGCGACGTATATCATAATCTGCTATATTTAAAGAGATTACAATCATGTCATTATGTGGAAACTGTACCCATCGTGCATCTACCTCAGTGAAGATTATGGATTCTTCAATCTTCCATCTCTTCACTGATCCGAGAAAATAGTGGGAGCTAATTTATTTAAAAATAAAATTTTTAAATAAATTGGTCAAGTCAAAATTACAGTATCTAACTAGAATCTTTGACTCTCTACAGAAATATGTCTGCGTCAAACCCATTGGCATGTATCTTGGACACACATAGACTGACTGAACCCAATTATAAAGATTGGCTCAGGAACTACAAAATTATTTTGGGTTCCGAGAAGTTAACCCATGTTTTGGACCAGGATCCTCCCACATTACCAGCCCATCCATCTGTTGAACAGAGAGCGTCTCTAGAAAAATGGATTGACGAAGATAATAAGGCCAGATATTACATGTTGGGCTCGATGTCTGATGAGCTCCAGCGCCAACATGAGGATATCGGGACTGCTCGCCAAATGTTGGCTCACCTGCAGGAGATGTTTGGTGAACAGAGTTGCGCAGCCAAATATCAAGTCACGAAACAACTTTTTAAGGCTAAGATGCGTGATGGGCAGTCAGTCCAAGATCACTGTCTGACAATGATCAAGGACATGGAAGAGCTTGAGAAGCTCAGTGTGAAGTTGGACTTGGACCTGCAGAACGATATCATTCTGCAATCCTTGACTGATGCATATGGGCAATTCATCATGAATTACGACATGCATAAACTTCAAAATTCCTTGGCCGAGTTAATGAATATGCTGGTTACCGCTGAGCTTTCTATGAAAGGTTCTAAAGGCTCAGTTCTTGCTATGGAACGGACTTCTTCCAAAAAAAAGTCTTATAAAAAGAAAAAAAAGTCTGTGAAAAAGCAAAAGGTGGAAGGATCAAAGAAGAAGAAGGCAGAATCGAAGAAAAAGGCCAATGGCAAAGAAAAGTGTTTCCATTGCAACAGCGACGGCCATTGGAAGCGGAACTGCCCTACTTACCTGGCCACCCTGAAAAATAAGAAGGAAGGTCCTTCTGGAGGTATGCTCGTTATTGAGTCTAACCTTACGATTTCTTCTGCATCCAGTTGGGTGCTTGACTCTGGTTCTAGTGCTCATCTGTGCACTTCTATGCAGGATCTTGAGGATAGCAGGAGGCTGAGGGATGGAGACATGATCCTACGCGTTGGTAATGGAGCAAGAGTTGCTGCAATAGCCGTGGGAACATACCCTCTACGATTACCATCTGGTTTAGACTTAGTTTTGAAAGACTGTTATTTTATGCCTGCAGCCAGCAGAAATTTGATTTCTGTTTCATGCTTAGCACAAGAAGGTTATGTGATCACCTTCTTTAAGGACCATTGTAACATTCTTTATGAAAGAAATAAAATTGCAAATGGTTTTCTTATTAATGGTCTTTATCAGCTACATATTGATGTACCTATTCTAACTGTCGAGCAAAACGTGAATGCCAAACGACCTAGGGATAGTCCAAACGACAGATATCTATGGCACCTGAGATTAGGTCATATAGCAGAAGATAGGATCAACAAATTGGAGAAAAATGGGCTATTGAGTCCATTGACTTCCGAGTCATATCCAACTTGTGAATCCTGTCTTCAAGGCAAAATGACTAAACTCCCTTTTGTTGGACATGGGGAGAGGGCCACAGATCTCCTTGCCCTAGTACATACTGATGTGTGCGGCCCATTTGATGTGCCGGCTAGAGGCAATTTTGTCTACTTCATTATCTTTATCGATGATCTGTCTAGGTATGGGTATGTGTATCTTATGAGATATAAGTCTGAAGCCTTTGAAAAGTTCAAAGAATTCAGACATGAAGTAGAAAAACAAACAGGAAAATCCATTAAGGTTCTTCGATCAGATCGAGGAGGTAAATACCTTAGCAGAGAATTTCTAGACTATCTCAAGGATAATGGCATAGTCTCTCAATGGACTCCACCAGGAACACCTCAACTCAACAGGATTTCAGAATGGAGAAATCGGACTCTATTAGATATGGTTCGATCCATGATGAGCTTCACAGACCTCCCTGATTTTCTTTGGGGACACTCATTGTTAACTTCAATCTATCTACTGAATAGGGTTCCCTCTAAAACCATTCCTACCACACCGTATGAGATATGGCATGGTAAGAAATCAAGTCTGAGTCATCTCAAAATTTGGGGTTGTCCGGCTCATGTCAAAAGACAACAAGCGGACAAGTTAGAGTTTAGGTCCTTCAGAGCTCGATTCATAGGATATCCTAAAGAGTCATTAGGATACTATTTCTACATTTCAGAAGACCACAATGTGATTGTGAGTCGACATGCCATATTTCTTGAAAAATAGTTTATTCAAGATAGCGGCATTGGAAGGCAGATCAAACTTGATGAGAAAGTCTCACAAGCAGAACGAGCTAAGGACCAAGTGGAACCAAATCAGGTTGAGCCAATAAGAACACTACCTCCTCCACCTCGTAGATCGGAAAGAGTTTTCCATCCTCCTGAAAGATACTTAGGTATTATTTTAGAGGATGTAGAGAAAATATTCCTTGTAGGTAATGGTGCTCATGGAGATGATCCCAAAACCTACAACGAGGCGATATCATATATCGACTCCGAGAAATGGCTAGAGGCAATGCAGTCAAAAATTGACTCGTTGCACTCAAACCAAGTCTGGACCTTGGTAGATCCACCAGAAGGTATAGTACCTATTGGATGTAAATGGATCTTCAAGAGAAAGATTGGTGCAGATGGGAATGTGGAGACATTCAAGGCTAGATTGGTGGCAAAAGGTTATAGTCAACGCAAAGGCATAGACTATCAGGATACTTTTTCCCCAGTAGCTATGCTAAAATCCATCCGCACATTGCTTGCTGTTGCAGCCTATTTCGATTACGAAATATGGCAAATGGACGTAAAAACGGCATTCTTGAATGGATATCTTGAGGAAGATATCTATATGGAACAGCTGCTAGGTTTCACATCCAGTGATACTGATCACAAGGTTTGCAAGCTGCAAAGATCCATATATGGACTTAAGCAAGCATCTCGGAGCTGGAACACTCGTTTCAATGATGTGATCAAAACGTTTGGTTTCATCAAAAATGAAGAGAAACCATGTGTTTTCAAAAGGGTCAGTGGGAGCGCTGTTGTCTTCCTCATATTGTACGTGGATGACATCCTCCTTATTGGGAATGATATTCCCATGTTGACATCAGTCAAGATGTGGTTGTCCAAGGATTCTCCATGAAAGACCTAGGTGAAGCATCCTTTATTCTAGGAATTAAGGTCTATAGGGATAGACCGAATAGGATGCTAGGACTTTCACAGAAGATGTACATAGAGAAAGTACTAAAGAGGTTTAGTATGGAAAACTCTAAGAGGGGATTAATACCCTTCAGACATGGTATTCATCTTTCCAAGAAGATGTGCCCCAGCACACCTGAGGAAATAGAACGTATGAGCAAGATCCCTTATGCTTCTGCAATAGGGAGCCTCATGTATGCCATGCTATGTACACGACCTGATATAGCCCATGCTGTGAGTGTCACAAGCAGATATCAGTCAAATCCAGGTGAAGAACACTGGACTTCTGTGAAATGTATCCTTAAGTACTTGAGAAGAACTAAGGATATGATGCTGGTCTTTGGTAACGGAGAACTCCTGGTCCAGGGATACACAGACTCGGACTTCATGTCCGATATAGATGATCAAAAGTCGACATCTGGCAGACTGTTTGTGCTGAAAGAGTTCCTAGCAAACGGTGATACCACCTCATCCGCGATTACCTCGAGAAAGGTTATGTCGAGGTCAAGAGAGTCAACTCCGCAGATAATATGGCAGACCCACTTACAAAGCCGTTGGGCCAGCAGAAGATCGAAGCCCACCTTAAGAAGATGGAACTTAGACTTGTAGCCAATTGGCTTTAAGATAAGTGAGAGATTGTTAGATATATGTGCCCTAGAAGCCAGAATTGGCTGACACTTGTAATACACTTCTAGGGGCAAAATTATAATTTTGACTAAAATCAATAAATGGGTTATTTTCTATCACATATGTGTATTTAGTGTCTGTGATACATCCTTTGAGTTAATGATAATGATAATTCATATTTTCAAGAGTTGAAAATTTAAGACATGAATAATCATTATTAACTCATAAATTGCTCCTGACCATAGGATCATCACGAGGATGGTGATTGATCCAGAAGGTTGGTGTACAATCGCTTTTCTTTAGTAGATGAGTCTTGAGTCTACGGTGTGGAGACACCGGAGCGAGAGTATAGGTACTCGTTAGAGAACGAGAGGCACTGAGCGTGACCACCTCGAGTAGTCATTAGGGAGTCTACCTTCTCGTCAATGACTGACTCGATGCTGCAGTAGTGTATCTGGTTCTTTGACCTGAGATGCATCGGCAGTTCACCTTGAGGGTGTTATAGTTTGACTACACCATTACTCGGTCTCCTAGCCATATGAAATCCTGAGGTGTATGTTGGCTATGACATGTTCATTGTAGGAACTGGATTGCATCAAGATGGAATCTATCTACCTCGGTGGTAGAGGAGTAGCCCTATGATGATCATGAGAATCAAGTCCAGAAATCCATGGCCATGGTAGAGTGAAATAATAGAAAGAGTTTCTATTTAGATTTTCACATTGGACTCGAATCGAATGATTACATCATATGACAGAGACTAGGGTTTGACGAGTTCACCTTAACCCTAATCTGATCGGGGCTCAAGATAGAAGAACTGAATCACACAGGTAGCTGCACCAAGAGGTTCGCATTCAGCTCTGATGGGTTGCCATCATATACTGCTAGGTGTCATTGGTGAATTTTGGGAGCAATTAGAATGATTTAGATGATCGATCATTCTAGCTGTTTGAATCAGAAGAGTTCTGATCCATCGAAAGGAGTTTCGATGATGTCGATGATAGAGATCATGACATATCCCATTACCATACAGAACTGAACCTAACTGGGTCACACAAACAAGGGTTTGAATCTGGTGATCATCAATTGAACTAATCTAGTTCAATTGATCTGAATGAGATTCAATTAGGTTCAAGAAAATCGTGCTAGCACTCGATTGAACCTAACGTTCTTCTTTTGCTATCATAAATAAGTTGTCCTGTCTGAGCCAAAGGAGTTTGTGCTCAAATAGAGGCCTTCGTATGGTCTGATAGGAGATTGTCCAAGTCAGAAAAGGTTGTCTTATTTGTAAGACATTACCTGCCATTTTTGGTCACCTGCCATTTCTTGTTCTTTGACTTTGGTCAAAAGTCTACCTTTGACTGGTCAAACGTTGACCGTTGACACTTTGACTTTTGACCACATGTCATGCACCTATTAGAGAGCTGGTGGGGGCTTGTCCCCCTGCCAGAACCTGGCAAGGAGAAGGGCGCACGCCACCCTAGGCGTGTGCCCAAGTTGGAGGCGCCTAGGAGTCCTTGTTGGACAAGGACTCCATCTCCCTTTTGGATTCCAATTAGAGTTCTTCTAAGAACCAACTTTGACTGGTCTTAGGCGCCCTCTAAGGAGGAATCCAGGAGACTCTATTCCCATCAATCAGATTTAGATCTGATTTCACAAAGGATTGTGATTGGTTGGGAAGAAGAGGAGTTGGATCACAGCTAGTCTATAAATAAGACCCTGTATCCAACTCAGATTGTATGAGATACAGAGATATGATATGATCATAGTTTCTTTATGCCCCAAGGCTGCCTCTCCCCTCCTTCTCCATGCCATAGTCTCTTCTCCCCTTGCTCTCCACGTCCAAAAGGAGTTTTGGATCCTGGTTGGTGCGATTCAGATCAAAGAAAGGCGATCAAAAATAAGAAGGCTGTGCTGCTGCAAAGGACGACTGCTCATCTTCAAAAGAGTTTTGAAGATCCTCCAAATCAGATTCAGATCTGATTTTTGGAGGCATGATAGAGAAGAAGAGGATCTCCAGATCCAACCCGAGTGGATACCGGTAGAGGCCAGACGCTTGCGTGGCTAAGATCCAGAACCTTCCGCTGCAAACAGGATCATCAACAGGGTAATAGGATTATCCAGATCAGATAAATTAAATTTGATTTAATTTATCTTTTAATTTTATTTTATTAAAATGATAAGAATCAGATCTGAAACATATTAAGATCTGATTGGAATCAAGAGAAAAATTTTTGAAATATATCTCTTGATCTGATCAGATCTGAACGAACCTGGATCGAAAAATCAGGATTTTCCTTCAGCAGTGCCCTCGACTGATCTTCTCTTGCTTCAAGCTAGCATCTAAGAAATCAATCCAAGCGGCCTCTCCTAATGAGCTCCTAGATCTTATCTTGGAGCTGAATACATTCTTCAGTATCGTGATCATGGTTACGATGGTAGAGGCAGTATTTACTAGGATTGTGCTTGCTAGGGTGAGTGCGCATCCTTCCAGGCCTCGATAGTTTCTTCTTGATCTCCATCAATACTTACATTTTTGGAGCATTGAGGGGGCATAGTTGTGAAACCTTCTAGGGGGAGAACTTCTTTGCACCCTTCCGTTGGAGCTTCTTTGACGACGAGCTCGAGGAAGAGTTTGGGCTCGCTTGTGCTCAGGAGGAGTTCGTGAGCACGGTCGAACTTCATTTGACCCTCCATCAGTCATGGGTTTACTAGACTCATCCGTCTGCTACTCTCCTATGGCTTTCTCATCTTTCAATTTGAAGGTTTCTTTCGCTTGGGCATATCCTTCAGTCCGAGCTAGCAGATCGATAAAGTTCATGGGGTACTTCTTTTTCAGAGAGAATAACAAATCATTCTTCTGAAGGTTGCCCTTGAATGCGGCCATTGCAACAGACTGATCTAGGTTTCAGACCTTCAATGCATCAGCGTTAAATCGGATGACATAAGTTCGGATAGATTCTCCCTCCTTTTGCTTGATATTCATTAGAAAATCCAAACCTCGGTGCGGACGTCGGCTGCTGACGAAGTGAGCCACAAACTGATGGCTCATTTGATCAAAGAAGAAGATCGTACCTGACCTCAATATCGGATACCGATTTCTTGCTGCTCCCTTTAAGGTAGAAGGGAAAGCTCGATATAAGATGGCGTCTGGTGCGCCATAAAGCAGCATCATGGTCTGGAAGGTCTCTAGATGATCGATCGGATCAGATATTTCATCGTAGCTTTCAAATTGGGATAGCTTGAAGTTTGGTAGAATGGGCTCTTGTATAATATGGGGAGAGAAAGGAGAATCAGTGCAGACATCATCATGGTGAGCCGGGGCAATGTGGTGGAGTTTTTCGATCCATCGATCCATCTTCCATAGTTTTTGATCGAAGACGTCATCTCGATCGTAGATCTTGGAGGGCTTCCGACTGTAGATGGGGAAGGTCTCTTTCAGAGAAGAATCATGATCCAAACAAGAATTCTCTGCTCTCTATTTCTTCTTTTCAGAGATGATGGATATGCTAGCCCAAGTGCTCCTCCTTGGGATCGATTTTTGACATTTCGATGATGGATTTTCTGATAGCACTACCATCGAGGGCTGTTGCATGGTCTGCACCATCTTAGTGAGGTTCTGAACTAGCTGCATTAGTAGATTAAACTGCTCCAGATCTATTATGATCGTTAGTAGGGGAGGAGATTGAAGCACTGGCACTGGAGCAGAAATGGATGGATCTGGCTCAGATCTGATGATAGAAGCGGTAGATCTCTGGATAGTCATCTTCTTTGAAAGCATTTCTTAGGATTGAGAGAGAGGATGGAGATGGATCTTAGAAAAGATAATCTACAGGGTCGGTTGGGCACTCCTTTAAGAACAAGGGTACCTCAGGAACGAAGGATCCTTTCTCTAATGTCAATTCTGTTGGTGTAGAATCTGATCGACGTCGAATCGAACTAGAGTCGAGGAAGGAGAGGTCACCGTCGGTGATCTGCAAAATGAAGTTCCATCCGAAGTCGGTGGTGGTAGCTCCGACAGGACCCTCCGACGATCAAGTCAGCTCTTCTGGCCAACAGAAATGGAGTGCTTAGAAAAGAGTTCAACAAAATTTTGGAAAGAAGAAGAGAACTTAGAAAAAACGTATTTGGAGGATCCCTTTTTATAAATGAAGCCTGTAGTGGACTGATAGTGATAGCCATAACTGTCCGATAGTAGACCACTCAAATTCGTATGAAGTTTGTTATGGAGAGGAAGAGGTATCATCTGTAGCAGACTGATAGTGACAGCCATAACCATCCGGTAATGGGCCGCTCGGGGTTGCGTGGGGTTTGCTACAGAGAGAAGAATGTCATCTATCGTAGACTGATAGTGACAGCCATAACCGTCCGGTAGTAGGCCGCTTGGGGTTGCATGAAATTTGCTATGGAGAGAGAGGTGTCGTCTGTCGTGATGTGTCCGTTCGTCGAGATTTAATAGTCGAAGTTCGGAGGAACCTGGCATTGGTTGATGAAGAACTTTGATATATATCAATTTTAGAGAAGTTCAGACTTCCAAAAGAAAATACGGCTAGAGGAGATTATCCGAGAGGAATGCTAGTTGAAATCTGAAAGTAATCCGCTGGAGGAATTCAAGGAATCCGACTGAATGAGAAGTTTAGAAGAAGTTCGGCTTCTGAAGGAATCCGACTGAAGAAAAAGTCCGAAAGGAGTTCGGCTTCTGAAGGAATTCGAAAGGGATTTGGCCACTGGAGGGAGTTCGTAAGGGATTCGGCCACTGAAGGAGTTCGGTTGGGGTTCGACCGCTAGAGAAATAATTTTCAATCGAAGCTCTTTCATGATTATCAGTTGCATTAAGCTAAGCATCATATTGGACTTCGGCAGAAGTGGAATTTATCTTCAATATAAAATATTGAACATATGGATGAAAAATATATTTAGTCAGGCTACATAAATAGGTAGATGAAGTCACCCTCTCTCTTTAAATAAGGTTGTTGAACTCAAAAGAGTAAATTGAGTCCATAGGTAGGTGGGGCTTTTAAAGCAGTGAAGACATCGAATCCTCCACCTAAAGGACTTGCTTTAATCTACATTTCAATTATTTAGTTTTCATTTTCCTAGTCAAATTAGTCCTACTGAATAAACAATTTGGAGAGATCTGATCAAATTATCTTCTGATTTATTAGGTTTGTGATTTTTTGGTGAATTTATCATTTATTAGGCTAGTTGAATTGCACTAAAATTTACTACATCCGAATCTAATCCCATTTTTCCGGTGTTGGATGGAGTGTTGATTAAAAGTGAAGTGTATTTCCATATATATATATATATATATATATATATATATATATATATGGAGAAATAAATTGCTGTCCGGACAAACTCTGAACTTCCTTGAGGATATTAAGTATACCTTTAAGAGATGAGAAGTTCGAAATAACAAATCTAAGCTATGCAGTGCATCTGAAAAGTTGAAAATGTTAAAAACCCTCTAATTGAGCTGTATTAAAAAAAAATTAAAAAAAATCACTATTATAGGAACAATAGAGTGTCCGAGAAATGGATTCAGAAAAACCACAACTATGGATGGTCGAAAATAAATGAAGAAAATACGGTATCTTGCGCTGGCTAGATTTTTATATTCCAGATATCTTGTCCAGCAGATGAGACCTCGTTTCATGATTGGAGTTCGGGTGGGATCCGGGGGAAGACAGTTGATGTCCACCGCCCGTCCGGTCTAAAATCAAATGATGGGTTCATCTCATCCATCCAGAAAAAACCAACGAAACAATAAATGAAGTATAACCGTATCCGATTGCTACGTCATCCCCCCAAGCCGAGAGTCTACTCAATATGGCTTCTCCCAAGCATCCTCTCCTCCTCCTCCTCCTCCTCCTCCTCCTCCCACTGTTTCTCTCCATTATTGCTGTCTCAGTGGAATGTTTCGAAGAAGAAGCGCGATCCACTCTCGAGAGAAGAGGACGAATCGGTGGAGGAAGTTCGCCGGCGGCGGCGAATGGGGTGCTCCGGTTCAAGGGGACGAAGGGGGAGTTCAAGATACTTCAGGTTGCGGACATGCACTACGCCGACGGGAGGTCGACGCCGTGCTTGGACGTCTTTCCGGCGCAGATGCGGACCTGCTCCGATCTCAACACCACCGCCTTCATCCACCGTGTCGTCCAGGCCGAGAATCCCGATCTCGTCGTCTTCACCGGTAACCGATCTCCTGGATCTCCATTTCTTGATCTCTTACTCGAATTTTTAAATCGAATTCGTGCTTTGATTACTCACTTTCTCTTCGTCTTTCCTCTTCGACCTCCTTTTTTTTTTTTTTTTTTCCTTTCTCAATCTAATCGAAGTTCTTGCTGATTGTGCTGAGATTGGTGCGAAACGGACGGCTGTATCTCGTTTGAGATATTCGAATCTGGTTATTTAATTCAGCTCAACTTTATTGATAGCTAGCATCACATAGTTTCGATTAATTTGAAATAATTTGGAATATGCTTGAATTTAGTAGAAAATTTTGAAAATTGGATGGACCATCCTTAGCGTGTATATCTGTATAGAAGATTTCACGAGGCGCGTTTGATTTTTTTTTTTTTTAATTTGGTTTGATTTTATTTCTTTCTCTTTGGCGTGGGGACTTGCGGGCAATAAAACAAGACCCAGGATTTGACTCGCAGCGTCGTTTATAAAACATCACAATTATGGTGACCGTGACGCACACGTCTAGAATCGTCGGGTACTGCCGTTAGTGTTGACCACACGATTTGCACGGCAATCATGTCGGGCCTTTCTTATGTTAATCTTTCCTCCTTTCTAAAATAAATTATAAAAATTTTCAAAATTAATATTTATTATATTTATAACTAATAATTTAAAAATTATATATTTATAGCCAATTAAGTTACTGATGTCAGTAAATCGTTGATCTTGTAGAAAGATGCACCCATTTTCTTATATTTTTATATGAATGCTATATCAATTAAAATTATTTTGATTAATATTTTGAATTATTTTGACATGACATTTGAATCTCATCTAAAATTAATGATTTAATTAATATTTTATTAAATTATAAATTAAAATATTATATAAAATAAAATTTAAAGAGGAAAGCATAGATATAATTTATCTTTAATCTCATTATAGTTTTTGTAATTTATTCATCTTTTTATCAGAGTAACTTGCTCAGGCCAGCAAGAGATCAAAACCTAATCATAATCTTTATAACAACTTGGGTCAGATTCCCTGAGAGTAGTGCATTAACACTTGGAAACAAGCGATTGCATCTCAAGATTTCGCTGTCTTCAGTTTTCATAACATTTTGAAATGATATGTTTACATCCATGCACGCGAAAGTGACCAAGGACCGTCCATTAAGATGATTGCAGGAATAACCTTCTGTTCTGCTATGCAGTTAATAATTTTTCTTTTAAATAATAGTCAGTATTCAGTTGTTATTCTGTCAATAATGATTTTAGTTTGACATTTTAATAATGCCACATTAATATAGAATTTCTAAAAGCCAAACCTTCATGCCGGTTTGAAAATAAAATTGTATTTATACCTGCTCGTATTAATATCCGTTGTCATGAAAGATAAGAGCTTCGGATGTTAAGAATGACGTCCATCACATGGTCGTATCAATCTATTGATGATGGTTATGATCATGATGATAGAAAAAAAAAAGGCATACAATACTCTCCATTGTAATGAAAATAAGTTAGAAGTGATTATATCTAGTATTTTGAGTTGTTGTTCAATTTTTGTAAACTTCTTGTTCATGGTTTAAGTTTTCTATAGGTTTTTGCCATTCTGCCGCAGCATTCAAGCATACTCTATTCAATTTAGCCTTTATTCTATGGCAGCTAGAGATGGCAATGAATAGCGTACAGGAAGGATTAGATAATATCCTCATCCATCTTATGATTAAAAATTTTATATCTATATCCATTTGGTATTTATTTTAAATTAGATCAGACCATGTAGAACTTGAAATACGGATCGGATCAAATGGGATGAATAAGAAAAATCAAATTGGACAGGATAAAGAGTAAATATTATAAAATAATTATAAATTTGAAAATACTATTTAGTTTAATTGTATTAGGTTGAATTCAGAAAGGAATATATTATTATTCATATCGAAACGGAATCTGTATCCGTCTCGGGCTTTAATTAAGTTACGTACAATCCGCTCGGCTAGAATTGTCGTCCGCCGTCTTCATTTAATTTTAGTCCTCCGTAAAATTCATAATCCTTTCATGTATTGTTACATGGATTTCAACATCTCGTGGGTTCTGGAGCAGGTGACAACATCTTCGGCTCTGACTCAACCGACGCGGCCAAATCACTGGACATGGCGTATGCTCCAGCGGTCGAACGCAAGCTTCCATGGGCAGCAGTGCTGGGCAACCATGACCAGGAGGGGACGCTGTCCCGCGAGGGTGTAATGCAGCACATTGTGGGAATGCCTCACACCCTTTCTCGCCTCAACCCAGATGGAGTGGATATCGACGGCTTCGGGAACTATAACTTGGAGGTGGGTGGTGTGGAGGGCTCCGCACTCGCCAACAAGTCGGTGCTCAACCTTTACTTCATTGACAGTGGGGATTACTCCACCGTTGCCTCCATCCCCGGCTATGGCTGGATCAAGCCCTCTCAGCAGCTCTGGTTCCAGAAGACCTCTTCCCACCTCCAGGTACCCATGCCAAAAGAAATTAATTTGAATTTTAATCAAAGAGATCCATGCTCTCCAAACTTCAAATTTGCGGTTACGTCTCCCATTCTTTAAACACTTTTCAGAGATCCCATTTCAAAAGATCCCTCTTATTTTTTTCTCACCCATATAGGCCGTCTGTAAACTTTAGCTACGGGAAAATCTCCCATACTATAAACAGCTGCAAGTGAGACCCCTACAACTGGCTATAATAAGCTCTTAATCGATTTCAACATGTTGCTGAATATCTTGCTTCTTGTCACTCATCTTTCGACAAAAAGATGCATAGCAATGAAAAAGATGCATAGCAATGAAGAAATCCAAGCAAACTAAATGATAGGAAGGAAATGATGTGCCGAGAACTAATAAGCAGAGTTTGACTGAAGCAGAGTGGGTGGCGAAGAGCAAATCCGTAGGATACAAACTAGTAACACTGAGTGTAAATTTGATCGCAAGTGGTGAGGGGCCGATTTATAAAATCAAAAGTGCCACGTGCCGTTGTGCACAAAAATTGCAGACAACGTTTTTTCGATTCTAAAACGCTCTTCAACATTTAGCAGTTTGTGGACCGAAGGGACTTATCTTCTGGTGAATTTGTGCAGAAAGGGTATATGAGCAGACCAGAGGCACAGAAGCAGCCAGCACCGGGCCTTGTGTACTTCCACATTCCATTGCCAGAGTACGGCAGCTTTGATGCATCCAACTTAACAGGGGTGAAACAGGAAGGCATCAGCTCAGCATCAATTAACTCTGGGTTCTTTGCCACCATGGTGGAGGCTGGAGATGTGAAAGCTGTGTTCACAGGGCATGATCACCTCAATGATTTTTGTGGGAAGCTTACCAGCATTCAGCTCTGTTATGCCGGTGGGTTTGGGTACCACGCCTATGGGAAGGCCGGATGGTCTAGGAGGGCAAGGGTGGTGTCGGCATATCTGGAGAAGACGGTAGAGGGTGAATGGGGAGGGGTCAAGTCCATCAAGACATGGAAACGTCTGGACGACCGGTACCTTTCCACCATCGACGCTCAAGTCCTCTGGAACAAGGGCTCCACTGGTAAGCTCCTTCCACATTAATAATAATATTGTTTCAGAAATACATCATGATCGCATATTCACTTTGGTTATCGGTCATCGGCAATGGTTCTTTTGAGCAACGGGTCGGTCATCCGCAATGTAGAATTCTTACGTTTGCTTTGGTGCTGATTAATGGAATTGCAGAGAATGATCATGTTTGAACAACGGCGGAGACTCTGATTTTATGAAGAATGCACCATATTCATCAATTTTTCTTTTAAATTTTTTGAGGAAATTCTTTTCTACTCTCTTCTTTGGGGGGATGAAATACGATTTATCATCACATATCTGTATATGAATTCCCCAGTAGTTCGCAAGCATTTTGTGATTAACTTGTGAACATTTAGTCAAATAACTTCAGTGTCATATAGCTTGTGATTCGTTAAATTAGCTTGGGTTACTTCTTTTTCTCAAATGCTTGGGTAGTGTAAACATAAAAAGAAGAAGAAGAAGAAATCAAAATAATAATGAATGTTTGTTGGATGTGATGGTCAGGGAGGCGCAGAAAGAGAACTACTGGAGTCTGATCATCGGCGTGGTGCAAGACATGAATGGAAGAGAAAGGAGATAAATTAAGTAGAAGTGCTCTCTGCTGCTGCTTACCTGTAGCGGGTGAAATAAGTATTCTCCACTACATTTGGCCGTGGATTTGATAGATTCATGACCTACGCCAGCTCAGTTCTCATCGTTCTTTCAGAAGATTATTATCTGTTTTGAGTTTGCGGATTTGTCAATTGTCAAGTATAAGATGTTCGGTACCATAGTGTATTAATATAAATAGACCTTTTTGTGTTAAAATCTAATAAAAGATCAAGTCGTGTATGATACGTCCAAGTTGGTGTTTATTGGCTTGCTTTCAAATTGATATGCAGTAGAATTGGTTAGTCTGTTTGTGGTTTATACTCAACACGTACAGTCAAATTCAGGCAAATGCAGCTGTTTGGGCTTTTAATAGCTTGTAAATGGAGGATGAAAAAAGATGCAGTACTTGCTGCAGATTTCATCTGCCTTGTTGGTGGATCCACTAGTAATTAGAAGAGAATATTACGGGTTGGATTGGATTGACGTTGAAAGCATAGTTTCATCTTTGGATGGAAATGGGGAAGTCAACTGACCAAAATGTAAATTGGTTAGTGAAACCTATGACATATCCTATGATCAAAGTGATCTCTGTTGAAAGGTTGTTTTTGTCATCGCATTTTTATGGATTCGGCCAAACTCAACTCCGTCCCAGTTGACCCATTTTCGGTCCAAATAAGTGCTTGACACGACGGAGAGAAGATGTAATACCCTGCCGACCCGGGCACCGGCCCAAAAACACACTGCAAGCCCAAACCCAAAAGCAAGGAATCCTTAGCCCAGAATATGCTCTACACATGCTGGAGGGTGCTGATCAGGAAACAGGCTCCCGAAGGAATCTCTCTTTCACCCTCTAACTCCAACTCTAATTTCGATGTAAGCCGGACTGCTTCTACCTTCTTTCCACCTCAAATTAGTTGTCTATTTAAGGCCTGGGCTTCTCCCTCAAGGATCTATGGAAGATCACCATTGATCAACCATCATTTTCTACCTTACTTCCAATTTCTGCCATGCCGGTTCTCAATGTCACCTTAAAATTTTATCGGAGCCTTGGATAAGTGATCCAAATGAATGATCAGACTCAATGCGGACTATTTTGATTGCTTCGTATATCTTAGAGGATTTCTAGACTTGATATAGATCACTTTCGCTGTTACGAGAACTCAATGTAAATCATATTAATCACTATGAGTAGAGTTAAACAGAATTCAAGAGCAAGATCCATTATATCAAGAAGCCGAATCGTGGGCCAAACTTCAAGGGGCAATAATTTGGTTAGACGATGCTCGATTGAGATGTTCTTTTTTTTTTTAAAAATTAGGTATTTTTTCAAGATCTATAACTTTAGGATAGTCCTTAAAAGGGCTAAATCAAGCCAAAATTATAAGGATATGGATTTTTAAATTTCCTCCATACAAATCTTCAAGCAAAAGGAAAAAAAAAGAAACTTTACGTGCTTTGCATGTGAGATAGAGGAAGGAAGATTCATGATAGAAGTTTTCCTCCTCTCCGACTCTGATCGGGAAAAGAAAGTATTAGGAGCTTCCAAAACTTAGATTAAAACTTAAAATGCCAAATATAAAAAGTGCTCCTCTCTTCCTATTAGGCTTTCACCACCAAAATCCCAAGAAATCAATGCCGATTTTTAAGAATTTCTTCAAGTTCTTCCCTTGGATTTCATCAGAATAGGCCATCGGATTACCCTCTTCACCACACCGGACTTAGGTAAGGACAAAAGCCCTAGATTTCCTCTCTTTTCTGACGTCAAAGCCATCGATCCACTTTGATTTGAGCTGGTAGCTTATCGGAACCTATATTTCAAATCAAATCCCTTATTTCAGCTTTTTTCTTTGTTTCATCGACCATTGCTGGTGTGGTTGATGTCGGACGGTGTTCAAAGCTACATCATCAAGTCCCCATCATCGGATGGTGTGGGGTTGGCCACCAGACATTAGGCTTAGAGCCGTGTTCAGGAAAGAGAAAGGAAAGGGGGATCCCCTAGTTTTTAAGAAGAGAAGAAATCCTTCTTCTCTCTCCTCTCTTTTCTCTTTCCTCCATTTTCTCTCTATTCTCTCTTCTCTCTCTACTTTCTTTTCTCTCTTCCCTAATTTTCTCTCTCCTCTATCTTTCTTTCTCTCTCTAGATGATGTGAGGGGTTGGGTGAAGGGTGATTCATAAGGTTGGTGATAAATCCGTGCTGATCTAGTAGAGGTTATCAGGCAGACAATTATTTTTTTGATAATTAGATAGATTTTGTCGTGGAGCAGATTGACTAGATAATAAAATTGGAGTATTAAAAAATCAAGGTTTCTAGTCTAATCCTTCGTAACCATCTTACATGTTGCGTTCCATCCAGGTAGTGCTAATATCCTTGAATCTCAACGTTGATGACCCTATCTTGCTCTTCTTGCTTAGGTTTGATTTGTCTCATGATCCATTGATTTTCCAAACCTAAACCACTCAAGCTATCAAGATTACCACTACCTAGTCTGTTCCATCTTTGATTTACTCTATAATAAATTCTAATTTTTCTAAACATTGGTTTGGGATATGGGCAAGCAATCAACTAGATGAAAAGATATTGGATAAGAGGATTTATTCTCTGATCTCTTAATTAAGATAAATACCTTAATCTTTATTATTAATTGATCATGTATGAAATATGGTCAAAAATTTTGGGATTAAGAATAATTCAAATATTAGAGCTTTGAAAGTGGAAACTTAATAATAATATATTATTTTTTTTATGTGATGGTTGATCGAAAATGAGTTCAAATTATTTGGATTGATCAGATATGTTAGGTATGGACTAGTAAATAATGGTGATTGAGTTTGTCATTAGTGGAGGTAAGAGTTTTTAGATATTGATCACTTATTTATACAAAAATTATTTTGTGCATTAGTGATTTTGATTCATATGTTTTTGATAGTGACATATTATATACTTAATTGTTAAGTATTGTTGGTGCAGAAAACTATGGATACTGGAAAGAGCTAGAGTTGGAGAAGACGAGGTCACCGTCGGGACCTGCAAAAAAAGTCTGAACTGCAGGTGGGATGGCTCTGGTAGGATCTTTCGATAGTCAAGTCAGCTCTCTGATCAACAGAAATAGAGCACTCAAAAGAATTTTATCAAAATTTTTGAGCTTAGAGAGAAAAATGTGTCTTGAAGATCCCTTATATAGGCAAAGCTCGTAATAAACTGATGGTGACAATCATAACTATCTATTAGTGGGCCGTTCAGGACCACGTAAAGTTTGTTATGGAGGATAATATTCATTGTCACGACTTGCCAGTACATTAGAGGTTAATAGCTGTAGTTCGGTTATTTTCGAGATTGTCCTTAGGTTGGTAGATATTTGCTAAGTTAGGAGTTGAACTTGTGTAGACAACGAGGTCCTTTTGCTAACTCTGGCTTGCACACCCAAGGTTCTTGATGTAGGAATGCCAAGATCCGCTACTTACAGCAAGATATAGAAGTTCGTCTGAGAAGAAGCTCTACTGGTCTGAGACTCTTGACGTGAGATCCAATTGTAATGGTGAGATTTGGTTCGAAGGAGATCTAGTTAAAAAGAAGTTCAGCCAGCTTCAAGGTCGGCTGGGCTGGATCACGCAGGGATCGAATACTTAACCGAATACTTAGCTAATTGCTTAGGCGACTGTTTTTCATTATTCAAGTTCGTTCGGATGAGGTCCTAGATGTCCTTTGGATTTTGCAGATATCTGAAAGATCTAATAGTCAAATTTGAGAAGATCGTCTGGCATGCACGAGTTGAAGATCGGCCGTCCTAGAGTGAATTGGAGCCAGAGATCATACTGGTTGAAGTTCGGTCATGGTCGCCACTATTAGACAGGATCGCACCGAGGTTGGATATGTTGTTGAACTTCGATAGGAGTGGATTTATCACCAACACTAGTCCCCCTACTTTCAAGTTCAAAGTTTGTAAGAAGAAAGTACAAATACGAGTGTCGAAGTTCTTTTCTAACTTTTCACTTCCATGAGGCAGAGAATTTTGACAATATCCGTGCTGGCGTCGAAGCTTCTTCAATACGAGATGATTCGAAAAGATAAGATTTCAAAATTTTTGCCAAAGTGGTGCTCAAGATACGGCATCATTAAAGTTCTGCCAGCCGTTTGTGCCAATCATGATGAGTGGGACACGTGTTAGGTGAAGATCGGATGGAGAAGACCTACGATCTTAGCTGCCTTGGGCCTTCCTTGGTTATTTAAATTTCTCTTCCTCCTCTTTCGCTTTATTTTGACTAAGTCCTCTTCTCCTTCGCCTAGTTTCCACCTTCTTCTTGTTTGAGAGTTTCAATTTTCTCCACCATTTTCTTTGGTCATAGATGCTATCTTGCCTGATTTCTGCTCCGCCAGTTATCTTCTTGCCTTCTCCAACTAATCTAGGTTAGTTTCCAAACTTTTTTTTGATCATTTTGAAGCTTTTCATTTCTTGACCTTTTGGTTTCTTCAAAAAGATTTTGCCCCTTATTTCTTTTGATTTTTGAGATCTTTTTCGAGTTTAGTTTGATTCGTTTGTCCGCCGAAGAATCTTGCTCGACTTATTTTAGGAGTTTGGCCCACCCGATCCCAATGGATCCAAATCCTATGAAAATCGAGCCCATAGAAGCATCTTGTACCCTTTTGTCCCTAACATCATGTCTTGCATACTTCATCCTGAAGACCTTTCCTTGATACGGATTCAGTATGGGATACCCCTGGAATACGAGCTTGAACTTTTCAAACCAAGCAACCGAGCCTGCTCTCCTCCTTTGGGTCATTTTTGCTTATATGTCAAGGCTTTTCGTGCTGGACTTCGACTTTCGATTCCTTCCTTCATTGTAGCCCTCTTCAGGTTTCAAAACATCTTCTTTGCCTCCATTATGCCAAACTCTTTTGGGTTCATCATTGGATTTCTTTCTTTGTGTATCATGGCTGAGGTCCGATCTATAATTTTTTTGTTTCATAATTTTTTCACTTTCAAACACCATCCTACTACCAAGGATTGGTGGTATGTCTTTTTTCAGTTTAGCAAGAAGGGATTGATTGGGGGCGCCCCTTCTTTCATTCATAATTGGAAAGAAAAAATTTTTTTCTCTCATGTCCCTCCTTAGAATTAGGGCTTTCTTCATGGGGGGATTTGAGAGACTCTCCTGGGCTAGAAAAAGATGATCGAGATCCAGCCAGCAAGCTAAGAGATTATCGAGCTCCTTCGATATCCGGTTTATTAGACAATCAGATCCTGTTTAACCTTGGCCTTAGTCTCCTTGATCTGGCAGGTGATTTTTTGCAACTTATCAATCATTCCTTATTCTTTCTTATGACCTTAATTTTTACTATCGTAGAAATGACTTTGGAGGAGCTGAATCGTTTGTCATAGCGAATCTAGACCCTCAAGAGGAAGGATGGTCTCGCAGGAGAGTCATCAAAAAGGACTTGTGTCGAAGAAACGAGCTCGACCGTGCCAACCCAGATCGCTCCCGATTCAGAAAATGCTGCAGCTGCATCATGTTCGACCTTGCCCGATGGAACCACCATCCCTGCACCTCCTGAGTAGGAAGAAGTAGTAGAGAAAAAAAAGAAGAAGACTATTGCCAAGAAGGTCAGGAGGAAGGTCAGAGGCTTTGACAGTGAGAGCTCCCGCTAGGAGTAAGGTTCTTTGGATGACCGGGAGGTCATTCATTTCCTGATGGAGGGAAGTATCCTCCCGCACATCATCGAGAAGATGGTTTGGACTGAGAGTGCAGAGAGGTTTGAAGAATCTTTTACTGCCTTCCTCAAGGTAATCAATCTTTCTTTAAGCTTGATTGAATGTCAATATACCTCGAAGCCATGATTTATTTTTTTCTTTTGTTTTGCAATTGGGGCACTACTTATATGCTCACTCAAAAGAAGCAAGTATTTGCCAAGCCGAGGCTTCAAGAGCCCTTCAGAAAGCCCAGGCAGAGATTAAGAGTGTTCAGGCTGAGGTCGACCATTTGAAGGCGGCTTCAAAAGTCCAGTCAGTCGAGTTCGAGCACCTTTAGGAAGCGCTACTGAGGGAAGAATAAGCGTCAGCAGGACTGAAGGCTTCTTTGACCCTCGAGGAGGACAAGAGGAAGAGAGCTGAGGAGGAGGTCGGTGCCGAGAGAGAGCGGGTCGTTGAGGCCTTCAAGTCCTCCAAGGCAATGGAGGATATTAAGATTGCCTTTACCCAAGAGGGCTTTCTGAAGGGGTTCGAGATTTGCATGGGGAGGATCGCGAAGAAGTTTTTGGACATGGATTTTGATTTTCTGATGGAGGAGCCCGACGATGAAGCAGGTCCCTCCAACACTGGTGCCGCCTCTCCGATTTTTGAACCTGGCCCCTCGAAACCTCCAAACCCATTGCTGCAGCTCCCGAGCTTGCTTCGGAGCCTGAGGTTGTGGAGAATGCTCTAACCTCGTCTGCCGCCGCACCTTCCAAGGCCAAAATTTTTTTATCATTGTACATTTTCTCCTTTTCTTCTTATCTGTACCTTTTTCTATATTCAAAAATATTTTGATTAATGAAAATAAGTTTCTCTTTCGCAATACCTTCATGTTGTGATGTTTTTATGCATTAAATGCAGTCTTCTATCGAAGCCGATCCTTTGCCTTAGGATATCTTCTTGAAAACTCACATTAGGCATTTAGAGAAGGAAGTTCATCATACTAAAAGAAAATTGAAGAAAGTCAAAGACGAACTATAAAAATCAAGAAAAAATTGTTCAGAGGTTACGATTGAGAACACCCACCTCCGTTAAGCACATAAAAAGAATTTCATGGACTATATTAGAAAGAAAAGGAATTTTAAAGTAGAACTCAAAGAGATCAAGAAGTGAGCTAGCGATAAATCTTGGATGTTGACCTCAAAAGTCAATTTTCTTGAGGTTAAGGTCAACGCGGCAAGAGAGAAGATTTAACTATTGGAAGGGAGCTCATCGTGGTCCTCCAATAAAGTGTAATATGGTTGGGATTGGTTTAAGAAGTTCTTCGACCTTCAGAAGCAACTTCATGATACTAAAAGTGTGTATAATGACTATAGATTTGGTTGGATGGAAAAAATTTTTCAACTTCAATAGAGGCTTAGAGTCGCCAATAGTGAAGTGATCCATCTCTAGAAGTAGTTAGTCGATGGTCAACAGACCAGTACGAGGAAAGAATCGAAGTAGATTGCCTCTTTGACGAGGACCTTAGGCGATCTCTCTAAGACATAAGGGAAGGCGAAGCCCAAACTATAGTAGTTGAAGATCCAACTGACCTATGAGTAGAAGGCTGTTAAAGATGCGGAGGCCGAATCAGCAGTTCTGAGGAAGAGATAATGTGAGTTGGAAGATGATTACCAAAGGACTAATAAATTATTTCGCTAGAGCTTGCTAAAGAGAAAGGAGCTCAAGGAAGAAATCAATGGTTTGAAGTAGTCCTTAGTGATGGCAGGGGCCAGCAATCCAAAGTTCAAAGAATCTGGTCTTTCTTAGGACTTCGTCTGTTCTTCTTTTTGTACATGATCTTGTAGACCTTCATTTGCAATGAACTTCAACTTCAATGAAATGATGTTTTTTTAATTATCTTTTTGCATTGCCTGGATTTGATGTCTATTGATTTCTTCATTTTCTCATTATGTTTAACGTGGACATCATCTTAAAGATAACATGTTGTTTTGAATAATCAAAGATCTTTATCCATGTTAGGATGAGGTTCTCCACTTATTCTTAACGTGGTTAGTCTTATCCTTGTCAGGACGAGGTTCTTCTTTTATTCCTGACAAGATTGTTGGGGCATTGAAGGGCCGTTGAGAGGGCCTCTCTCTTTTTTTCTCTTCTTAGATAATTAGAGATCTTCATACATATTAGGACAAGGTTCTCCTTCTATTCCTAACGTAATTAGCTTTTATCCTTGTCAGGATGAGGTTCTTCTCCTGTTTCTGATAAGATTTCTGGGACACTGAAGGATCGTTGAGAGAGCTCTCCCATTTTTCTCCTATCTTAGATAACTGAAGGTCTTCATCCATGTTAGGATGATATTCTTCTTCTATTTCTCATATAGTTAGCTTTTATCCTTATCAGGACAAGGTTCTCCTCCTATTTCTGACAAGGTTGTCGGGACACTGAAGAGCCGTTAAGAGGGCCTCTCCTCTTTTCCTTCTATCTTAGTTAATTGGAGCTCTTCATCCATGTTAGGATGAGGTTCTCCTTCTATCCCTAACATGGTTAACTTTTATTCTTGTTAGGATGAGGTTCTCCTCTTATTCTTGATAAGATTGCTGGGGCATTGAAGGATCGTTAAGAGGGCCTCTTTTTCTTTCCTCCTATCTTAGGTAATCGAAGATTTTCATCTATGTTAGGATGAAATTTTTCTCCTATTTCTAATATGGTTAGCTTTTATCCTTATGAAGATGAGGTTCTCCTCTTGTTCCTGATAAGATTGCTGGGACACTAAAGGGCTGTTGAGAGGGCCTCTCCTCCTTTCCTCCTATCTTAGATAATTGAAAGTCTTCATCTACGTTAAGATGAGGTTCTTCTTCTATTTTTAATATTGTTAGCTTTTATTCTTATTAGGATGAGGTTGTCCTCCTATTTCTAACAAGATTACTGGAGCACTGAAGGATCGTTAAGAGGGCCTCTCCTCCTTTTCTCCTATCTTAAATAATCGGGCGTCTTCTACTTTATCTAGTGACAAAGTTCAAAAGATTATTTTCTATTATCATAGATTTGTGCCGAGGACAAAGATGTAAAGTAAGAAAATTTTATTGAAATGGGATTATTGATAGTACATTCATAAATTTTTCGAGTTTCATGGGCATGGGAGAATAGCTCCTTCAAGTTCCTTCAAATAATAAATTCTTGGTTGGATGACTTCAGTGACTTTATAAGGGCCTTCCCAATTTGAAGCAAACTTTTCTTGATTTTGAAATCGTGAGACATCTGCTCGTCGAAGTACTAGGTCCTTCACCTTGAATGCTTTGCTTTTGATTGTGAAATTGTAATAGTCAGCCACTTTCTATTTGTAAGCTGTCATTCAAATTTGAGCTTCTTTTCATATTTCTTTTAATAGGTTGAGGTTGGCTTTAAGATCTTACAAGTTTTGCTGCTCATTGAATGCTTCAACTCGCGCTAAAGAAAGTTTAAGTTCTATTAGGATGATTGCTTCCATTCTGAAAACTAATGCAAATGGAGTCTTCCTAGTTGGCAATTTTTGGATAGTTGTGTAAGCCCAGAGTACATGATAAAATTCATCAATCCAAGTTTCTTTCGTCTTTTCAAGTCTTGCTTTTATGCCTTGCAATAGGATCCTATTAGTTACCTTAGCCTCACCGTTTGCTTGTGAATGAGCTACTGATGTAAAGTTATGAAAAATATTCAAATCTTCATAGAACTCAATAAACTTTGTCCCTGCAAATTGGTGCCCAATATCGGTAATCAAAATTTGAGGTAGGTCAAATCTACAGACTATCGACTTTCAGATAAAGTCTTGCACTTTAGCTTCAATAATCTTTGCTAGAAATTTGGCCTCGATCCATTTGGTGAAGTAATCTATTACCATTAAAAGAAACTTTCGCTATCCAGATACCATGGAAAATGGCCCGAGTATGTCCATTCTCCATTATGCGAATGGTTATAGGGTGCTCAAAGGTATAAGCTAAGAAGTCGATTGTCTTTGTATGTTGGTATTTCTTTGACACTGGTCATACTTTCTCACATACTCCATAAAATTTTGGTGCATAGTTGGCCAATAGTAGCCCTGCTGAAGTAGTTTGTGAGATAAAGCTCTGACTTCCAAATGATTTTCATAAATTTTCTTATAAACCTCCCATAATGCATAGTCAGCTTTAGAAGGTCGAAAACATTTCAGGAGTGGCAGAGAGTATGATCTTTTGTATAGTTTATTCTCATATAGAACATATCGGGAGGCTTGATTTCTTAATTTTTGAACTTCTTTTGGATCTCAAGGGAGGACATCATCTTTGAGATAAGAAAGGAATGGATTGATCCAACTTGGCTCTTGGTCGATTTACATTACAGTTTGGGATTCCTTCGAGCTCGGATTCTTCAGAACTTTGAAGAAGACTTCTTTAGGCAATTTATTTGGAGCTAATATGGCTAACTTAGGGAGAAGGTTGGCTCTGGCATTTTCTATTCTCGAGATCTGTTGGATATCAAAACTGCTAAAGGCTGAGGTTAGACTCCTTACTTTTTTTAGGTACTTCCTCATGTTTTTTTTTCAAGCTTCATAACTGCCACCAACTTGCCCCACTACCAATTAAGAGTTACTATAAACTTTGAGCCGATCTGCCTCCAATTCCTTGGCTATCCTTAGTCCTGCAATTAGGACTTCATATTCTGCTTCATTATTTATTGTAAGAAATTCGAAGTGCAATGCATATTCAGCAATAATTCTTTCTGGGTTGATAAGAATCAGGCTCGCGCCCACACCAAAAGCATTAAATGAACCATCTACATGCAGGGCCTAAAATTCTTCTGAGATCTGCTCTTTCTTCAGGGAGGTTCGGCTACAACCATGGAATATTAACCTTGGGCCATTCAAGTTCGACTTCATCTGGAATAGTGCATTCTACTATGAAGTCTGTTAATATCTGAGCTTTGATTGATGGCCGAGGTCAAAAATTAATGTCGAACTTTGTGAGCCCAATCGCCCACTTTGCTATTCTTCTAGAGGCATATGTCCAATGAAGAACAAACTTGATGGATTGATCAGTGAGGAGTGTTGTGGTATGTTCCTAAAAATAAGGTCGGAGCCTTCAAGCTATGATCAATAGAGCATAAGTTAGTTTCTCTAATTTGGTATACCTGATTTTAGCATATCTCAGAACTCAGCTTATATAGTAGATCGGCCTCTGTATTTTTGCCTCTTCCTTAACCAAGACTGCTGCAAGGGCCGCATAAAAGACTACCAGGTACAAAAATAATTTTTCTTTAGGTTTGGACTTGGCCAATAGAGTAGGTGAGCCAAGATAGTTTTTTAGTTTCTCAAATGCTTGTTGGCATTTAGGAGTCTAGCAGAAATTCTTTAGCTATCTGAGGATTTGAAAAAAGGACATACACCGCTCGACCGACTTTGAAATAAAGCGATTTAGAGCTGCTACCTTTTCTGTTAGGTGCTGGACTTCTTTTATTATCTTTGATGCCATCAATTCTTGAATGGCTCAAATTTTCTTCAGGTTTGCTTTGATTCCTCACTGTGACACCATGAATCTCAAAAATTTTTATAAAATTATTCTGAAGGTACACTTGATCAAGTTCAGCTTTATCTTATACTTTTGAAGTGTACTGAAGATATCTTTGAGGTCGGCAATATGATTTACTGAAGATCGACTCTTGATCAGCATATCATCTGTATAAACCTCCATATTGCGATTGATCTGCTCCTTGAAGATTTTATTCATCAGGTGTTGGTAAGTCGCACTTACATTTTAAGCCCAAAGGGCATAATCTTATAACAATAAAATCCACGGTCAGTAATAAAAATAGTTTTCTCCTCATCTTTCAATGCCATCTAGATCTGGTTATAGTCGAAGAAAATATTCATGAAAGTGAGAAGCTCATGGCCCGAGGTTGCATCCACCAATTAATCAATTCTGGACAAAGGATAACTATCTTTTGGATGGGTCTTATTTAATTTTTAAAAGTCTATGCACATTCTCCATTTGCCATTTGCCTTCTTGACTAGGACTATATTGGAGATCCAGTTTGGATAGAAAACTTTTTGAATGAATCCAATCTTGAGAAGTTTATCAACTTCTTCCATAATTGCTTTCTACCGCTCGGATGTATAGCCGTGCATCTTTTTCTTTACTAGTTGATATTTGGGATCAACAGCCAGATAGTGCTCCATTACTTCTACATTAATTTAAGGCATGTCTGCAGGGATCCAAGCAAAAACATCTACATTTCTTAGAAGGAAGGTGATGAGCTACTTTTGGACCTCTTCTCTCAGGTTGGAGCCGATTTGCATAGTGTGATCTCCATCCCCATCATTCAAAGAAACTGTGATAAGGTCTTCCATAGGTTCTCCTTGTTCTTCAGTTAGATCATCATGGATGTCGAGCCAATCCATCGGACAAGGATCTAGCTGTCCACCTTCTTGTAAGGCAATCGTGTAGTAGTGTCTTGCCAAAGCTTGATCTTCCCAGACTTTGTCGATTCCATAATTTGTTAAGAACTTCATTTTCAAATAATATGTTGAGACCACTATCCAAAGTGCATTCAAACTAGGTCGATGGAGAATTGCATTGTAAGTAGATGGAACTTTTACTATCAAAACATCCACCTATGCTCTGGATTATCTTGGGTACCATCCTACAGCCATAGTTAATGTTATTATCCCTTCAACTAGCACAGCATCACCGGTGAAGCCTACCAATAGAGAGTTCATTGGTCCCAAGTAGTTACTAGGTATGGACATTTTGAAGAAAGCATCATAAAATAAGACATCAGCAAAGCTTTCATAATCAATCAAAATATGGCGTACATTATAGTCAGCAATATTTAAAAAAGCTACAACTACATCATTATGCGAGAGTTGAATCCCTTGTGCATCTTTTTCAGTGAAAGAAATAGGTTCTTCAGTCCTCTACCACTTAGCTTGTTCTTCTGATCCACTTTTCTCCCCCCGCCAAAATCCTCTAGCAATAGTATTGATTATCCCTAGTGGAGACTGATCTCCTTACTGCTCCTCCCTCTTTAGTGGTTTTGACTACATCGATACCCTTGATCGATCTTTTCTTTCTTTAGGTTGACATTGCAGAAATTGGCCAAGCCTACCTTGCTAGATGAGCTCCTTGATCTCATCTTGGAGCTGGATGCATTCTTCAGTATCGTGACCATGGTCATGATGATAGAGGCAATACTTATTGGGGTTGCACTTGCCTGGATGGATCCACATTCTTCGAGCCTTGGCAGTTGCTCTTTGATTTTTATCAGCACTTGTATTTTCGGAGCATTGAGGAAAGAGTAGTTGTGGAACCTCCTAGGGGGAGACTTTTGCCATGCCCTTCAATCAAGGCTTCTTGATCGATGAGCCTGGGGAGGAGTTTAGGCTCGTTTGTACTTGAAAGGGATTCTAGAGTATGGCTAAGCTTCACTCAGCTTCTCTTCGATTGCGGATTTGCTGGATTCGCCTGCCTGCCACTCCTTTGCGGCCTCATCATCCTTTATTTGAAAAGCCTCCTTCGTCCGGGCGTAACCCTCAGCCCGAGCCAGCATATTAGCAAAGTTTTTAAGATACTTTTTTTCTAGAGAGGATAGAAGGTCATTCTTTTGAAGATCGCCCTTTAGCACGGTCATGGCTATGGATTGGTCCAAATTTCGGACCTCTAGTGTAGTGGCATTGAAGCAGCTAATGTAAACTTGGATGACTCCCATTCTTTTTGCTTGATGTTGATGAAAAAGTTTGAACCTCATCTCAGACGTCGGCTATTGATGAAGTTAGCCACAAACTAATGACTCATTTGATCAAAGAAGTAAATCATACCCGACTTAAGACTCGAGTATCAATTTCTTGCTATTTCCTTTAGAGTTGAGAGAAAAGCTCGGCATAGAATGGTGTCTGATACACCGTGAAGTAGCTTCATGATCTGAAAGGTCTCAAGATGGTCAATCGGATCTCATGTCCCATCATAGCTTTCAAATCAAGAAAGCTTGAAGTTCGGCAGGATGGACTCTTGCATTATTTGGAGAGAGAATGGGGGGTTGATATAGATGTCGTTGATGTGAGCAGGAGTAGTTGGCAGAGCTCTTCGATCCATTGGTTCATCTCTTCAAGCCTCTGATCGAGAAGATCTTTTCGATCATGAATCTCAAGGGTCTGCTGGCCAAACGAAGGCAGAGATCTCTCGGGGGTGGAGTCATGATCGGAACAGGGCCTCCTCTGCTTTGAATCCTAATACTCCGGTGAAATTCTCTCTAGCTAAATTAATGCTAGGGATTCCTGCATGGCCTGTACTGCTTCAATGAGGCTCTAAACCTGTTGGATCAATAGGTTGAACTGCTTTATGTCCATCATAGCCACCGATGGTGGAGCTTGAGGTACCGAAGATGAGGTTGGAGCAGATAGATCTATGTGAGATCTGGCAGTGGAGGTAGTGGATCGTCGGATTGATGCCCTCTTTGGCGGCATTTTGCAGTATGGATTGGAGAAGAAGAACTAAAGAAGAGATGGAATTTGACTGAGTGCTCCTTTAAGAATAAGGGATCAACTAAGGAACCCTTCCTCTAGTGCCAATTATGTTGATGCAGAAAACTGCAGACACCAAAAAGAGCTGGAGTTAGAGAAGACAAGGTCGCTGTCGGGACCTACAAAAAAAAGTTTGAATTAGAGGTGGGGGTAGCTCCGGTAGGATCCTCCAATGGTTAAGTCAGCTCTCTGATTAACAGAAATGAAGCCCTTAAGAGAATTTTATTAGAGTTTTTGAGCTTAGAGATGAAAATGTATCTGAAAGGTTCCTTATATAGGTGAAGCTCATAACAAACTAATGGTGATAGCTGTAACTGCATGTTCGTGGGCTGTTCGGGGACATCTGAAGTCTGTTGTGGAGGATGGTGTCCATTGTCATGACTTGCTAGTCCATTAAAAGTTAATAGTTATAGTTTGGTTATTTTTGAGGTTGTCCATAGGTTGGCAGATATTCGCTGAGTTGGGAGTTGAACTTATGTAGATGATGAGGTTCTTCTGCTAACTCTGGCTTGCACACTCAAGGTTCTTGACATAGGAATACCAAGATCCACCGCTTATAGCAAGGTATAAAAGTTTGTCTGAGGCGAAGCTCTGCTGGTCCGAGACTCTTGACATGAGACATAATTGAAATGGTGAGATTTAGCTTGAAGGAGATCCAGTTGAAAAGAAGTTCGGCCAGCTTCGAGGTCGATCGGGCTGGACTATGCAAGGATCAAATACTTAGCTAAATACTTAGTTAATTGCTTAGGCGACTATTTTTCACTATTCAAGTTCGTCCGGATGAGGTCCTAGATGGCTTTCAAATTTTATGGATATATGAAAGATCTGATAGTCAAAGATGAGAAGATCGTCCGTCATGCACGAGTTGAAGGTCGGCTGTCTCAGAGTGAATTGGAGTTAGAATTCATACTGGTTGAAGTTCGTGTTGGAAATTATGTTCCAAAACCAATCATCAGTCTATTGACGATTGAGCTATTTTATAATTATAATTGATTTATTAATTAATAAAAAATATTTTGGCATCTTTTTTCATCATAAGTTTACATCTTCTAATGAACTCCATTGTTGTGATGAAGTTCTTAGGACTATTTAGTTTCGATAAAGAGAGAATTTATCGATTAGTCCTTAAATTTATTCACGATCAAATGATAGGCTATTAATTAGAACGACAGCATCTATCGAGCATAGGGCGCTATATGCCATATAGGTTGGTTATCCTCTTAACTAAGATGTATGGAGATACTGGTATGGCATACAGATGAGATGTATGGATACATCGTCATTGAACATGACCAACTTTAGATCATTCTGCTGTCGAGAATATCTCTGATGGAATATAGGTATAAAAATCCTTTAGACCTGAGATCACCTCAGTGACTTGCAAGCAACTCACTGTTCTTTGATACTGGACTGACTGAATTTTTAATTCAGTAATGAAAGGCTTCTAGGCACAGTCAAGTACTTGCAAAGTCGGAGTGTGATCATGATGAAATTGACCACTCCAAGAGTTGGAGAAGAATGTATCACTGTATTTCAATTTAGCAAAATCTTAGCAAGGATAATCCATTAGATCAATTTGATATTTTGAAATACAATGTGGACAACCTAATCAGAGCTGATAGTTGAACTCTGATGTATCCTACAAGCATTGTGGTCAAGGGGATGAATTATATAAAAACTATATCCGCATGGATTCTAAGGATGGTGTTCTACACCTTCGATCTATCCAATCGTCGGATATCATTGCTAGATGGTCACTTTGATTGATACAAAAATTTATTTCTATGCTATCGGCTTAGATTCGAACCTATGAGGTCACATACATTAGATCTTATGATCTGATCGGATGATTGATCAATGATTAAGAATTATTCTAGGATTAAACAATCAATACGATTGATGTTTAACCTAGTGCAAGTATTATAGGAGGATCGATTAGCAATTGGATTGCTAATTGGCTTAATTTAATTAAACTAATTTGCTAAGATTAAGTCTAATTAAATATAATTTAATTAGATTTTGTTTGAACTTGATTGGATCAAGTCCAATTGATTTATTGGATAAGCCAAGTGCAAGGAAGAACTAGTCCTAGTCTAACTAGGACTCGAATTAACCTAATTTTTTAATTTGATTAAAAAGTAAATTAAAATTAAATTTGATTTAGTCTAATTTAATTAAGTTTTTAAATTGGTTAGGATCTTATTTAATTGGGTTGATTTAATTTTAATTTTATTGGGTTAAAAGATCTTGTTTGACCAAGTCAAAATAGGAGTCCTAGTGTGACTAGGACTCCCTATCTCCTTGCGCCACCTTGGTCCCAAAGCCCTCGATACCTATTTATTAGGTATTTTTCATGGAAAATCCTTTTCTTCCTAATTTTCATGCTCCCTCTCTCCCTTCAAGTCATATTTAAAAGTTAGGTGGAAGACCAAGTCAAAGGAGGAATTGGTTTTGCTTAGGATTCTATGAGATAGAATCCTCGTTGACCAAAACATCTTCCCTTGAGTGCCATCCCCTCTTTTAATTAATTCTTCTTTTATTCTATGAAAATAATCTTCTTTTTTGTGCACCCTCCCTTTCTGGTCCATGCCAAAAATTATGGAGGAGGCACCCAAGAGTTGGGTGCATCAATAACTTTCCATGTTTGGATATTCCTAGTCTAGGAATTTGATCTAACTTAGACTCTATTTATTGGATGAATTTTATTCTAATTTTTTTATAAAATATAGATCTTTGGGAGAGGTTTGGTGTGTTCAAAAATTAGAGGAAGAGGATCCTTGGGCATGGGGGTTCCATAGGCACCAAATTAGGTGTCTAGGTGAGAGAAAAGAGAAGAAGAGGGTGGTCTTCTTCTAGGGCTGTTTTATTTTCAATCTCTCCTCCTTTTTTTAAAGTTTTTTTTGAGAGAGCCTTAGATTAGCAAACTCTCATTTTTTTTCTCATATTTTGGAGAGTCCAAATTTTGAAGAAGGGAGCATCAGATCGACCATCGAAGAAGGATCAGCATAGTACTAGCATGCTGTGTTGATTTCCTGCATCGGACTTCAGATCAGAGATCGTAGGCTCGTGTGGATGACTCCTAGAGGCTGAATGCATGTGAAGCTCTTGACTTTATCCTCAAGCCTAGATCAGCAAGTTAGAACGTCTAAACTTGCTTAGGTAATTGATCTGATCTATAAACTTCATACCAGCATTTGATGTAGTGTAGATCTAGGTTGAATTTGATCAACCTTTTTTTTTTTCTTATTTGATTTTAACTTTTGATTTAATATCATGCCTTAATCATATAATAGATCTAAGATCTAGATATTTATATAATTATTTAAATAAATTTTAGATTTATTTAAGTCTTTCACTGTAAGATCTTGAAAAAGTTTCAAGATCTACCTATGAAACCCTAGATCTGGTTTCTTCAATTGGTATCAGAGCCTTGGTTCTTATTACATAATTTTTATACATGTCTAGATTATTTCTTAGATTAGATCTAATTTATAATTTAATTATTAAATCTAAAAAAATAATAATAAAATATTTTAGATTGCACGGACTGTCATAAGATTATCCTGCTGTAAGGTTTATCCCTTATAGTGAATAGATTGTCCTAAAATGTGCTGATCTAAAATATTGATCATAAAATTTTAGATTAGATCTAAGAAATTTTATGATCTAATTAAAAAATATTTTAATCTAATTTCAATCATCATAAATATGTTAGATTTGATCTAGAGAGACCTATGATTGATTATTATTGAAACTATTTCAATTACATGAATCTGTTTAGATTAGATCTAAAATAGTTTTATGTTTATTTTACTTGCATATTGATTATGAATCAAACATGCAACTTGATTGATAGAACCATATTGTAAAAATATTTTACAAATTTGAAAATCATTTTCGAAAAGCTAAACCCCAACCCTCAGCCCAAAACTTAATTGAGAATTAAGAAGTTAATTGATTAGGATCTAGGATTGTGAATTGAAGATCCTAAGACATAAATCATAACACATTGGGTTAAATGGGTTAGTGAAGATTAGATCTATTACTAGGTAAAACCTAAGATTAGATTAAAGAATGAACTTAATTAGAGAATTGACTAAATCTAATCAATTGTTGTCTTAGATTAGGTCAAGGATTCTCTAGATCAATTACAATAGTTATAGTTGGTCAAGTCCATATCTTTAACAAGATCCAAGATGAACTTGATTCTTGGCTACGCGGTCTAGCACAAACTGTTAGGTTGATCTAATTGAAACTAATTAAATCAATTGGTGTCTAAGGTAAATCAGACTAGTGATTTTTAATTGGCAGCTTGCTTACCTGACCATTTCTGATGGTGTCAAGGCAAGCCTGACAGATCCTTCCACTGATCGAACTTACTTGGCCTCTTGATGAGATTATTTTTTAATCGGATCGCTTGATTATTCGAGCTAACCCATGTCAGCTAGGTAAATCAGTTTGACTGATTTAGGTGCTCCTAGACCAGCCTATTAATGGTCTCCCTTAAGCTGACTTGGTGAAGTTAGTGGAAGGATCATGACAAGCTGGTTAATCTGATCTACTCACTTCTATAAATAAATTCTCTAAAATTATTAGATCTCTAAAATAAAATAGTTATATGATAACTAGATCATAGCCTCTCATTAAAGTGGATGATAATGGATCCATCAGTTGGATAATCATTGGAGGCCCAAAGGCTTGATGCTTATCAGTTGATGGAATTATCATTCATTATATGATCTCTTGGATACATTTTTCTAAATGGTGGTCACGTGGGCCAACCAAAGTTAGGCCTGATCATTCATTAGTTGGATGGGCCAAGTTTAGTCATGTTAATGGTTGGACCTAATTAGACCCTTTTCTGAGAAGACTAAAGCCAACTAATCAGGACCTAGAGCAAAATTTAATTACTAAATATTATTTGAGAAATAATTGATTATGAACCTATCCTTATATGTACATGGATGGACCAACCAAAGTTGAACTTATGTACAGTCTATGTGGATTTTAGTATCCACTAAGAAATTAGGATAATTCCTCGAATTGGAGGTAGAGGCTATCAATTCGAATAAAATAGTGGAAGAAATCTTTTGATTAAAGTTCAAATCTTTAGGTTTAATGAATCAATTACTAATTAGATTTTGATTTTTTTTGTGCAAACATGGCCACTTCTCTATCGCTCCGATCATTATTGGACAGTGATAAGTTGGTGGGATCCAACTTTGGTAGCTGGTATCGAAAGTTGAAAATTATCCTAAAGCATGAACGGATCCTATATGTACTGACAGATCCTGCACCTAAGGAGCCAGCTGTCAATGCACGTGGAACAGTCAGAGACACTTATCAGAAGTGGCTCAGTGACCAAACCATGGTGTGCTGCATTATGCTGACTGCGATGAGCGATGAGTTCAATCACAAGTTTGAGACAGCTCAACCAAACAAAATGCTCCAAGTATTGAAGAATTCTTTTGGCACACCCAATAACATTGAGAGGCATAAGACTAGTTGTGCCATCTTCAATGCCAGAATGCGGGATGATGCCTCTATCACTGATCATATATTATACATGATCGAGTTGATAGAGCGCTTGAGCAAGCTCCACTTTTTCTTGCACAAACAACTTGAAAAAGATGCAATACCAAACTCGCTGCCCAAGTCTTATCTCCCATTCCTTACACATTATAGAATGTCAAAGCCTAAAGTGGACTACCATGGGTTACTAGGGTTACTTCAAAACTTTGAGAAGGATCACCAACTCCATAAGGAGTCGATGAACTTAGTGGGAGGTTCGTCTTCTTATTCTCAATCCTTTGAAAAAGGAAAGAAGAACAAGAAGAAGAAAGCCAAGAAGGTGCATGTTCATGCTAGGACACCTATGCAAGCTCAAACCCCAATGACCAAGCTCGATAATAGTCAAGCCGAATGCATCTTTTGCAAGAAGTGGAGGCACTGAATGAGAAACTATGCTCAGTATATTGCCTCCCTGGATTCGAACAGGTAGAGAAAGAAGTAAGCTATTATTGGATAAGGTATTTATATGATAACTTCTTATAATTTTTTTATTTACGATATTACTGACTGGGTATTGGATACCAGTAGCCCTTACCATATTTGCAATTCATTACAGGGGTTGTAGGTCAGTAGAAGATTCGAGCAAGGCGAGATATTCTTGAACGTTGGAGATGGAAGATCAGTTTCTGTTTTAGCTTTAGAAATTTTGAAACTTGTATTTGAATCTCATACCGTTGTTCTTGGTGATTGTCATTTCTATCCTAGTTTCTTTTTAAATATCATTTCTGTAGGCCTTTTGGTCATGAACAATTATAAAATTTTAATAAAAAAATGAGTTTGTAATGTCATTGTGAATGGTGTTACTGCTTTCTCTGGATAATTGAACAATGGTGTATATATGTTATCACAACCTATTAATGTAGTCTATTCTACTGGCAAGCATCCTAGATTAGATAATGTATCAAATATCTACTTATGACACTATAGGCTAGGTCATATAAATAAGAATAGGTTAAATAGGTTGACTCAGGAGGAAATTCTCGAAGTTAATGATTATGAATCACTTTCAACCTATGAGTCCTATCTTCTTGATAAAATGACCAAGTCATCTTTCACTGAAAAAGGTAAGAGAGCCAATGAGCTCTTAGGTCTAGTACATACTGATGTATGTGGACCAATGAGCATAAGTGCCAGAGGTGGATATGTCTACTTCATCACTTTCATAGATGATCTATCTAGATATGGATATGTCAATCTGATGAAACATAAGTCGGATTCTTTTAAAATAATCAAACAATTTTGAAGTGAAGTAGAAAACAAACTAAAAAGAGTGTTAAAACTCTTCGGTCTGACCGAGGAGGAGAATATCTTTTTGGTGAATTTCTCATATATCTAGAAGAGAATGAAATTCTATCCCAATGGACTCCTCCTAAAATACCATAGCATAATGGTGTGTTTAAAAGAAGAAATTAGACTCTGTTAGACATGGTCCGATCCATGATGGAATTTGCCAACCTATTGATATTCTTCTAGGGATATACACTTGAATCAGCTTGTTATCTATTAAATAGGATTCCAAGTAAGTCTGTAGTTAAAACTCCATATGAGATATGGACAGGACGTATGCCAGCATTTTCACATCTTAGGATTTGGGGGTGCTTGACTTTTGTTAAACGGTTAGTTACAGACAAACTTGGACCTAGGTCTGATAAGGTACATTCATAGAATATCCAAAAGAGATCAAAGGATACTATTTCTATCATGCTGATGAACAAAAGGTGTTCGTCAGCCTTAGGATAACCTTTTTGGAAAAGAAGTTTCTTGATGAAGGAACTATTGCCTCTAAGGTTGAACTTGATGAAGTTTAACAGGTTGAAAGTCCAATACAGAATGTTGAACCTAAGTTAGATTTGATCAGATCAGATTTGAAGCCTAGTAAACCCACACCATTAAGGCGATCCGACAGAGTACCCCATCATTCGGATAAATACCATGGATTCTTGGTCCAGGATGGTGATCCCATCAAACTCGACGAGAATGATGAGGATCCGATCACTTACATGGATGTGATGCAGAGATTCGACTCTGAGAAATGGCTAGAAGCCATGAGATTCGAAATGGATTTCATAAAGGTCAATGATGTATGGACATTAGTTGACCCACCTGAAGGGGTTAAATTCATTGGGTGTAAATGGGTCTTCAAAAGAAAGAGAGGCATAAATAGAAAGGTGGAGACCTATAAAGTTCGTTTGGTTGCCAAGCGGTATTATCAATGTTATGGTATTGACTATGATGAGACGTTCTTCTCTGTGGCAATGCTCAAGCCCATTCAGATCATGCTTGCTATTGCTGCCTATCTGGACTATGAGATCTAGCAGATGGATGTGAATATAACTTTTCTAAATGGAGAGCTGATCGAAGAGGTGTATATGATACAACCTGAAGAATTCACATCCATAGATGAGTCCAAGGTGTGCAAATTTCAGAGATCCATTTATGGATTGAAGTAGGCATCTCGGAGTTGGAACATGCATTTTGATAAAGTGATCAAAATATATAGCTTCATTAAGAATGGAGAAGAATCCTGTATTTATAAATGGACAAATATTCCAGCAGTGGTATTTCTTATTTTGTATGTGGATGATATTCTCTTAATCGAAAATGACATCCCTGCACTATAAGGAATAAAAGTCTGATTGTCATCACAGTTCTCCATGAAGGACTTGGGTGAAGCATCCTACATCCTAGGAATGAAGATCTATAGGAATAGATCTAAAAGGATGCTTGGTATATCCTAATTCACGTACATAGAAACTATGCTGAAGAGGTTCAGCATGGAGAATTCCAAAAAGGACTATCTTTCGATAGGCCAAGAAATTTTTCTCTCTAAGAAGGATTGTCCGACAACTCCTGAAGAAAGAGAGTGAATGAGTAGAATTCCATATATTTCGATAGTGGGATCTATTATGTACGTAATGACATATACGAGACCAAACATAGCATACTCACTAGGAGTAGTGAGTAGATACCAGTCTGACCCTGAAGAAAATCACTGAAAGGTCGTTAAAACCATCCTTATGTATTTGAGAAATACTAAGGATCAATGGTTGGTTTATGGTGAGTCAGATCTGAAGCTTATGGAATTTACAGACTCCACCTTTCAATTTGATCATGATGATAGTAAAAGTATGTCAGGATATATCTTTACACTAAATGGTGGAGCCATCTACTGAAAAAGTTTCAAGCAGCATACAGGTTGACTCTATTTGTGAAGCAGAGTACATGGTAGCATTAGATACAGCAAAGGAAGCTATGTGGCTGAGAAAGTTCATCACCAAGCACGAAGTAGCATCCTTCATTAATGGTCCAGTCCTGCTCTACTATGACAGCACTGGCACCAAAGCTCAAGCAAAGGAATCGAAGGCACACTAGCGAACAAAGTATATTCTGTGCCACTTCCATTTGATCCATGAGATCGTGGATCATGGTGATGTTGACCTTCAGAAGATTGATGGAAAGGAGAATCTAGCCGACCCCTTCACTAAAGCCCTAGCAATCAAGGAGTTCGACAACTATAAGTCGAAGATGGGTATTAAATACTATTCCAAGTGGCTTTAGGACAAGTGGGAGTTATTAAAAATTATGTCCCAAATCCAATCATTAGTCTGTTGATGGTTGAGCTATTTTATAATTGTAATTGATTTATTAATTAATGAAGAATATTTTGGCATCTTTTTCATCATAAGTTTACATCTTCTAATGAACTTCATTGTTGTGATGAAGTTCTTAGGACTATTTAGTTTTGATAAAAAGATGATTTATCGATTAGTCCTTAAATTTGTTCATGATCAAATGATAGACTGTTAATTAGGACGACAGCGTCTATTAAGCATAGGTCGCTATATGTCATATAGCTTAGTTGTCCTTTTAACCAAGGTGTGAGAAGACACTGGTATGGCATACAGGTGAGATGTACGAGTACATCGTCATTGAACATGACCAACTCTAGATCATTCTACTATCGAGAATGTCTTTGATGGGATATAGGTATAAGTATCCCTTAGACCTGAGATCACCTCAGTGACTTGCAAGCAACTCACTGTGCTTTGATACCAAACTAACTAAATTTTTAATTTAGTAATGAAAGACTTCTGGGCATAGTCAAGTACTTGCAAAGTCAGAGTGTGATCAAGATGGAATTGACCACTCTAAGAGTTGGAGAAAAATATATCACTATATTTCAATATAGCAAAACCTTGGCCAGGGTAATCCATCAGATAGATTTGGTATTTTGAAATATAATGTGGACAATCTGATCATAGTTGATAGTTGAACTCTGATGTGTCCTACGAGCATTGTGGTCAAGGAGATGAATTATATGAAAACTATATCCGCATGGGTTCTAGCGATGGTGTTCTACACCTTCGACCTATTTGATCATCGGGTATCATTGCTAGATGATCATTTTGATTGATATAAAAATTTATTTTTATGCTACCTACTTAGGTTCGGATCTATGAAGTCACACACATTAGAGCTTATGATCTGATCAGATGGTTGATCAATGATTAAGAATCGTTCTAGGGTTAAACAATTAATATGATTGGTGTTTAACTTAGTGCAAGTATTGCAGGAGGATTGATTAGCAATTGGATTGCTAATTGGCTTAATTTGATTAAGTCAATAGACTGAGATTAAGTTTAATTAAATATGATTTAATTATATTTAGTTTGGATTTGATTGGATCAAGTTCAATTGATTTATTGGATAAGCCAAGTGCAAAGAAGAACTAGTATTAGTCTAACTAGGACTCGGATTAACCCAATTTTCTAATTTGATTAGAAAATAAATTAAAATTAAATTAAATTTAATCTAATTTAATTAAGTTCTTAAATGGGTTAGGGTCTTATTTGATTGGATTGGTTTAATCTTGATTTTATTTGGTTAAAAGATCTTGTTTGATCAAGTCAAAATAGGAGTCCTAGTGTGACTAGGACTCCCTATCTCCTTGCGCCACCTTGGTTCCAACTCCCTCCATACCTATTTTTTAGATATTTTTCATGAAAAATCCCTTTCTTCCTAATTTTCATGCCCCATCTCTCCCTCCAAGTCATATTTGGAAGTTAGGTGGAATACCAAGTCAAAGGAGGAATTGATTTTGCTTAGGATTCTATGAGATAGAATCTTTGTTGACCAAAACATCTTCCCTTCAGTGCCGCCCCCTCTTTTAATTAATTCTTTTTTTATTTTATGAAAATAATTTCCTTTCTTGTGCACCCTCCCTTGCTGGTCCACGTCAAAAATTATGGAGGAGGTGCCCAAGAGTTGGACGCCCCACAACTTTTCATGTTTGGATATTCATAGTCTAAGAATTTGACCTAACTTAGACTCTTCTTTTTCTCTATTTCTTGGATGAATTTTATTCTGATTTTTTCATGAAATATAGAGCTTTGGAAGAAGTTTGGGGTGTGCAAAAATCAAAGGAAGAGGATCCTTGGGTGTGGGGGTTCCATAGGTACCAAACTAGGTGTATAGGTGAGAGAAAAGAGAAGAAGAAAAGGGTCTTCTTCTAGGGCTATTTTATTTTTAATCTCTCCTCCTTTTCTTTGAGTTTTTTTTTGGGAGAGTCTTAGATCAGCAAACTCTCATCTTTTTTCTCATATTTTGGAGAGTCCAAATTTTGAAGAAGGGAGCATCGGATCGACCATCAAAGAAGGATCAGTATAGTACTAGCATGCTGTGCTGATTTTCTACATCGAACTTCAGATCAGAGATCATGGGCTCATGTAGATGACTCCTAGAGATCGGATGTGTGTGCGGATCGTGAATTCATCCTCAAGCCCAGATCAGCAAGTTAGAACATCTAAATTTGCTTAGATAATAGATCTGATCTATAAACTTTATACCTGCATTTGATATAGTGTAGATCTAGGTTGATTTGATCAATCTTTTTTTTTTCTTATTTGATTTTAATTTTTGATTTAATATCATGTCTTAATCATATAATAGATCTAAGATTTAGATATTTATATGATTATTTAAATAAATTTTATATTTATTTAAGTCTTTCGCTGTAAGATTTTGAAAAAGTTTCAAGATCTACCTATAAAATTCTAGATCTGGTTCTTTCAGTTCGGTCATGGTCGCCATCATCAGATGGGATCGCACCGAGATTGGGCATCTTGTTGAACTTCGATAGGAGCGGATTTATCACCAACAAGTATATATTTACAACTTATTTGATGTTATATATTAGATATTGCTGATCTTGATTTGGATGGATTTTGGTAATCATGTACATCAAAGTTTGCAAAAAAATAAAATTTTGAATTATAATACCTAACAAGCTTATAATTGAGTTGTATGACTAGGGTTGTGGTGCTCTAGGCTAACCATATTATTGATGTCCGGCCACAAACTAGAAATGTGATTATGGTAGTCTGCTGGACTAATGACTCTATTGGTGTCCTAACACGGATTAGAAATATGGTTATGATAGTTCAAAGTTAAGCACTTATGATCTCTTAGATTAGCCACTATTGGTACCTCACCACATGCTGGAAATATAATTATGATATTTAGGGTTGAACACTTGTGATTCTTTGAACTAGCCATAGTAATGTCCCACCACGGGCTAGAAATATGATTATGGTAGTTCATAGCACTAGCCACTATATTGATGCCCCGCCATAGACTGAAAATATGGTTGTAGTAGTCTAAAGCCGAGTACCTTAATATAATCAAATCCGATATATGTTGGTTTGAGATAATTGTATGATGTGACTCTTTGCACAAAAAGATATACTTGCTATGCATGTTCTATGAATCATAGTATTTTTTAGCATGTGATTTATATGAGCAACAACCATTGTTAGTTTCTTATTTGTTATTATTATATTAGTATTGGTGTATGAAAATTCTTACTGAACTATAAAGCTCATAATCCTCCTATTTATCTTCAAGAGTTTTAGGATACATGTATTTGACTATGGTTGGGATTACGGTTGAAAAGATTGATTAGATAGAATATCAGTAATATCAGTTAAATGATTAAATTTTATAAATTATATAAGATTTGATATTATTAATATAGAATATTTATTATGAACTGAGATCAATAATATTCATGGCATGTTGAGATTGTAACAAATTTTTAGGTCTTGCATATTCTTTAGGGCTTGCCCTAGGACGTATACGGACATCATGTGCCTAACTTGGTGTTGGAAAATATATCATAAAGCCAATTATCTAGATTGTAGATGGTTGAACTCACTGCAATATATACATAAATTATTAATTGAATAAAATATTATTTTGGCTTTTCATCACTTGTTATGCATCTTTCTTTATGAACTCTTTTATGATGAAGTTCTTAGGACTATTTAAAATCGATAAAGAAGGATTTATCATTTAGTTCTTAAACCAGTTTATGACCAAATGATATGTTGTTATCTAGAATGATAATATTTATCGAGTGTAGATCATTATGTGCCATATGGATTGGTTGTCTTCTTAACCAAGGAGTATGGAGACACTGGTATGGAATGCACGTGAAATATAGGGGTACATTTTTTTGAAGGTGATCCAATTATAGAGCTCTCTACTGTCAAGAGGTGCTCATGAAGGATATGAGTATAAGTGTCCCTCAGACCTGAGATCACTATGATGACTTACAAGCAACTCACCGTAATTTCATATCGAACTACTTGTATTTGTAATACAGTGATGAAAATTTTTTGGATGCAATCAAGTACTTATAAAGTCGGTGTGTGAGTCAAGATGGGATTGACCCCTCTAAGTATTGGAGAATATGCTCTAATATATTTCAATTTAGTAAAATCTTGGCTAAGATAATCCTTGTAAGGAGTCACAAAATTTACGAGGTTGAGACTGTTGTGCCTATGGCTGCTCGGAGCCATAGCCATAAATCTAATCTCTTACGTGGAATCTGGGTGTTAATCTAACAAATTGAAAAAGATCTAAGAAGAAGAGAGAAAGGGGATGGTGCCTAAGATTTTTGCATTGGAACTAGAGAGAAAAGAGAGATAGAAAGTTAGGGAGAAAAGCTTTGTTGTATTCCATTCTATTGTAAAAGGTATAATACCCAGGTTTATATATCCTAGGGTTTCCACATGAATCCTAATAAACTCCAGTTTAAAAACTTTCCTAGCTAATCCAATACATGAAAGCACTCATCCAAACTCATGTACACCCATGGTTTTATATGATCTCATCCTCTAGATCTAAACCTAACCCATACATGAGTTAGTCCCCTTAAGACCTCTTAAACTAGGCCTTAAGATCCTTAGGATCAACTCAGATCTTAACCCTAAATAGACCTTCCACGTGTCTTTGCCCATGCACTGAGCTAGCTCAGTCTCAGCACTATGTCAGCTATCCTGAGACTGGATCGGCTCAGTCTAAAACTGAGTCAACCTAATTGCATACCATGCTAGTAGTCCTGAATGCACACCTTTCTATTTGGCTTGTCTTCTAAGACATAGTCGACCCAGTTTTAGATTGAGCTGACTAACTGAAGGATCTTTTAGATCGGTCCGACCAGATCGGATTTGTAGCAATAGAATTTAAGATTTTTTCTTCGATTCAATTAGATCTAAGTATTCTTAGATTTGATTGCATAAATTTGAAAATAAGGCATGCATATAAATATTCGAAAAACTACCTATTGCGGGTAGACAATCTCCCCCTGCGATGATCTGAATTGAGTCTAGGTTCACTTCTAGTAGCGCACATGCCCGACCTCTATCGATATCCACTTGGATTAGATCTAGAGATTTTTTTCTTCTCGATCTAAATTCACAAATTCAGATATGGACTTCTTTCTTCTTGCCTTCGACCAGATCTTCGGCAGTGCTCCAATCGACACATGATCAAGATCTCCTTCGTCTTCTTCTTGCACGGACAGCACTTCGACTCTTGAGGCTAGGATCAGCCCAACACTTGGGCATGGGAGAGAGATGGAGAGGAAGAATCTAGAGGAGGAGGGTGGAGGCATGGAGGAGAAGTAGGGTTTCACTAGGGACGACTGGAATGGCCAAACCCTTTGGCCTAGTCTCCTAGTTATAGAAAAATCAAAGACCTAGAGTCCTAGGGTTCTAAACCTTTGATCGGATCAAAGTTTTAGAAGCAGAAAGACTCCTCAACTAAATTAGGTGCCCCATCTGATTTTCCCATGCATTTTGTTGCACAAAATGCACTTTGGCATGTGCCACCTCATCTGATAAGGTGGTTTAGGCACTAGGGATAATCTCTCCAAGATTTTGAATTCATTTAAACTCATTTGACTTATTTAAATAGAGTTCAAATTGAAACAAACTCCAGCCTTCACACCCTTATCCTTATCTCTAAGGGGCGCATGCTAGGAATGGACGTGCGCCCTTCTCTCTTTAAGAAATGTATCTAGGGGCACGCGCCCCTAGAGAAAATCTAGGAGGCATGCGTCCCTCTCCCATTTGTGCATGAAGAGTGGGTCAAAGTGGGGGGGGGGGGGGCAAACTCTTGGCGCCCCCTCAACCTTATCCCTCTAGGACATTAGGACATGTCCTAATCTAATTAGGACAGGCCCAAAGGAGGCTTTTTGGTTGGTACCCCCTCAACCTTATCCCTTTAGGACATTAGGACATGTCCTAATCTAATTAGGACAAGCCCAAAGGAGGCTTTCTGGATAAGCCAAATCTGATTTGACTGAGTTCAATCCAATCAAAAATTCTATTGTAGGAGAAAGTTAGGTCCAATCATGTGCTAGCATAATTTTCTTGAACCTAATTGGATCAAATCAAATCAATCATACTTCATGAGTCCAATTGAAAACATCCAGACCCATGTGTGACCCCATAGGTTCAATTTTATATGGTAATGGGATATGTTATGATCTTCATTATTGATATCATCAAAATATCTTTTGATAGATCAGAACCTTTTTTGATTCATCCAATTAGAATTATCGATTATTAAGATAACTCTAATTGATCCCATAATCTATTAGTGACACCAAGTAGTATGTGGTGGCAACCCATCATAACTAAATAAGAACCTCTCAGTGCAGCTATCGTGTGATTGGGTTCTTCCATCATGAGTTTCGATAGGATCTAGGTTAAGGTTGACTCATCAAACTTAATACCCATCATATGATTAAATCAATCAATTTGAGTTCGATATAAAATCCTAATAGAAACTTCTTTCTATTATTTCACACTGCCATGGCCATGGGCTTTAGGACTCAATCTCATGATCACCATAGGACTACTCCTCTACCGAGGTTGATAGATCTATTCTTGGTGCAATCCAATTCCTACAATAAATATGTTATAGCCAACATACATCTTAGGATTATAAATGGCTAGAAAATTGAGTTATGATATAGTCAAACTATAACACCCTCAAGGTAAACTATCGATGCACCTTAGGTCAAAGAACTAGACACAGCTATAATAATGAGCAAGTCATCAATAAGAAGGTAGACTTTTTTATGACTGCTCGAAGTTGGTCACACTCAGTACCCTTATTTTTAATAAGCATCTATACTTTCGCTCTGGTATCTCCATATCATAGATTCAAGACTCATCTATCCTAAGAAAGTATACACCAATCATCTAGATCAATCACCATCCTCATGATGATCTTACGATCGGGAGCAGTTTATGAGTTAATTATGATAACACATCTCAAATTCTCAACTCTTGAGAATATGTGTTATCATATCCGTTAACCCAATGGATGAATCACAGACACAATATATATATATGATTGAAAGAATAACTTAAATTTTATTAATAATAAGTCAAAATTATAAATTATGCTCTTAGCATGTATTACAAGTGTCGGTCAATTTGGTTTCTAAGTTATACATCTAATACTAACCTATAGAAACAATCCTTCTTTGTAGTCTTCATCTCTTGGCTCTAGTTCTTTGCTTCACCTTGTGTCCCAGGTCTCTGAAGCACTAACCAAGCCCCTCAAGGTTCTTAACATCTAGACCTCAATCCCGTGGAGGGCTACACGCTGCCTCTGAAGGGAAAAAAATCTATTTTTTTGGGTTAGGTTCGTTCATATCTGATTGGATCAAGAGGGATATTTCAAAATTTTTTCTAAGATCCTAATCAAATCTGAGACTTTTCAGATCTGATTTTATTAATTTGATAAAAAAATAAAAAAAATAAAATCTAATTTAATCATACCTTTGTTATGGGTAATCCTATTGCCCTGTGATGATCCTGATGTTTGCTTGAAATTCTGGATGTAGCTACATAAGTGCCTGGCCTCTACCGGTATCCACTCGGATATGATCTAGAGATCTTTTTCTTCTCAATCTATCCTTCAAAAATTAGATCTGGATCTAATCTTGAAGGTTTTCAAATGGCTTTTGAAGATCAGCCATTGTCTCTTGTAGCAGTGCTGCCTTGTTCCTTTCCTATCGCCTTGCACTTGCTTGGATCGCACCTAACTTATGCCCAAAGCCTCTTGGGTGCGAAGAGGAGAGAGAGGACTAGAGGGTGGCATGGAGGGAGAGGGGCTATATGGCATGGGCCAAGGTAGAAGCTCTTTTAATCTAGGCACAGATAGGGTTTTTATAGACCCTGTTGCGCCATGCACTGCCATATCATCCTGGCCAATCATGGCCCTTTGTGCAATCAGATCTAAATCTGATTGGTGAGATGACATCATCTGATCTAATCATATTAGAGTCCCTCAAAAACCTCCTTAAATGGCGCTAAGACTAGTCAAACAGGACTCCTTGGCGCCATTTAGGTTGATTCCCTAAAGCCACTGGAGTCCCATCTGTATGGGACTCCAATCCTTATCCACATGGGCTGCAAGCCTCCCTAGGTGTGTGCCCTTTATCTATCTACCTTTTAGCAGGGGGACAAGGGTCAAAGTTCTCTCCTATGGATGCATGACACATGGGTAGATGTCTAAGTGTCAAAGGTCAATATTTGATCAAAATTCAAGAACAAGATTTAACAGGTGACGAAAAATGATAGGTATTGTCTCAAATTTATCTCATAAATTAAAACAACCCTTTTCTAACTTGGACAAGCTCCAGTCAGACCAAGTAAAGGTTCCTAAGTAAGCTCAAACACATTTGGCTCAGTCGAGACAAGCTTTAATGATTGTTAAAGAAGAACATTAGGCTCAATCATGTGCTAGCATGAATTTCTTGAATCTAATTGAATCTTATTCAAATCAATTAAACTGGGTTAGTCCAATTAACGATATCCAAATCCAAACTCTTATTTGTGTGATTCAGTTAGGTTCAGTTCCATATGGTAATGGGATATGTCGCGATCTCTATCATTGACATCATCAAAATACCTTTCGATGGATCAGAACTTTTCTGATTCAGACAACTAGTATGATCGATCATCCAAATTATTCTAATTGCTCTAAAAATTCACTAGTGACACCTAGCAGCATATGGTGACAATCCATCAGAACTAAAAATGAACCTCTCGATGCAGTTACCTATGTGATTAAGTTCCTCTATCTTGAGCCCTAACCAAATTAGGGTTAAGGTGATCTCGTCAAATCCTAATATCTATTATATGAATTAATCATTCGATTCAAGTCCAATGTGAAAGCCCTAATAGAAACTCTTTTTATTATTTCACTCTACCATGGCCATGAGCTTATGGACTCGATTTTCATGATCATCATAGGGCTGCTCCTCTTCTACCGAGATAGATAGATCCCCTATTGGTGTAATCTAATTCCTACAATGAACATGCTATAGCCAGCATACACCTCAGAATTCCAAATAGCTAGGAGACCGAGTTATGGTGTAGTCAAACTATAACACCCTCAAGGTGAACTGCTGATGCACCTCAGATCAAAGAATCAGATATACTACTGCAGCTTCGAGCCAGTCATCGACAAGAAGGTAGACTTCTTGATGACTTCTCGAGGTGGTCATGCTCAGTGCCCACATTCTCTAATGAGTATCTGTACTTTCACTTCGATGTCTCTACACCGTAGACTCAAGACTCATCTATTCTAATGAAGCAATCGTACAGCCTTTTGGATCAATCACTATCCTCATAGTGATCCTACAGTTGGAAGTATTTTATGAGTTAATAATGAAAATTCATGTCTTAAATTTTCAACTCTTAAAAATATGAATTATCATTACCATTAACTCAAGAGATGTATCATAGACACTTTCAAATGCACACTATGATAGAAAATAACCCATTTTATTATTTATAGTCAAAATTATAATTTTGCCCTTAGAAGTATATTACAAGTGTCAGCCAATCTAACTTCTAGGGCACACATATCTAACAGCCTCCACCCTAAGGCCACATGTCTTAGTCCTAAGATTACACCTATCCTAGTCTTTTGGAGCCAATATCCTTACTCCTTTTATGGCCTCCCAAGGCTTTGGAGCACCACACCAATCCTTATAATCTCCATTTTGGTGCATCCAAGTCTTGGCACAACTGGCAATGTCCTCCTGCATGATTTCATTATTGCTGCATGCTGTGATAGTCCCTTGTGCATACCTTGCCACCACCATCCTTCTTCAGCTACTGAGCTTTCTTGGAGATCTTTGAGATGACCGCCTCCTTAGTTGAAGACCTTGGCTTGCTCTTTTGCACTATCTTTGGAGTTATAAATATCCTTCTACTTGGCAACCACATCATTAATCCTAGACTTTCCTAGAGAATCTACAGCATTCCTGTACCGACACTCGCTGCATCTGATATGGTCCCCTCAGAGCCATGCCTATCTTCTTGCATAATTTGCTTCACCTGAATCTGTAAAGCCCCAGCACTGGTGCTAGAATATATCTCCTCCCTTTGCAACCCTTCACTCCGAACTAGTGCCCCATCTTTCTCTACTTGTGAAGCGATCTCTGCCCGATGCTCCACCTAAAATTAGAGTCCTTCTGATGCCATAGAAGCTAACTCTATCATCGAGTCACCTGAGGCCAACTATCCAATACTGCACTCTGGGTCTGCCGCTGCATCTTGAATACTGTTGCTATCCCTTCAAATCCTCCATACTCTGTGGACCTCTTCAAAGTCATCTCGAATACACCGCATCCCATGGGCTTCTCCGAAACTAACAAGAGTTCATCTGATTCTTCTTCTTCAGCGACTATATTGATGGAATCTGACTTTGCTTCTTTCTTGCACTTTTTTCAAAATGAATACTCCTACTTAAAGTGTCCTGCTTCACCACACTTGAAGCATCTCCTAGACTCCTTGCTCCCCTCTGCTCGCCCTTCTTCTTTTCTTTTTTATGCCTCTCTGAAACTGCAAGACCCTCCTAGAAGACCTCTTCTTCATCATCCATTCTTTCTGCTCATTAGACCTGAGACTGAGATGACCTCCTCATACACCAATATCTTCTTACCATATAGCAGCGTAGTCACCAATGGATCGAAGCTCTCTGATAGCGAATATAGCAATAATAAACTCTTATCCTCCTCTTCATGATCCACCTCTATATTGAGCAAATCTATGCTCATCTGATCGAACTGCTAAATATGCCCTACAATATCCTCATCCTTTTACATTCAAAGGCTGTATAGTTTTTTCTCAGCAGCAACTTGTCGCACATATTTTTTCTCATGTATAACTGATGTAACCTCGATCATAAGCCCTTGGATATTCTCTCCTTCAATATTTCTTACAAAACTTCATTTGCTAGACAAGCCCTAATCGTGGCATATGCCTCCCTTTTCTTCAAGGACATCCGCACCTTATCTATCATCTCCTCCGACCTATCCTTCAAGGCCGAATCTAACCCCATATGCACCAATAGATCCTCCATCCTAATCTTTTACATGGTAAAACTTTCTTTACCACCAAACTTCTTAAATCCTACTTTGAATCCACTGTCTTCCATGATCAATCTGAATCAAATAACAACACAAGAGGGAGATCTAAAAATTACTTTGACTAGTGAGGGTGGACAGTAGCCCTTAGATCTCTTCTTTCCTCACAAAGCCTAGAGAAAATCTAGATCTGATCCTTGTTATTGATTCTTTACTGAAATCTGATCTTCTTCCTCCTCCATGCTCAATCAAACTTTGATACTAAATGTTATGCCTACAGCTGCTCAGAGCTATAGCCATAGATCTGATCTCTTGCACAGAATCTGGGTGTTAATCCAGCAAATCAAAGAAGATCTAAGAAGAAGAGAGAAAGGGGATGGCGTCTAGGATTTTGGCATTGGAACCAGAGAGAAAAAAGAGATAGAGAGTTAGGGAGAAAAGCTATATTGTATTCCATTCTATTGTAAAAGAAATAATATTCCATATTTATATACCCTAGGATTTTCATATGAATTCTAATAAATCCTAGATCAAAAACTCTCCTAGGCTAATCCAATACATGAAAACACTCACACTATAAAAAATAGGGATTTTGCCGATGCAAAATTTACCTATGCAAAATTTTGCATAGGTAAAGAGAATAATTAGATACGCAAACTATTAAATGTCGGCAAATTTGGTATAATTAGCTATGCTAAAGATTAAACATCAAAAAATATAATTATTGACGTAACGATTATGTCGGCATTTAAACCAAAGCATCAATAATGGGTGGACTTAATTTTTTAATTTTTGATAAATATTTATCAACACTAGTTTAGTGCAGGTAATAAGAATAATTTCCTCTGCTTATTGCTTGCATAGACAATTAGGCTTATTTCCTACATTAAATTTATGTTGGTAAATATTTTTTTAATAATTTTTTTATAAATAATTTATCAATATTAAATAAGTATAGGTAATAAGATAAATTACCTATGTTTATCATTTACGTTGGTAATTAGGCTTATTGCCTATGCTATAGTAACATCAAAAATTATTTTATTTTTTTATTTTTGTAAACAACTTATCAACATTAAGTAAGCGTAGGAAATAACCTAAATTACCTATGTTTAGTTCTAGTGTTGGTAATTAGGCTTATTACCTATGCTAAATTTGCATTGGTAAATATTTTTTTATAAATATTTTTATTTTTATAAATAATTTATCGATGTTAAATAAGTATAGAAAATAATCTAAATTACCTACATTTATTGCTTACATAAGTAATTAGACTTATTGCCTACGCTATAGTAACATCGGCAAATATTTTACTTTTTTATTATTTTTTTATTTTTATAAATAACTTATCATTATCTAAATAATTTATTGATATAATTTTGAATTTAAAGTCCATCTTCACCATTCATTATCTAAATAAATATCATTAGAGTATCATCACAAAAGTTTTCCTCGATCCGATAGCTTTAGCTATGTCGATCAATAAAATTAGATTTCGACGATCATGAATGATCGCATGATGATTTGTTAGATAGAGACCATTGATAGATTCAAAAACTTACAACGATAATCTCGATGATATTTGTAGTATACTATCAAAATTTTATCTCAATTGAATATCATTATCATGTTCAATTTAGTGTGGGATAACTTTGATCGTTAAATAAAAAATATGTGATCAAAAGGCCAAACTATTGGAAATATGCGCTCTTCCAACATAGATCGACGTGGCTGTCGGTGATTAGCCAAGCAACAAGAAAGTACTTTTTAGAGATTAATGCGGAAGCATGATCAAATAAATCAAAGAATAAAGAAGAAGAGAAGAAGAGATTTCTAAAAGAAAAGAATTTTTATTCAGTATATTTCAGCACTCTTACAATCTTGACCTATTTTCAGTATATATACTTTACAAAGGGTCAAGTCCAAGCTCATAGAAAAACTCTCCAAACTCAAATAACCCACGTACATAAAATAATAATCCATAAAAATTGAGCCGACTCAGTCTGATTAGATCGGCTCAATCTGGTTGTACCATGCGAATAATCCAAAAATACTATTTTTTATTTGAATTTTCTTTTGAGACTTAGCTGACCCAGTCCTAGACTTAGTCAACTCAGTTTTCAACTGAGCTGACTCAGTCTCAGAGTGAGTCGATCCAGTTTCTAAAGTTTACTATTGAGACTGATTCTTCTTTCGGCTCACTCCTGTCTTCCCATAATTTATCTTCTCATATTTTCAAGACTTGAAAGTACTACTTCTGAGCTCACATTCTCTATCTTGATGCTTTCAAGTCCTTGTGAACTCATCTTTTCTCAACAGATCCATCCGTGCCATACATCTTTGAAAGCTGTCTTTAGGGAGTACCTTCATGAGTGCATCTGATTGATTCTCCTTGGTATGGACCTTCATCAGTTCCACTTCATCTTCCTCCATCAGCTCTCTGATCCTGTGGTATCTCACGTCTATATGCTTTGTGCGCGCATGATAGACTTGATTCTATGCCAATAATAGAGCACTTTGACTATCACTGAATAGTGTAACCTTGCTCTGCTCGACCCCCAACTCATCAATCAGCCTCCTAAGCTAAAGGGCTTCCTTTGCATGCTCTGTTATCCCAATGTACTTAGCCTCTATGGTAGATAAGGTCGTGATTGGCTGAAGGATGATCTCCAAGACATCGGTCCACCATATATGTAGAAGAGATATCCAATAATAGACCTTTTTGTATCAAGATCATCAGCATAATTTGCATCAACAAATCCTTCCATAGGATCTGAACTTTCACACATCTTCACAGATTGTTCTTCAAATCCTTCCGACTGCCCACCAAACACCAAACCATAATCCCTTATTCCATGTAGATATCTCAATATCCATTTCAATGCTTTCTAGTATTCCTTCTCAGGGTTAGCTATGTATCTACTAACCATGCTCACAGCATGTGCTATATCGTGGGTCTACAATTTGGTATCAGAGCTAGGTGATGCTCGAGATGTTATGGATGGCAATATGGTATCAGAACCTGAAGGTGCATGGAAGGAGCCAGGTATCAGAGCCTGATGGTGCATGAAAGGGAAGAAGAAGTCGTACAAGATGAAATTAAAAATCTACACAAGGATTTCATGGTATGTTTTAAATCTATCTTTGTTGTTGCTGTGGTTTAGCCAACCAAAAGTAGTGGGGTGAAGATGGAGGTTGAGAGGTTTAATGGGAAGAAATTTTTCTCGGGATGGAAGGATTTGGTGCATGATTTACTGATCAATCTTGGTTGAAAGGCTTGGGTGTATGATGGTTATGTGATAGGTAGGAAGTGCTGGAGTGTTGTAGTAGCAATTCCCTGGAGATGCAGGGCTGAGAGAGGCTCGGCGATATAGCAGTCAAGGAAGGTATCTCAGCAGAGAGCATCAGGGTTCTTTAGGAAGATGGGTAGTGTAGGGCTATTGAAGAGATATTTTCTAAGGAGTAATGATCGAAAGAAGGCTAAAGAAGCGACTATACGTCCTTCGATGTCTGAAAGATGGGAAAGTAGTCGGAGATGTATTCAGTGGTTCGATCAGAGCATGGATTTATGGAGCCTTAGGGATGATGGAGATGAATGATCCATAGAGGTCCAGTAGGTTAGGATTGGACAATTGTAGAGTGGTGCAGAGATAAGTTAGGAAGTATAGGAGTACTGTAGGAGCGCTACCCTAGAGGCATAGGAACTGAGAGAGGATCGGTGGTGCAGCAGTCGAGGAGTGTATCTCAGTAGAGAGTGTCAGTGGTATCTTAAGGAGACTAAGTGCAGATCTCAGAAAGAGCCAAGAGGTCTCAGGGAGCGCCAGGAGGTCTCTAGCAGCTAGGAGTATCATGGATCGAGTTTCTTTTGTAGGAGCACCAAGAAGAGTCATGGTTCAGGTGGAGGATGGTTCTCCGAACACAACTAAAATGATGGTTGGTGTAGGGGCAGAAGAGGACTAGGGTAAAATTTCCTATTGGATTCAGATGTGTTGGATGAGTTCTTGAGTTTTAGAGGTGCCTGTGGATTGTGAAGGTATCCGAGATGGCTTCGAAGGGGTCCATGGAGTGCAGAGGATTCGAAGAGGTAGCGATGCTGTTTGAGGTACAGTGGCAAGCTCAGTAGTGTAGCATTGAGTGGTTGGCCTTGAGGGACTCGATGACAGAGTTGGCTTCTACAGCATTAGATGAACTTTGGATATAGGTGGAGCTCCGGAGAGGTGGCTTCATAATTGAAGAGGAATTTGACCTAAGTTCAGAGTAGAGGGGTGCGGGAGGATCGATATTCTAGCACCAGCATCGATGATGCACAGTTCCAGATGGAGCAGCATGTGAAGGAGGATAGGTGTAGTTCTGAGAATATGATGTCAGGGTTTGCAGCGAGTGTCGGTACAGAAATATTACAGGTTCTTCAAAAAAGTCCAGAAAAAGTGATGCAGCTGCTAAGTAGAAGAGATCTTACAATTCTAGGGTGGTACAGAGGTACAAGCCAAGGTCTTCAGTAGTGGAGGCGGTCATCCAAAAGACCTCAAGGATGCATAATAGCTAAAGAGGATTGATGGAGGTGATGATTGCACAAGGGGCTGTCGAGTGCGTAGGGACAGTGGGGTCATGCAGAAGGTCATTGCCAAGAGGTTTGCCAAGGCTTGGGAGCACCAAAGTGAAGATTGTGAGGATTTATAGTGCTCTCAAGCCTTGGGAGGCCACGAAAGGAGTTAGAGGGTTGGCTTCGGAGATTCCAGAAGCTTGGTTGGTGCTTTGGAGACCTGTAACATAAGGTGAAGTAAGGAACCAAGGTTGAGGAATCAAGACTGCAGAAAGAAGATTTTCTATAGGTTAGCCGGCTTAGTCCAAAACTAGATCGGCTAAGTCTCAGTGCATAGGCAAAATAGAGAGCTGCACATTTAGAACTGTTGGCATGGTACAGAACTATGCTAGCTCAGTCTCAGACTGAGCCAACCCAGTGGAACTTAGCCAACTCAGTGCGCAGGCAGAGTTATGCGAGTGTCTGTTTTGGGTTAGGGTCTAGGTTGATCCTAGGGGTCTTAAGGTCTAGTTTGAGAGGTCTTATGGAGGCTAATTCATTTATAGGTCGGGTCTAGATACAGAGGATGAGAGCATGGGAGACATGGGTGTACATGGACTCGGTGAGTGCTTTCATGTATTGGGTTAGTCGGAATATTTTTTGGTCGAGCCTAATGGCTATGTATAAATACATAGGTTGTATTAAGATTTCATTAAGTAGTAGAATACAGACCTTTTCTTCCTCAACTCCCTTCTTCTCTTCTCTCTAGAATTGTCGTTCTAAGGTTCTTGAAGAAGTCCTAGAGAAGGGGGCATCTCCTTCAAGCCCAAGGAGGAAGGTGCCTCATCATAGATTTAGATGGAGGATCGGTGGTTTGCTGCCCATAGAAAATGTCACAGGTTCCTTCATGTCCGTGCTAAAGATCAGGAGCTTCCACAACATGATATCGGGGCTTGTGATACCAAGGATGATTGGCGTTCGAGTGATATCATGGAACATCAATTGGTATCAGGGAGAGGTGATGCCAGTTGGTGCACCAACACAAATGGCATCCGATTATAAGATAATTTTTTAGATAAATAATCTTTGCTACTACTTTGATCGTTTGTATGATGATGATCATAAAATTCAAAATGCATGTATATGAGCGATTCAAAACTATATGTCTCTTGATACTCTTTTTTAAGGTCCTTAAGTAGTTATACTTGTACTTTTATAAGATCTACTTAACATGGATGGTTCATACATAAATGGTCTAAATTTTATGATTATCATCATACAAATGATCAAAGTAGCAGTAAAGATCATTTATCTAAAAAATAATATTATAATCGGACGTCGTTTGATCTTTTGATCACATATTTTTCATTTAATAGTCAAAATCATTCCATGCTAGTTAATCATAATAATGTTATCTGATTGAGATAAAATTTTGATAGTATGCTATAAATATCATCAAGATCATCATTATAAGTTTTTAAATTTATCAGTGATCTCTATCTATCAGATCATCATGCAGTTGTTCATGGCTGTTGAAATCCAATTTTATTGATCAACATAACTAGGACTATCGGATCGAGACAGATTTTTATGAGTAATTATTTAGATAATGAATTGTAAAGATAGACTTTAAATTTTAAAATTATATCAGTAAATTATTTATTTATAAAAATAAAAATGTTAATTAAAAAAAACTTTTTTTGATGTAATGAAAACATCAAAAAATGTTTAAATTGCCTATACTTTATAGTTATGTAGATAATTAACATTATTGTCGATGGAAAATAAACATCAAAAAATGTTTCAACTTTTAGCGATGTAAGATTAATGTCAGTAAATATTTTAATTACCTATGAAAACTTCTAATGTAGAGGATTTATGTTATTTCTGATGAATTTTTATGTCAAAAAATATTTTTTACTTTTTATTTTTAAATTTTAGTTAAATATTTTTCAACTCTAATATAGTGTAGGTAAATATCATTGTTACAAAAAATAAAAAATAAATAAAAAATTATTGTTCAACATAAATTATCTATCAAAAATAATCCTAATTTCCTACATTAAATATTTACGAATGTAATTATAAATATTTACCAACGTTTAGTTTACGTCGCTAAAAATTTTTACTTATTATTAAATATTTTAAATTTTATTAAATATTTTTCAATGTTTCATTAATGTCGGTAATAACCTTAAGTACCTATGCTTCTTTCTAACATAGCTAATTATTTGAATTACCTATGCAAACCTGGCATCAGTAAAAGCTTATTAATTTTTTAATTTTCTAATGTTAATTCTTTCATCGATAAAAGTTTTATTTTTTGACATTTTTTCTATCGATAAATATCTTTAGATATTTACAAATCTGCCCCTTTGCGCATTTTCATCTCTCTCCCCTATCCTCCTATTTCTCCTAGCCTGAACCCACTCCCATCGACTGTCCTATTTCTCTCGCCCTCCTATTTCTCCCATCTCTCATTCAATCCTTCACTCTCATCGTCAGTTGTCCCTACCTTTGCCTTTGCCTCTGCCTCTGCCATTACCGTCACCATCGTGCCACCGCCCCAAAATGATAAATCCTTTTTTTTAGATCATTGGGGAAGGGAGGAGTGGGGGGGGAGGGCGGGGAGGAGGGATGCCGCGCAAGGGGTGGAGGGTTTTCTATTCCCGTCGATGTCTGCCAGGGCCCGAGGGTGAGGGGAGGGTGGGCTAGTCACTGCTGGGCAGGGAGGGAGAGGAGGGTTTAGGGCATGGCCGCTAGGGCCGAGGGGTAGGGGATTGCTGCTGGGGCCAGGGGCGAAGTGGCCAGCATTGGGGGGGGTGGGGGGGGGGGGGGTTGTGGCATGCAGGAGAAGGAAAAAGAGGAAAAAAAAGTAAAAGAATTTTTTTTTTAAAAAAATAATTTTAATAATTTTAATTAATAATTAAAATGAAGGTAATTAGGTTTGTTTTCTATGGATATTGTAATTTTAATTAATAATGATGCAAGTTCCATGGATATTATCATTTTAATTAATAATTTTATGTTTTATATGTCATGCTTGTTTTCATAAATCCAAATATTGTCATGGTTTGTTTTCTATGCAAATATTTTTTAATATAGGAATAGCAATTAGATAGATTATTTTAGTAAGAAAGGAATACCATCTTTTGAGAAAAGCCAAGAAGCTCTAGAAAAATGATATAATTGGTACAAATGATCAAACAAATTGGAATAGAAGAAATCAGTGTCTATATGGAATCTAGTAGTCCTTTTGGATCATCTACTTTTGAAATGATACTTGGGTATTTTGTGGGCTGAACTAGAAGTCCATTAACAACGAACTTTGAGTAAATAAATGAACATATGGAAAAACTACTATTCATTGATGTGCAAATAGCTCAATAGGCCAAGGTCTGACTTGTATTTGATTTGAACTTGGATGATATCTCTAAGTCTGGACCAAAAAATTGGGCATCGATATCCTAAAAACTCAAATCCAACAAATAAGTTTAATATGGAATGAACTACATGGCACCCAATTGGCTTGGATTGAAACATAATGGACTTACAAAGTCCATGAAACTTATCCAATTTGTCAAATATAAAATTTGATTCTATACCTAAATTTTTAACTTAAAACATAGAAATGCTAGGTCTCTCTGGACAAAACTTTTCACCTATGAAGCATGACTTATAATTCCCTATACTAAACATTATCAGTAACAAAGCTTTGATGAAATACTCTATTGCTTGTTGGCTAAAATAACAATAATAATAATAAATATTTTTGGATGACAGCAGAGATCCATTTTAGTTTAAGTCATACAATGGATTGTACTAAAAAAAAGGGTTATACAATGGACCAGCAAAGATGAAAGCATAATGTGGGGCCCATTAGGCCCAAATACAAAGTGGGCTCTCCCTTCAGCCCATCTATTCGAGACCATTAAATAGTTGTGGCCATGGAATGGGGCTTAGAAGAGTCATAGACTGGGCTTGATAGGTAGGTCATTGATGTCTTTCAAGAATTGGCATGAGAGGCAAATGAAAGGTATTAGTAGGTGATTTAGTAGGAGAGTGTGATTTAGTAGGTGATTTAATAATATAAATATTTTTTATTAATTCAAAGCTTGAATTTAATGCTTGAAGGATTGTTAAATAAGAGGATACATGGCATAGAAAGAATGGCTTACATGGACAATCTCAAATGCCAAGAAACTTTCTCTTTATTTCTGCTTTCTAATATATATATTAGATTTAATTATTTATTTTATTATATTTTTAGATAAATAAATATAATTTAAATATTGTTGTCTTAGATAAACTTGCTTTGATTATTTATTTTGTTGTAGTCTTATATAAATGGTTTTTTATGGTAGCTAGCTATATGCCAAACTTAACATAGAAAACATCCATATTTTAGAGAAAACTCTACTGAAATATAGAGTTATCCTTTTTTGATAAATTAGGATATCATTTCTGAATGTATGTTCAGAGATGGTAGCTAAATTACATTGAGCTATAGATTCCCATTTAAGAGTCGATTCCGATCGAGATCGACTCTTAGATGCCCTATTTTTGGGCATTTTGGAAAAACTTTAGTCTTATTATTGTTATTAGTCAATATTTTCTTTTGTTATGTGGTGTTCAATCATAATCTCTCATATGTTCTCTGGATATATATTGGATAGAGTGCATAGGCACCATATCACATCGTATACTTGGAGAACCATGAGGAGATGTTGCCAAAATTTTTATAACAATAAAACAAAATATCAACTAATAATAATAATAATAAGATTATTACTCTTCTGAAAGAGATAGGGCCATACCTGTTAGAAATGGATAGGATATCATGCATTTTTAAAATCTTACTAATAACACATAATTTAATGATGAACATTTTTCATGGATAGATGGAAAATATCAACAAGAGTTGGATGAATGCTCGCTCTATCATTTTACCTGAATACTGACAAGGTGTTAGAAATTTTATAAGGTTTGCATGAGAAAGAGTTGATGATCTCAATAGAATTAAATGTTTTTGTTGGAGATGTCACAATAATTACTTCCAACCTACAAATACAACATTAGAGCACTTGTTAAATTAGGGTATGGATTCAAAGTATACTATTTGAGATTTGCATGAAAAAAGTAGACCTACTAACATAAGAGACCAATATATGGGTCAACAACCTGAACCAATTGGCATCAATGAAATGTTAAATAATTTATATGAAGGGGCATATTTTGATAACTCTCCTGAGAGTATGGATAATACAAATGATGGACATTTCGAAAACTCATAAGAGATGCCAAGGAACCATTGTATCCAAATTATAAGAAGTTCTCGATGCTTGAGTACTTGATAAAACTTCTTCATGGTAAAATAATGTTTGGTTGGAGTCAAAAATTGTTTGACTTTATATTGAACTTAATCAAGGAGGCATTACCGGATGGTAAAAAACTTTCAAAATCATATTCAGAGGCAAAAACGTATATGCGTGAACTTGGACTGGGTTATACACCAATACATGCATACAAGAATGATTATGCATTATTTTATAAAGAGCATCAACACTTAGATTGTTGCCCAGATTGTGGTGAGTCAAGGTATGCTAAAAATTTTGAAAGAGGTAAGAAGCGAGCTTACAAAATTTTGAGATACTTTTCATTAACACCAAGATTTTAGAGACTTTATCAATCATCGAGGACAGCCGAGGTGATGAGATGGCATCATGAGATGAGAATTCCTAAGGATAACATCATTAGTCATCTAGTAGACTCTATAGTTTAGAAGAAATTTGATAAACAATATCCTCAATTTGCTAGTGACCCATGTAACATTCATCTCGGCCTAACATCTAATGGTTTTAATATATTCAGGAGCATGAGCAATGTTTACAGTATGTGGTCGGTTATGCTAAGTTGTATAATATTACACCATAAAAATATATGAAAGAGCCATTTATATTTTTATTATTAGTTATTCCTGGACCTAGAGCTCTTGGTAATGAGATAGATGTTTATCTGTCACCCTTAATCAATGAATTGAGAGAACTTTGGAAGATTGGTGTTGTAACATACGATTTAGTTAGTAAAAAAAAATTTTGATTGCATGCGATGATATTGTGGATAATTAATAATTTTTTGGCATATGGCAACTTATCTAGATGGAGCACAAAAGAATATTCGGCATGTCCTATTTGTGACAGTGATAGCTACTCCATTAAACTGAAGCATGGAAGAAAAATTGCCTATATGGATCATCGTAGATTTTTACCATCTAATCATTCTTGGAGAACTCGTCAGAATCGATGCTTTAATGTAAAGTTAGAGATGCATGGGCCATCTTGTATGATAAGTGGAGATGACATAGTGGCACAACTAGAGACCATTGGCAGTGTTAAATTTGGTAAAATTTTTAGAGGTTGCAAGCAAAAGCATAATGAATCATAGTTGAACTGGATGAAGTGGAGCATATTTTTTGAATTATCTTATTGGCAACATCTCCTACATTATCATAACTTGGATGTCATGCACATTGAGAAGAATATTTATGATAATGTTATTGAAACACTTCTTAACATCAAGAAAAAAAAGATAATCTAAATTCTCGACTAGATTTGAAAAGAATGGGAATACGGCATGAGTTGCACTTGGTGCCCCATGATGGTGAAAAATTCTTAATGCCAAGTGCAAGTTATACATTATATGATGATGAAAAAAGAAGTTTCTATAAGTGATTAAAAACTATAAAGTTTTTTGATGGTTTTGCCTCCAACATTTCAAGTTGTGTGAACTTGAAAGACAATAATATCTTGGGTATGAAGACTCACGACTCTCATGTTATGTTGCAGTATTTTATACCTGTTATGATGCATGGGTTTTCTACTATAGAGGTACAGAATGCACTTATTGAATTAAATATTTTATTTCGAGAATTATGTTATCAGAAACTCCAAGTTGATATACTCGAGAAGCTTCAATCAGATATTGTTCTATTACTGTGTAAGCTCGAAAAGATTTTTTTACTATCATTTTTTGATATTATGGTATACTTGGTGGTTTACCTTCTAAGAAAGGCTTTGCTTATTGGGCCAGTTCAATACCGATGGATGTATCCTGTTGAATGATAATAATATTATAAAAAAATAATTTTTTTACTTGATTTACAATCATAATAAAAAATAATTACATATTTTTTATATTAATTTTTATCATTTTATATGTGCAGATTCTTGTATAACTTGAAATAATATGTACGAAATAAGGCATATCCAGAAGGATTAATTGCAGAAGCATATATTTTTATAGAGTATCTTAAATTCTGTTCGATGTACCTCGATGATGTAAAAATATAATTCAATCATGAAGAGTGCAATACAGATAGGAAGTTGGCCGACATCGAATCTACATTATCCATTTTTAAGGTTAATATTCATCCCATTAGTGGAAGAAAGCACAAACATATGAATATAGAAGAGCACAAGTTGGTGCATTTCTATATACTAAATAATTTTGAAGAAATCTATCATTTTATGGAATATCTTTACATAAGCAACATTATATATTTTCATGATGTAAAATAAATAATAAGCAAGTATTTATTGTAGAGAGCATAAAGACATATTATTGTAATAAAATAGCGATATTGAGGGACGACATCGAAGGAAATTCGTAGCTTGGTTCAGATAATGTGTAAGCATAGTAATAGTTTTATTCAACTTTTTATTACATGTAATATATACAGAGATGATTTATCTTAACTTATATGTATGTTGTTGTAAATGATATTAATATATCATAATAAAGAAGATGGTGCAATAGAGGAATTATATAGTTAGGCATGCTACCTCAATCTTAGGATTTCATGTTATAGCTCATATATTATTGGTGGTATGAGATTTCATACAAGAGAGCTTGATATGCAGTGGCGGACTTAAAATAGTAGAATTTTGACATTGAAAACTGATGGAGATAATGAGATTGAATATTATGGTATCCTAATGGACATTATACAATTAAGATATGGGTCGAAATGATTTGTTTACCTATTTAAATGCCAATAGTAGGATATCAGCAATAATAGGATGGGTATTCATAAAGATGCAAACTTCACAAGTATTAACTTTACGAGAACATGGTACCAATTTGATCCTTTCATACTCACTAGTCAGACAAAGCAGGTATTATATTTAAAAGATTGAGATATAAGAATGAATGGTATATTGTACAAAGGATTGCACCCAAAGGTGTATATGACATACATGTTCGTTTCGAGATAGAAATAGATGAGAATTTCTTTCAAGAAGAATAAAATATAGCTGACTTGGGATAGTACAGTGCCAACATTAAAAGCACATCTTCTTTGATTAGAGATGATGTACAACCCCGTAATATTGATGTTAGTGAATTAAATCTGAATGTGTCAGAGGATTATGATGATAATGATGACAACTTCATAAATGATGACAAGAAAGATTATATATTGGTAGATTATGATGATGAAGATGTCAATAATCCTCCTGATGAAGATACCAACATTAAATAATAATATATAATTTTTCAAGAAACTCATATATCTTAAATTCATATATCATTTAGTAATGATGTAATTTTTATCAATATTATATTATCTCTAATATATTGTTTGATACAGACATGGCACTAGGAGGATGATTGCAAAGGGGAGGCCCATGTGGAGATGTCGGTGCATCTCCATCTCAACAGCGGTCTCCTGATCAGGCAGTCACATTATCTACTATCATGATAGGTTGATTTTATATATTATAATTTTTTATTAATAATTTATTTTAATTTTTTATCATTTATAAATAATTAATTTTAAATTATGCCACTAGGAGGATGATCTGATGGAGGGTACCGACATGGAGATGTCGATGCCTTTTCAACTCAATAGCATACTACCGAGGCAGGCACATCATCTCTGATCATGATAGGTTGATTTTACATATTACAATTTTTTGTATTATATTTGGCTTAAATTTTTATCATGTATAAATAATTAATTTCAAGCTTTTTATTTTGCTACAACTGCTGATGTTATGATTAGTTAGACTCGTGGAGCCACCAAAAATGAGAAGCTGATAGAGTGGAGAAGGGCATATCCCAGGAAGAGGATGAGAGTTGTCATCCCACTGAGATATATCATACCACTAGAGCACCACATCAGGGATCCATATATGTGCGAGGTTGATATTATTATCTATTCGTATACTCTCCTGATGCTGTCCGATTGGCACAGAGTTACAAGGCCATAGTAGCAGATCCTCCTTGACCATTTGCAGATAACTAAATATAAATGATGTTTTATTTTTTAAATATAGATTCTTCTATTTATTTATATTTATTTGATAATTATTTAACTTTTATTTTTTTAAAATCTTATATATTATATATTATTTTTGCAGCATGAGTTTGATATTAAGGAAATTGATACCTTGCATGTTCGAAAGGCTATCCTTAGATATATGGGAAGATTGGTTAGAGGATTCAGATATGAGCTCCATAGCCACTAGAAGGAGGTCATCCATGCACATGGGGCGGCGGCCGTAAGATACTGCATAGGAGTGTATCACGTTCTAACTGGGATCTCCTCTACACCAGATACGAGGATCCTGTATACCAGGTATAACTATTATATATAATAAAAATATTAATTATTAAATTGATATGGCATTATAATGTTCACTAATATCTTGATTGCATTTACTTATTAGGCCTCTTGTGAAAAGGCCTCACTGAGCCGGTCGAGGCTCACAGTGACGCATTATGGTGGATCGAAATCATTTGCACATTATTAGTACGAGCTGGTAAGTACATATACATACATCTTTAATTATTTGTTAGAATATGTCTGTGCCTGTATACTTACATTCATAAATTTTAGAGGAACATTGAGACAGGACAGCTATCCAGATGAATTGACATCTATTTGAGGACACATTGCTAGGCAATGGGTGAGTGGCTTCTCGAGACTAGGGAGAGATATGTGAGTATTAATTGATTAAGCTCTATTTCAATTTCATTATAAAGTTTAGACTCTTGATTATATTTATTTTTTTAATTAGGAGTGGATGATAGAGATATGATCCTAGCCCTTCGCTGAGGGCTCCACCCTATCCACAGATGATGATATCTATGATGAGGTGCTCGGGAGGAAACCTAGCTATGTTATGGGGTTGGGATTTGGGGTTGTGGTCCCTAGCTCCTCTCGAGTAGCACATGCTTCTTATGATGCTCGTCTACATAAGGCAGAGAGGAGACATGCTGAGACTAAGAGGAGACATTAGAAGAACATAGCAGACCTACGGCAGGCCAATGCTGAGCTTTCGTCCCAACTGTAGCTCCTCTCGATAAGTTATGTCGCCGGATGCCTCCCCAACTGGCTTCTGATATTCTTGCTGATGCTTATGATCAGGACTTCACTGATGATAATGAGGGATATCATCTATGACTGATATTATTTTATATTATTTTTAATTAATATATTTTTATTATTTATTAGATAATTAGTTTGCTAACTTAATTTTTTAATTTAATGTAGGTCTATGATATGTGACTGAATATATGAAGTTTTATTTTGTTCAATGTATTTTTTTTATATGATATCCCTTATGATTGCATATATCTTTTACATTGGTTGTATGTACAATATTTTATATATATACATAATTTTATATAGATGTTATATGGATGTTTTAAAGTGAATGAATTTGATTTTGGCATGTATTTATTTGTCTAGAGGTTTTAAAGTGAAAATAAAAAAGATAGATATTCTGTTCATTTGTCTATAGATTTTAAAAAATTGGCACAACTAAATTTTTTTTGGTTAAAAATAATTAGTGACACAAAGGAAAGTGTAGATAAAGGATTCTAGCAATGCAAAATTAGCGTCGGTAAATCCAAATAACGATCACCAAATAACATGCCATCGTGCCATCTTTAGCGATGCTTAACATTTACTGATGCAAGTTAACATCGCAAACTATTTACTGATGCAAAATAAACATAGGTAAATCTAAAGTAACCATTGCCAAATAGCATGCCAGCATGCTACCTTTGGCCATGCTTATCAATTACCGATGTAAATTTACATCACAAAATACCAATGGAAAGTAAATGTAGGTAAATCCTTAAATGGCGACAAAAATGTTGCATCACTAATAGTTTACCAATGTTGTCTTTGCATTGCAAAAAGTTATTTTTTTGATGTTTATTTAGCATAGGAAAATCTTTATTTATAGACATTACTTTTCATTGATAAAATTTTTTTTGCCAACAATTAGCTTACATAGGTAAAAGTCCATATTGCTGACATTTATTTTACATTGTTAAATATATGTTTTTCGATGCCTATTTTGAAGAAAAATCCTATTTTCTGACATAGGATCGTTCAGATCTGATTGGATCTGAAGAAATATTTCAAAAAATTTTCTTCTAAGATCCTAATCAAATCTAAGACATCTCAGATATGATCCTTTAAGATCTAATATTAAGATTAAAAATTAAATTAAATCTAATTAATTTTATATGTTGTATTTTGGGTAATCAGATTATCCTATGATGATCCTGATCAGTCCTGAGGTTCTGGAAGGAGCCACGCATGTGGTTGATCTCTACCAGTATCCACTCAGGCAAGATCTAGACGTCTTCTTCTTATGAATCTTGTCTCTAAATATCAGATCTAAATGTGACCTAGAAGTCCTTCAAAAGAATTTCTGAAAGTAGCATGTCCGTCTCACAAACACCATCGCGTAGATGCTGAACTCTTCACAAATTTGATTGGATCTTCTTCTCAAATTTATTTCCAACCTTTGGCACTTAGAAGAAGGGGAGAGAGAGGATTAGAGAGGGCATGGAAGATGGAAGGGGTGACAGCCTTTGGGTATTAAAATTATTTCTTCCATGAAGAACCTTGGCGCAAGGGTTCTTATACAAAAGCATAACGCGAAGTTAGAGTCCCTCTTTGACCAAAATCCTCATTTATTCAACCATTGGGACTCTTAGACCTGATCTACATGAAAAACCTCAGATCTCATCTAATTTTGATGCCAAAAATTAATCTAGAAGGTGGTAGCATGAGTAGATAAGGAAGAGTCCACTGTGCCTAGGACTCTTCCTTCAAGAGTTTGATCCAAATCAAACTCTATCAAAACTCAATCTAGACACCTCCAAGAATCACAAAATTTAGTACACCCAATGTATGACTCATGTTCTATCACATATCTAAAAATTAGATTAAAAGAGTTTCCAAAAAAATTTTTAAAAACCTTTGATCAGGTGATCCTCAATTCTCTTAAATAGGTCAACTTTTGACCCTGGTCCATTTGCACTATGAATAGATTTAATTGCTACAATTAATCTAATCTAAACTTATTCCAGTTAGATGAAAATAAATTCATTCAAAATATAAGAAAGAGTCAAATCAAATTTGACTTAGTTGCAAAGAATCAGAAAGATTACAGAAGGAGAAAGTCAGGCTCAATCGTGTGTTAGCATGATTATCTTGAACCTGATTGGATCTAATCTAAATCAATCGAACTGGGTTAGCTCAATTGATAATATCCAAATTCAAATCCTTATTTATATGATCTAGTTAGGTTCAATTCTGTATGGTACTGAGACATGTTCCGATCTCCATCAATGACATCATCGAAACACCTTTCGATGGACCAGAACTTTTTAGATTTATATAATTAGAATGATTGATCATCAAAATTATTCTAATTGCTCCTAAAATCTATCAATGACACCTAGTAGTATATAGTGATAATCCATCAAAACTGAAAATGAATCTTTTGGTGTAGTTACTTGTGTGATTGAGTTCTTCTATCTTGAGCCCAAACAGGATTAGGGTTAAGGTGAACTCATCAAATCCAATGTCTGTCATATGAATTAATCATTCGATTCAAGTCCAATGTAAAACCCTAATAGAAACTCTTTCTATCATCTTCACTCTGCCATAGCCATGGACTTAAGGACTCAATCTCATGATTATCATAGGACTACTCCTCATCTATCAAGGTAGATAGATTCTCCATTAGTGCAATCCAATTCCTACAATAAACATGCTATAGCCAACATACACCTTAGAATTCTAAATGACTAGGAGACTGAGTTATGATGTAGTCAAACTATAACACCCTCAAGATGAGCTATCGATGCACCTCAGATCAAAGAACCAGACACATCGCTGCAGCATCGAGCCAATTATCGATAAGAAGGTAGACTTCCTTATGACTGCTCGAGGTGGTCATGCTCAGTGCTCTTATTCTCTAATGAGTATCTGTACTCTCACTCCAGTATCTTCATTGAAGAAAAAATATTATTTTCCACTGTAGGATCATGCAGATCTGATTAGATCTATGGGAGATTTTTTTAAAAATTTTTAAATAATTTGATCATATCTAAGAGTTCTTAGATCTAATCATGATAATTTGATATTAAAAATTAAAAATTAAAATTAAATTAGATTTAATTTAAAGTACTTGATTGGATAATCTAATTATCGTGCAATGATCTTGTTGATTTCTAAGGTTCTGAAAGGAGCCACGCATGTGCTTGGCCTCTACCGGTATCCACTCGGATAGAATCTGAACGACTTCTCCACATAAATTTTTTTTCCAAAAATTAGATCTAGATCTGATCCAAAGAACCTTCAAACTATTTCTAAAGGCAGCCCGTCCGTCACACCAACATCGTCGCATAGATCCTGAATATTGTGCCAAAAATCTTGGACCTTCTTCTCAGATTTGTGCCTAACTTTTTAGACTAATAGAAGAGAAGAAGAGAGAGGATAGAGGGGGTGTGGAATATCAGGGATGGTAGACTTAGGGCATGGAAAATTATTTCTTGCATTGAATGCACTTTGACGTGAGAAAGGCTTTTATGTCCAATGCCTACTTAGAGTCTCTTTTGACCAAAATAACTCATTTATTTTATCATTAGGACTCTAGGACTTATTCTATATGAAAAACCATCAGATCTCATCTTTTTTTTCATCAAAAATGATTCAAAAAGGTGTCAGCATGAGTAGATAAGAAAGAGTCTACTGTGCCTAGGACTCTTCCCTTAAGAGTTTGATCCAAATCAAACACTATTATAACTCAATCTAAACACCTCCAAAAATCACAAAATTTAGTACACCCAATGCATAACTCATGCTCTATCACATATCCAAAAATCAAATGAAAATAATTTTAAAAAATTTTTCTAAAAGTATCTGATCAGGTGACCCTTAATTCTCTCAAACAGGTCAACTTTTGACCCTAGTCCAATTTGACTATGAATGGATTTAATTTCTATAATTAATTTGATCTAGACTTGTTCTAGTCAGATGAAAATAAATCTATTCTAAATACAAGAATGAATGAAATCAAATTTAACTTGATTGCGATGAATTAAAAAGATTTCAGAAGGAGCAAGTCAGGCACAATCATGGGATAGCATGATTATCTTGAACCTGATTGGATCTAACTCAAATCAATCAAATTAGCTTAGCTCAATTGATGACTTTCAGATCCAAACCCTTATTTGTATGATCCAATTAGGTTCAATTCTATATAGTAATGAGATATGTCACGATCTCTATCATCGACATCATCGAAATACCTTTCGATGGATCAGAACTTTTCTGATTCATACAATTAGAATGATTGATCATCAAAATCATCCTAGTTGCTCCCAAAATCCGCCAGTGACACCTAGCAGTATATGGTGACAATCCATCAAAATTGAAAGTAAACCTCTCGATATAGTTACCTATGTGATTGGGTTCTTCTATCTTGAGCCCCAACAGGATTGGGGTTAAGGTGAACTCATCAAACCCAATATTTGTCATATGAATTAATCATTCAATTTGAGTTCAATGTGAAACCCTAATAGAAATTCTTTCTATCATCTTCACTCTATCATGGCTATGGGCTTGTGGACTTAATCTCATGATTATCATATGGCTAATCCTCATCTACTAAGGTAGATAGATCTCCTATTGGTGTAATCAAATTCCTATAATACATATGCTATAGCCAATATATACCTCAGGATTCCGAATGGTTAGAAGATCGAGTTATGGTGTAGTCAAACTATAACACCCTCAAGGTAAATTATTGATGCACCTCAGGTCAAAGAATTAGGCACACCACTGCAGCAACGAGTCAGTCATCGATGAGAAGGTAGACTTTCTTATGACTACTCAAGGTGGTCACGCTCAGTGCCCTCATTCTCTAACGAGTACCTATACTCTCACTCTGGTGTCTCCGTACAATAGACTAAAGACACATCTATCCTAAGAAAGTGATCGTATACCAACCTTCTGGATCGATCATCATTCTTGTGATGATCCTATGGTCGGGAGCAGTTTATGAGTTAATTATGAAAATTCATGTCTTAAATTCTCAACTCTTGAAAATATGAATTATCATTACCATTAACTCAAAGGATGTATTACAAACACTTTTAAATACACACTGTGATAGAAAATAATTTATTTATTAATTTATAGTCAAAATTATAAAATTATCCTTAAAAGTATATTACAAGTGACAGTCAATCTGGCTTCTAGAGCACAAATCTAACAAACTCCCACTTAACGTAAAGCCAATTGGCTATAAATCTAAGTCCCATCTTCTCAAGATGGGCTTTGATCTTCTACTGGCTCAATGGCTTTGTCAGCGGGTCAATCGCATTATCTACAGTGTCGACTCTCTTGATCTCGACGTATCCCTTCTTGAGGTAATCATGAATGAGATGGTATCGATGCTTGATGTGCTTAGATTTTTGGTGAGACCTCAGCTCCTTAGCTAGGGCTATGGTGCCATTGTTGTCATAGGATAGAGGGATGGCATTACTCTGAGCTCTACGGCAAGCTTCTTGTACCAGAATACCTCTTTTATAACTTCTGACGTAGCGATGTACTCTACTTTCATGGTGGAATCTACTATCACAGTCTATTTGGAACTCTTTCAACTAACAGCACCACCATTACATACAAATAGACTTCCAGATATCGACTTTCGATCATCTATATCGAACATAAAATCTAAGTCTGTATACCCCTAGACCTGGAGTTCTCCATTACCAAAGACTAGAAACATATCCTTAGTCCTTCTCAAGTACTTAAGGATACATTTCACAGAAGTTTAGTGCTTTTCACTTAGATTCGACTGATACCTGCTAGTGACACTCACAACATGGGCAATATTAGGTTGTATAAATAGCATGGCATATTGAAGGAAAATCCTGATTTTTCGATCCAGGTTCGTTCAGGTCTGATCAGATCAAGAGATATATTTCAAAAATTTTTCTCTTGATCCCAATCAGATCTTGATATGTTTCAGATCTGATTATTATTATTTTAAAAATCAAAATAAAATTAGATAAATTAAATTAGATTTAACTTACCTTGATATGGGTAATCCTATTATCCATTGATGATCCTATATGCAGCGGAAGGTTCTGGATCTAGCCACGCAAGTGCCTAGCCTCTATCGATATCCACTCGGGCTGAATCTGGAGATCCTCTTCTTCTCTATCACGTCTCCAAAAATTAGATCTGAATCTGATCTGGAGGATCTTCAAAACTCCTTTTGAAGATCAGCAGTCATCCTTTGCAGCAGCGCAGCCTTCTAGCTTTTACTTGCCTTTCCCTTGTCTAGATTGCACCAACCAAGGTCCAAAACCCTTTTGGATATGGAGAGGAGAGGGAGAAGGTGGTTTGGCATAGAGGAAGAGGGGAGAGGCAGCCTTGGGGCATGGGAAATTATGATTCAATTATAATCTGAGTTGGGTGCAGGGTCTTATTTATAGACTGACTGTGATCCAACTTCTCTTCTTCCCAACCAATCACAACTCTTTGTGAAATCAGATCTAAATCTGATTGGTGGAAATAGAGTCCCCTGGATTCCTCCTTAGAAGGTGCCTAAGACCAGTCAAAGTTGGTTCTTAGGAGAACTCTAATTGGAATCCAAAAAGGAGATGGAGTCCCTGTCTAATAGGGGACTCCTAGGCGCCTCCAACTTGGGCACACGCCTAGGGTGGCGTGTGAAGGAAAATCCTGATTTTTCGGTCCAGATTCGTCCAGATCTGATCAGATCAAGAGATATATTTCAAAAATTTTTCTCTTGATTCCAATCAGATCTTGATATATTTCAGATCTGATTCTTATTATTTTAATAAATAAAATAAAATAAGATAAATTAAATCAAATTTAATTTACCTAATTTGGGTAATCCTATTACCCTGTAGATGATCCTGATTGCAGCGGAAGGTTCTGGATCTAGCCACGCAAGCGCCTGGCCTCTACCAGTATCCACTCGGGTTGGATCTGGAGATCCTCTTCTTCTCTATCATGCCTCCAAAAATCAGATCTGGATCTGATCTGGAGGATCTTCAAAACTCCGTTTGAAGATCAGTAGTCGTCCTTTGCAGCAGTGCAGCCTTCTTCTTTTGATCGCCTTTCTTTTGATCTGGAACGCACCAATCCTAAGTCCAAAACTCTTTTGGACGTGGAGAGGAGAAGGAGGAGAAGTTTAGGCATGGAGGAAGAGGGGAGAGGCAGCCTTGGGGCGTGGGAAATCTCTATTCTAATTGCATTTTAATCTGAGTTGGGCACAGGGTCTTATTTATAGACTAAGCGTGATCCAACTCCTCTTCCTCCCAACCAATCACAACCCTTTGTGAAATTAGATCTAAATCTGATTGATGGAAATAGAGACCCCTAGATTCCTCCTTAGAGGGTGCCTAAGACCAGTCAAACTGGATTCTTAGTAGAACTCTGATTGGAATCCAAAAGGGAGGTGGAGTCCTTGTCCAACAAGGACTCCAAGGTGCCTCCAACTTGGGCGCACGCCTAGGGTGGCATGCGCCCTCCTCCTTGCTAGGTTCTGGCAGGGGGACAGGCCCCCACCAGTTCTCCAATAGGTACGTGACACGTGGAGAAAAGTCAAAGTGTCTATGGTCAACATTTGACCAGTCAAAGGTCAACTTTTGACCAAAGTCAAAGGACCAAAAATGGTAGGTGACCAAAATTGGCAGGTCATGTCTTATAAAATAAGACATCCTTCTCTAACTTGGACAACCTCCAGTTAGACCATATGAAGGTCTCTGATTGAGCACAAACTCCTTTGGCTCAGTCAGGACAACTTATTTGTGATAGTAAAAGAAGAACGTTAGGTTCAATCGAGTGCTAGCACGATTTCCTTGAACCTAATTGAATCTCATTCAGATCAATTGAACTAGATCAGTTCAATTGATGATCACCAGATTCAAACTCTTGTTTGTGTGACCCAGTTAGGTTCAGTTCTGTATGGTAATGGGATATGTCATGATCTCTATCATCGACATCATCGAAACTCCTTTCGATGGATCAGAACTCTTCTGATTCGAACAGCTAGAATGATCGATCATCTAAATCATTCTAATTGCTCCCAAAATCCACCAGTGACACCTAGCAGTATATGGTGGCAACCCATCAGAGCTGAATGCGAACCTCTTGGTGCAGCTATCTGTGTGATTAAGTTCTTCTATCTTGAGCCCCGATCAGATTAGGGTTAAGGTGAACTCGTCAAACCCTAGTCTCTGTCATATGATATAATCATTCGATTCGAGTCCAATGTGAAAATCTAAATAGAAACTCTTTCTATTATTTCACTCTGCCATGGCCATGGGCTTTAGGACTTGATTCTCATGATTATCATAGGGCTTCTCCTCTACCACCGAGGTAGATAGATCCCATCTTGATGCAATCCAGTTCCTACAATGAACATGTCATAGCCAACATACACCTCAGGGTTCCATATGGCTAGGAGACCGAGTAATGGTGTAGTCAAACTATAACACCCTCAAGGTGAACTGCCGATGCATCTCAGGCAAAAAGACCGACACACTACTTGCAGCATCGGTCATTGACGAGAAGGTAAGAGCTTCCTAATATAACTCGAGGTGTCACTGCTTCAGTTAGCCATCCGTTCTCTAACGAGTTACCTGTACTTTCGCTCCGATTCTCCACCCGTATGACTCAAGACTCATCTACTAGAGATATGATCCGTACACTAGATCTCTGGATCAATCCCATCCCGTGATGTGCCTATGTCAGGAGCTGTTTATGAGTAAAATTATTATTCAGTCTAAATTTTCAACTCTTGAAACATATGATATCAATTACCATTACGCAAAGGATGTAATCACAGACTAATATACACAAGGTGTGATTACGAAAATAACCCTTTATATAATTATAGTCAAAAACAATTTGGGCCACCTAAGTTAGTTACACAGCAGCCAACTTCTGCTCTAGGGCACATATATCTAAACAATTCCCCTTGTCCTAAAGCCATAGTCGCTACCAAGTCATAGTCCCATCTTCCTCAAGGTTGGCTCAGATCTTCTTTGTCCAACGGCTTGTCAAGGGTGTCGCTCCCACATTTCTTTGAGTTATCTCTCTTGACCTCAACATAATCTTTCTCAAGTAAATCGCGGATAGATGAATCGCTGCTCAATTGCTTGGACTTCTGTGAAGACCTTCGCTCCTTAGCAAGCCTATGGCGCCATTGTTATCGCATAAAGAGGAATGGGATCTGATGGCATTACTTCAATTTCTGCAGCAACTTTTTGTACAGAACCTTCTTTGCGCCTCTGATGCAGCTTATATCTTCTTCCATGGTGGAATCTGCTATCACAGTTTGCTTGGAACTCTTCCAGCTGACAGCTCCACCATTGCAAACACAAAACAGACTTCCAGATGTCGACTTTCGATCATCTATATCAGACATGAAGTTCGAGTCTGTTATTCCTTGAACTTGGAGTTCCCATTACAAAGACCAACATCATAATCCTTAGTTCTTTCTCAAGTACTTAAGGATACATTTCACAGAAGTCCAGTGTTCTTCACACTGATTTGACTGATATCTTGCTTGTACACTCACAGCATGGGCTATATCAGTCGTGTACATAGCATGGCATACATGAGGCTCCCTATTGCAGAAGCATAAGGGATCTTGCTCATGCGTTCTATTCTCTTCAGGTGTGCTTGGGCACATCTTCTTGGAAAGATGAATACCATGTCTGAAGGTATAATCCCCTCTTAGAGTTTTCCATACTAAACCTTTTTAGTACTTCCTCTAGTACACTCTGTGAACGTCCTAGCATCCTATTCGTCTATCCTCATAGCCTTAATTCCTAGAATAAAGGATGCTTCACCTAGGTCTTTCATAGAGATTCCTTGGACAACCACATCTTGACTGATGTCAACATGGAAATATCATTCCAATAAGGAGGAATCATCCACGTACAATAGAGAGACAACAGCGCTCCCACTGACCCTTTGAAACAAAACTGGTTTCCCTTCCATTTTTTGATGAAACCAAACTTTTTGATCACATCATTGAATGAAACGAGTGTCCACTCCGAGATGCTTGCTTAAGTCCATATATGGACCTTTGCAGCTTGCAAACCTTGTGATCAGTACACTGGATGTGAAATCTAGCGGCTGTTCCATATAGACAACTTCCTCAAGATATCATTTAGGAATGCGCGTTTTCACTCACTTTGCCCATATTTCATAATCGAAATAGGCCGCAACAGGAAGCAATGTGATGGATTTTAGCACAGCTACCGAGAAAAAGGAATCCTGATAGTCAATGCCTTCACGTGACTAAAACTTTTGCCACAAGTCTATGCCTTGAAATGTCTCCACATTCCATCTGCACCAATCTTTCTCTTGAAGATCCATTTACACCCAATAGGTACTATACCTTCTGGTCAGATCTACCAAGGTCCGACTTGGTTTGAGTGCATCGAGTCGATCTCTGACTTTCATTGCCTCAAGCATTCTTCGGAGTCGATATCTGATATCGCCTCGTTGTAGGTTTTGGGATCATTCACCATGAGCCACCATACCTATGAGGAACATTTCCTCTAACTCCTCTAAATAATACCTAAGTATCTTTCAGGGACGAAAAACTCTTTCCGATCTACGAGGTGAGAAGGTATGTTTCTTATTGCTCAACTGTAGTTTGGTTCCAATTGGTCCTTAAGCTCATTCTGCTTGTGAGACTTTCTCATCAAGCTTGATCTTTTCCAATGCGGTATCTGAATAAATATTTTCAAGAAGATGCATGTTGACTCACAATCACATTGTGGTCTTTCTGGAATGTAGAAATGTAACCTAATGACTCTTTAGGATATCCTAGAATCGAGCTCTGAAGGACCTAAATTCTAACTGTCCGCTTGTTGTCTTTTGACATAAGCCGGACAACCCCAAATTCTGAGATGACTCAGAACTTGGTTTCTTACCGTGCCATAATCTCATACGGTGTGTAGAACGTTTTTAGAGGAATCCATTCAGTAGATAAATTGAAGTTATAATGAATACCCTAAAGGAAATCAGGAGGTCTATGAAGCTCATCATGGATCGAACCATATCCAATGAGTCCGATTTCTCCATTCTGAACACCCGTTGAGTTGATGTTTCCTGTGATCCATTGAGAGACTAAGCCATTTTCCTTAAGATAGTCTAGGAATTCCCAGCGCTAAGTATTTAACCTCCTCGATCTAATCGAAGAATCTTAATGGGTTTTTCAGTTTTTTCTCTTACAATGTCTGAATTCTTTGAACTTTTCAAAGGCTTTAGACTTGTGTCTCATAAGATACACATACCCATACCTGACAGATCATCGTAAAGGTAAAAGTAGACAAAATAGCCTCTACCCGGCAAACATCAAATGGCCCGCATACTAATAGTACTAGGCAGAAATCTGTGGCCCTCTCCCCATTTCCAACAAAAGGGAGTTTAGTCATTTTGCCTTGAAGATAGGATTTACAAGGGATAATGACTCGAAAGTCAAATGGACTCAATAGCCCATTTTTTTTTCTCCAATTTGTTGAACCTATCTTCTGCTATATATACCCTACAATCTCAAGTGCAATAGATATCTTTCATTGAACTACCCTAGGTCGTTTGGCAATCACGTTTTGCTTCGAGTAAGAGCATACCTCCAGAAGACTACCTCTTGTTCTTAAGGTGGCCAGGTAAATAGAGTTCCGCTTCCAATAGCGCGCTGTTCAATGAAACCCTTTCCTTTGCCATCGATCTTTCTTTGATTCTGCCTTTCTTTTCTTTGATCCTTCACCTTTTGCTTTCACAGACTTTTTTCTTTTCCAATATAGACTCTTTTGAAGAAGTCCATTCCAAGCAAGAACTGAAGCCTTAGAACCTTTCATAGAAAGCTCAGCGTAACCACATATTCATTAACTCGGCCAAGGAATTCTGAAGTTATGCATGTAGTAATATTCATGAATATATTGCCATAGTCATCAGTCAAGATTGCAGAACTAATATCGTTCTGGTAGATCCAAGTCAACTTCAACCAACGCTCTACACGCTCTTCAGTCCTTTATCATTGTCAACATAGGATCTTGACGAGCTGCCCATCACGGCATCGTGTGAAGCCTAAAAAATCATTTGTGAACTTGATATTGCTGCATCGAACCGTGTCGCTAAACATCTCCTGCAGTTGAGCCCACATTTGGACAAGTCTGACTATTCTCATGTTCGCGTGGAGTCTCATCCTCAGACATCCCGACCCAACATGTAGTATCTGGCCCTTATTGTCTTCGCAATCCATTTTTCAGAGACGCTTTCCTTATTCACACGACCTGACGCGGTAATGGGGAGGTCCTGTCCCAAACATGGGTTAACTTCTCAGAATCCAAAACAATTTGTAGTCCTGAGCCAAAATCTTTATAATATGGGAGTGCATCAGTCAATGTTGTTCCAGGATACGTGCCAATGGTTTGACCGCAGACATATTCTATAGAGAGTCAAAGATTCTAGTTAAATACTGTAATTTGACTTGACAATTTGGTTTAGGGAATTTATTTTTAAATAAATTAGCTCCCACTATTTTCCGGATCCCTACATCCCCTCGTAAGAGATCGAAAATTCTCCGCGATTGATGATTTCTAGTGGTGGGTGCCGGTCCTCACCAACTGACTCATACACCTCACCTACAAAGTTATTAGTGATGGGTTAAGCCAATGAGTTGAAACTCTTGTCAATGATTCTCTAATCATGTCACCAAACTGTCTCATTTCATGAATCTCACGTATCCGGAATATTGATCCACTCTAGTTAATCAACCCCCATTTCAAGACTGGTGTTCCTAATTGGTCTCATCTCACCGTATCTTAGAATTGAACCCAACTCATCTCCAACCCATACATCATGCTAAAGACATGGTGCAATCATTCCTGTGCAACTGAGCCACTGGATCAGCCGGAGAACATATCAACCCCGGGAAGGCCCAGCAAGGTCTAGAAGTGAAGACCTTGGACTAAATCTTTTCTTAAGGGAGAATTGATTTCAGGTCTCATTAAACTAGAACTTGGATTAGCATAACAATATGATAACCTAGTGCAATCGGCTTAGCTCAGATTATGACCACCTCAGTATTCAGAACTGTGTTCAACAGATATGGCCAGGTCAACATTGAGCACCGGTGGAAGGAATATGCATTAACTCGTACAAGAACGCAATCAAGTCGTAGCTCAATTAAAACCAGTCGGCTCGTCTATCAAACTTCCTTAGACAAACCAAAATTGTGAGTCAGAACCAATTTGTTAGCCTATCATCCAACCTAACTCTGACCTAATTAGATCTTGCTTATCGGTGACCGATCTTACCCACTAAGGACTTAATCTATTAGCTGGTCATATTAAAGCATGTATGATCCCCTTCCTAACCCAACTCTGATTCGGTTGACAATCCGATGGGTCGGTTATACGAGGTCAGTCCATTGAATCGCGCTTTAATCACAGCGCTGACATATGCTGTGTAAATCAAGGAACTAGAAGCAGCACACACAGAAAGCATGAGCAGAGATAGACACAGGCAGTGCTAGAATGCGAGCGCACAGCTATCGAGTAATCGGGATCCACTCTGTTCCAGTAAGACCGGTCACGCAGCAGCGGGACTGCACGACACCGGAATGACATGTACGTGCCAGAACTTATCGTAATTCCGATTACTAGAGATGAATGATGCGCTCCTAACAATTAAGGCGAGCAACCCACAAGATACTGGACTCAGCGTCCGCACCCAGGCCCGATGCACGGGCACCGTCAGAGGTTGAATCATGGGGCCTTTGGAGACGGAAGGGAGCTAGGAAAGGAGGGGTGGACTAGCAAGTAAGGAGAAGTGAGAGGAAAAGAGAAATAGGAAGAAATAAGGTGGGAGAGGCAAGAAGTAGAAGGAGGGAGGAGGAATTAAGGAGGATAGAGAGGGGGGAAAGAGGGAAAGGGGAGAGAAGAGGGTAAGAAGTAGACAGAAAAGGTGAAGGAGAGAGGAGGAAGAGGGCGGGGGGGAAAGGAGGGGATGAAAGGATTAAGAGGAGGAATGGGAGGGAGGTGAGGTAATTATGGTGAGGGAGGAAAAGGCGAGGAGTGAGTGGGAAAGCAATTTTAGGAGTAGTAGGCGAGGGGGGTGAGGGAGTTTTAAGTTACGATGGGGCGGGAGGAAGGGAAGGAAGAGTGTAGGGCACAGGTAGTAGGACTCGAGAGGGGTCTGAAAGAAGGAGGATTTAGGAGAAGGGGGTTAGGACAGAGGAACAGGATAGGGAGGGGGGAAGGGGGTAGAAAAGTTCAGGAATAGGAAAGGAGGGATATTAGAGGACGCTAGGATGTAAGGGGAGGAAGGAGTGGTAAGAGAAGATAAAGAAAGTGAGGGGTGCCCAAGGTTAGCAGGGGGAAAGCGGGAGTTAAGAGTGAGGAGTAGAGGGGAGGGAGGAAAAGTGTAGATTAGAAAGAGAAGGAATAAGGGGGAGGGGGGGATGAAGGACCTAATGACTAGCCACCCATGCCCAAATCCCAGTATTATAATATCTGACTAAATTCTCAATTTAAGACCCTAATTTAATATTCAATAAAACTATAACTTGAATTAAGTTGGGTCATAAAAAAATAGTCACAATACAATTCTCGTTTAAGGATCTAGGGTTTCTCGCAGAAAGAGAAGATTTTGGCTTTCTATTAAGACGAAACCGCACAACCCCTACACTCATAAGAACATGCTCCATCGAATAAGAGGGCCTTTAACCCTTCTTTGCTTAGATACGGACGGCCAAGAGGAACCCTTAACAAGAACATGTAAATCTCAAAAAGACAGTTAAAATCATAGTATCATCATAATCTCATATACAAATTAGGATATCAATCAAGGCATATTGTGCCATGACATCTCATGATCAAATTCATGCATATTTTCATGTTAAAATTACTCTAATAATTTAAAAAATATTAGAATTTAACCTGATTCCTAATCAAATAAATTCTAATCTAAGATAATATGTAGACCACTATTCTACAACAAGTCTTGACCTCATCATACATCAATTATCCTCATATGATAATTAAAATAAAAAATGTAAATAATTTTTATTTGCTATTTATCATTATTTCTGTATATATCAAATAATACTTATAAGAAGAATAAAATCCATATATCAATATCAGTTAATCAAAAAACAGCAACAAACTATACTAATAGACTTTCCTATCCTAGCATGCATTATTCTTCATCTTAATCCAATCATTAAGGTCAACATTTTTTGACTCTCCTTCGATCTTGATCATATCTCATGTGACATACTGAAAATCACTTATTTTCTAATTAAAATAAAATTAAATCAATCTAAACAACAATTAGAAACCATGGGCTTGCCAATACCATTGAAGGAAATTGATTTCTCGGTCCAGGTTCGTCCAAGATCTGATCAAGATCAAGAGATATTTCAAAATTTTTTCTCTTGACTAAATTAGCTTAAATATTTAGATCTAATTCTTATTATTTAAATAAATAAAATAAAATAGATAAAGTAAATCAAATTTAATAACCTATATTGGGTAATCCTATACCCTGTAGATGATCCTGATTGCAGCGGAGGTTCTGGATCTACCACGCAAGCGCCTGGCCTCTACCGTATCCACTTGCCTAATCTGAGAGATCCTTCTTCTCTCCTATCATGCCTCCAAAAATCAGATCTGGATCTGATCTGGAGGATCTTCAAAACTCCTTTTGAAAGATCAGCAGTTCGTCCTTTGTCAGCAGTGCAGCATTCCTTCTTTTGATCGCCTTTCTTTTGATCTGCAAGCACCAATCCTAAGTCCAAAACTCTTTTGGAAGTGAGAGAGAAGAGGAGAAAGTTAGTGCATGGAGAGAGGGGAGAGGCACCTTGGGCGATGGGAAATCTCTATTCCTAATTGCATTTGTACTGAGTTGGGCAGAGGGTCTATTTATAGACTAAGCGTGATCAACTCCTCTTCCCTCCCACAACACAACCCTTTGTAAATCAGATCTAAATCTGATGTGGAGAATAGAGACCCTGGATTCTTCCTTAGAGGCGACCTAAGACCAGTCAAACTTGATTTACTAGAACTTTTGAGAATCCAAAAGGAGTGAATCCTTGTCAACAAGACTCCAATGTGCCTCCACAACTTGGCGCAAACCGCCTAGGGGTGCCCCCCTCTCCTTTGCCAGGTTCTAGCAGGGGACAGCCCCCACACATTCTCCATAGGTGTGTGACATGTGAGCAAAAGTCAAAATTCTAGGTCAAATTTTGACCAGTCAAGGTCAAGACTTTTGACAAAAGTCAAAGACAAAAATGGCAGGTGACCAAAATGGCAGGTATGTCTTAAAAATAAGACACCTTCTCTAACTTGGAAACCTCGCAGTTAGACCATATGAAGGCCTCCTGATTGAGCACAAACTCCTTTGCTCAGTCAGGACAACTTATTTGTGATAGTAAAAGAAGAACGTTAGGTTCATCAGTGCTATCGATTTCCTTGAACCTAATTGAATCTCATCAGATCAATTAACATAGTCATTCAATGATGATCACACAGATTCAACCCTTGTTTGTGTGACCCATTTAGGTTCAGTTCCTTATGGTAATGGGATATGTCAATGATCTCATCAGTCGACATCATTGAACTCCTTTCGATGGATCAGAAACCTTCTGATTCGACAGCTAGATATCGATCATTAATCATTCTAATTGCTCCAAAGTCCACCAGTGACACCTAGCGTATATGTCCCCATCAGAGCTGAATGCAACCTCTTGCAGCTACCTATGTGATTAAGTTCCTTTCTATCTGGAGCCCCGATCAGAATTAGGGGTTAAGTGAACTCGTCAAACCTAGTCTCTGTCATATGATATAACATACGATTCGAGTCCCTGTGAAAATCTAAATAGAACTCTTTCTATATTTACTTTGCCATGGCCATGGCTTCAGGACTTGATTTCCATGATTATCATAGGGCTACTCTCTACCACCGAGGTAGATAGATTCCATCTTGATGCAATCCAGTTTCCTACAATGAACTGTCATAGCCAACATACACCTCGAGGGTTCCATATGGCTAGGAGACCGAGTAATGGTGTAGTCAAACTATAACACCCTCAAGGTGAACTGCGATGCATCTCGGTCAAAGAACCTGACACATACTTGCAGCATCGAGTCAGTAATTGACGAGAAGGTAGACTCCAAGACTACTCGAGGTGGTCACGCTCAGTGCCCTCGTTCTCTAACGAGTACCTATACTTTCAACTCTTGTGTCTCCACACCGTAAACTCAAGACTCATCTACTAAAGAGACCGTACACCAACCTTTCGGATCAATCACCATCCCTCGTGATGATCCTATGGTCGGGCTGTTTATGAGTTAACAATGATTGTCATGTCTTATTTTGAACTCTTGAAAACGCACTACCAATTAATCAAAGGATGTATCACAGACACTAAATACACAGGTGTGATAGAAATTTACCCATTTTATTAATTATAGTCAAAATTACAATTTTGCCCCTAGAAGTGTATTACAAGTGTCAGCCAATTCTGGCTTCTAGGGCACATATATCTAACAGCGTGCGCCCTTCTCCTTGCCAGGTTCTGGCAGGGGGACAAGCCCCCACTAGCTCTCCAATAGGTGTGTGATATGTGGTCAAAAGTTAAAATGTCAATGGTCAACATTTGACCAGTCAGAGGTAGACTTTTGACTAAAGTCAAAGAACAGGAAATGGCAGGTGACCAAAAATGGTAGGTAATGTCTTACAAAATAAGATAACCTTTTTTGACTTGGATAACCTCCAGTCAGACCATATGAAGGCCTCTGATTGAGCACAAACTTCTTTGGCTCAGACAAGACAACTTTTTTTATGATAGCAAAAGAAGAACGTTAGGTTCAATCGAGTGCTAGCACGATTTCCTTGAACCTAATTAAATCTCATTCAGATCAATTGAGCTAGACCAGTTTAATTGATGATCACCAGATTCAAACCCTTGTTTGTGTGACCCAGTTAGGTTTAGTTCTGTATGGTAATGGGATATGTCATGATCTCTATCATCGACATCATCGAAACTTCTTTTGATGGATCAGAACTCTTTTGATTCGAACAGCTAGAATGATCGATCATTTAAATCATTCTAATTGCTCTTAAAATCCACCAGTGACACCTAGCAGTATATGGTGGCAACCCATTAGAACTGATGTGAACCTCTTGGTGCAGCTACCCGTGTGATTAAGTTCTTCTATCTTAAGCCCCGATCAGATTAGGGTTAAGGTGAACTCGCCAAACCCTAGTTTCTATCATATGATGTAATCATTCGATTCAAATTCGATGTGAAAATCTAAATAGAAACTCTTTCTATTATTTCACTCTGCCATGGCCATGGGCTTCTGGACTTGATTCTCATGATCATCATAGGGCTGCTCCTCTACCATCGAGGTAGATAGATTCCATCTTGATGCTATCTAGTTCCTACAATAAACATGCTATAGCCAATATACACCTCAGGGTTCCATATGGCTAGGAGACTGAGTAATGGTGTAGTCAAACTATAATACCCTCAAGGCAAACTGTCGATACACCTCAGGTCAAAGAACCAGACATACTACTGCAGCATCGAGTCAGTCATTGATGAGAAGGTAGACTCCCCTAATGACTACTCGAGGTGGTCACGCTCAGTGCCCTCGTTCTCTAACGAGTATCTGTACTCTCACTCCGGTGTCTCCACACCATAAACTCAAGACTCATCTACTAGAGAGAAGCGATTGTACACCAACCTTTCAGATCAATCACCATCCTCGTGATGATCCTATGGTCGAGAGCATTTTATGAGTTAACAATGATTATTCATGTCTTAAATTTTCAACTCTTGAAAATATGAATTATCATTACTATTAACTCAAAGGATGTATCACAAACACTTAATACACATATGTGATAAAGAATAACCCATTTTATTGATATTAGTCAAAATTATAATTTTGCCCCTAGAAGTGTATTACAAGTGTCAGCCAATTCTGGCTTCTAGGGCACATATATCCAACACATACATGAGGCTTCCTATTGCTAAATCATAAGAGATTTTGCTCATGCATTCAATCTCCTTAGGTGTGTTGGGATACATCTTCTTGGAGAGATGAATGTCATATCTGAAGGGCACCAATCCCCTCTTGGAGTTTTCCATGCTAAACCTCTTTAGCACCTCCTCTATGTACATCTTCTGTGAGAGACCCAGCATCCTATTTGGTCTATCTCTATAGACCTTAATTCCTAGAATAAAGGATGCCTCTCCTAGGTCTTTCTTGACGATTTCTTTAGACAACCACATTTTGACTGTAGTCAATATAGAAATATCATTTTCAATTAGGAGAATGTCATCCACGTACAATACGAGAAAGACAATAGCACTCCCACTGATCTTTTTGAAAACACAGGGCTCCTCTTCATTCTTGATGAATCCAAATAATTTGATCACATCATTGAAATGAGCATTCCAGCTCCGAGATGCTTGCTTAAGTCCATATATGGATCTTTATAGCTTGCAGATCTTATGATCAGTATCACTGAATGTGAAACTTAGCAGCTATTCCATATAGATATCTTCCTCAAGATATCCATTTAAGAATGCCATTTTCACATCCATCTGCCATATTTCATAATGAAAATAGACTGCAATAGCAAACAATGTGCAAATGAATTTGAGCATGGCTACTAGCAAAAAAGTATCTTGATAGTCAATGCCTTCATGTTGACTATACCCTTTTGCTATGAGCCTTGCTTTGAATGCCTCTACATTCCCATTAGCATCTATCTTTCTCTTGAAGATCCATTTACATCCAATAGGTACTATACCTTCAGGTGGATCTACCAAGGTCCAGACTTGGTTCAAGCGCATTGAGTCAATCTCTAACTTCATTGCCTTTAACCATTTCTCAGAGTCAATATCTGATATCGTCTCATCATAGGTTTTGGGATAATCACCATGAACCTCTTTTCCTACGAGGAACATTTTTTCTACGTCTTTTGAAACAGTATTTAAGTACCTTTCAGGGGCATGAAAAATCCTTTCTGATCTATGAGGTGGACGAGGTAGTGATTGAACAGGCTCAATCTGATTGAGTTCCATAGGTTCCTTGGCTCGTGGCTCTTGGGAGACTTTCTTCTTAAGCCTAATCTATCTTTTGATGTCATTATCTTGAATAAACTATTTTTCAAGAAAGATGATGTGTCAACTTATAATCACATTATGATCTTCTAGGAGATAGAAAAAATATCCTAATGACTTTTTAGAATATCCAATAAATCGAGCTCTAAAGAACCTAGACTCTAATTTGTCTGTCTATTGTCTCTTGACATGGGTCGGACAACTCCAAATTCTGAGATGACTTATACTTGATTTCTTACCATGCCATATCTCATACGGTGTGGTAGGAACGATTTTAGATGGAATCCTATTCAATAGATATATGGGGGTCAACAAACTATGCTTCCAAAGAAACTCAGAAAGATCCATGAAGCTCATCATGGATCGAACCATATCTAATAGGATCCAATTGCTCCATTTTGAAATTCCATTGACTTGAGATGTTCTAGGTGGAGTCCATTATGAGACTATGCCATTGTCCTTAAGATAGTCTAAAAATTCTCGACTAAGGTATTTGCCTCCTCGATCTGATCGAAGAATCTTAATGGGTTTTCTATTTATTTTTCTACTTCGAGTCTGAATTTCTTGAACTTTTCAAAAGCCTCAGACTTATGTCGCATCAAATACACATATCAATATCGAGATAAATCATCGATAAAGATGATGAAGTAGATGTAATTGCCCCTGGCTGGCACATCAAATGGGCTGCATACATCAGTATGTACTAGGACAAGCAGGTCTGTGGCCCTTTCCCCATGTCCCATAAAAGAAAGCTTGGTCATTTTGTCATGAAGGCATGATTCATAAATCGGATATGACTCAAAAGTCAACGGACTTAATAGCCCAAATTTTTTCAATTTGTTAACCCTATCTTCAGCTATATAACCTAGCTTATGGTGCCAAAGATACCTATCGTTTAGACTATCCCTAGTTCACTTTGATCCTATGGCATTCACATTTTGCTCAATATTAAAAATAGAAACATCAATATGTAACTGATAGAGACCATTTATAAGAAAATCACTCATAAAGAATATTACAATGGTCCTTAAGAAAACTAATTACATAGCCTTTCAGTGCTAAACATGAAACAAAAATCAAATTCCTACTTGCTACAGGTACATAAAAATAGTCCCTAAGTATTAAGTCTAATCCTAATGGTAATCGCAGAGGGTAGGTTCCCACAGCCACAGCAGCAACTCTTGCTTCCTTTCCAATATATAGGATAATTTTACCATCCCTCAGCCTCCTGCTATCCTCAAGACCATGCATAGAAGTGCACAAGTGAGCACTAGAACCAGAGTCAGGCACCCAATTGGATGCAGAAGAAATTGTAAGATTAGACTCTACAATGAGCATACCTCCAAAAGGACCTACCTTCTTATTCTTTAGGCTGGTCAGGTAAAAAGGACAGTTCCACTTTCAATGGCTATCAGTGTTGCAATAAAAATATTTTTCTTTATCAGTGGCTTTTTTCTTTAGCTCTACCTTCTTCTTCTTCTCACCATTCACATTCTACTTCTTCTTGGACTTCTTCTTTTTTCCAAAAGACTTTCTCTTGGAAGAAGTCTGCTCCACAGCAAATACTGAGCCTTTAAAATTTTTCATAGAAAGCTCAGTAGTAACCAGCATATTCATAAGCTCAGCCAAGGTATTCTGAAGTTTATGCATATGGTAGTTCATGATGAACTACCCATATGCATCAGTTAAGGACTATAGAATTATGTCAGTCTGCAGATCCTGATCTAACTTGACATCAAATTTCTTAAGCTCTTTCAAGTCCTTGATTATCATTAGACAATGATCTTGGACTGACTGCCCATTATGCATTTGAGCCTTAAAAAGTCTTTTAGTGATTTGATATTTGGCAGTGTGACTCTGTTCACCAAACAACTCTTGCAGGTGAGCCAATATTTGGCGGCTAGTCTTAATGTCTTCATATTGGCGCTAGAGCTCATCAGACATTGAGCCCAACATGTAATACCTGACTTTGTTATCTTCATCTGTCCACTTCTTGAGAGACACTCTTTGATCAACGGATGGACAGGTTGGTAAAGTGGGAGGATCCTGTTCTAACACATAAGTCAACTTCTCAAAATCCAAAATAATTTTAAAGCTCTAAAGCCAATCCTTATAGTTAGGTTCGATCAATCTACGGGTGTCCAGGATATGGGCTAGTGGGTTGGATGTAGACATTTTTTTGTAGAGAGTCAAAATTTTTAGTTAGATTTTGTAATTAGACTTAAACAAATTATTTAAAAATTTTACTTTTAAACAAATTAGACTCCCACTATTTACTCGGATCCCTACACTTTCTTGGCAGAGATGTAAAAATCTCCACGATCATTGATTTCTAGTGGATGGTGCGGTCCCACCAATTGGCTCACCACCTCACCTAACAGTTATTGATGATGGGTCAATCGATGAGTGGACAACTCTTGTCCAATGATTCTCTAATCATGGTGCACCCGAAGATGATCTCTAATTCATGAAGCTCACCATGTCCGAAATATTGCTCCACTTTTTAATTAAGTCAGACCCACCATTTGCACGAACTAAATTTCTGATTGGATTCCTCATCGTATCCAGAATATTGAGCCCAACCCATCCTCCAACCTATAGTATCCAATGTCTAATAGACATGGTTGCATCCTTCTGATGCAATTGAACTACTATATCCAATCAAGAACAATCAATCCCGGGAAGGGCCCGCACATCTACAATGGTGGAAGATCTTAGACTTAATATTCTCTTAGAAAGATTTAATTTAGGTCTCTTTAAACTTGACTTAACTTAGTCATAACAATTATGACTAACCTAGTGGCATGGGTTGGCTCAAATTATTAGTCACCTCAAATCAGAACTGGATCGACATAAATGGCTAGGTAAGTGAGATCGATGGAAGGGATATACCATTAACTTGATAAGAATGCATTCAGATCGAGTAGCTTCTAATTAAAGATTAGTCGATCGTATCTACCAAACTTATCTTAGACACCAAATTATCAAATCAAAATCAATTAGGTTAGCCTACAATCCAGGCTCGAACTGTGGAGCCAAATTAGATCTTGATTTGATCGAGTCATATCTCAATGTGATTCGATCTTGACCCAAACTTAATCCTATTAGGTTGGTCAAATCTATGCTTTCTTTGATCCCACCTAACCAACTCTTAATTTGATTTGGTCAACCGCTAGACCTAATTAAGCTGCCCAATTCTGAACCTAATTTTATGAATATGTCTTAGATATCAAAATTTATAATTTTAGATCTAATTAATTTTATAATCTTAATTCTTAATTAAGTTTTAGGTTCATGAACAAAACATGTAATAGAAATCCTAGGATTTCAAGATCAAGAATTTTGTAGAAAAATAAGTTTTCATTTCTAACTAAGGACGAATGCGTAGTACCCTTATACACCATAAGAACACCCCCTTGAATGGAAGGAGAGGGTCTTTAAAGCCTACTTTGTTCTTATGATCGGACGGACAATGGAAAACTCCTTAATAAAAAATATAACTTTTTACTACAAAACTAGTTAGATCATATATTACATATAAAAAGATATAACTAATATATGTCTTGCATACATCTCATGTATCATCAATATGCATACTTTCAGATCTGAAACATTACATATTAAATCTGAAAATAAAATTTTAAATTTGATCATATCAAAATTAAAACTATTCTAGACATCTTATAGAACTATTCTATGACTAGTCTAAGCATGCATCTTTCATATCTCATATGAATAAATCAAAAATGAAAAACTTCATTTTCTATTTTTAGATCTGATTACAACAATTATAACATCAAAATAATAAAAATTAAATAGATCTAAAATCATGTTTAATCAAATTAAATACATGATTATACTAGACTACATATAGAACTATTCTATACCTAGTCTAGTCATGCATCTCGTACATATTAGATCTAAATTATTTAATTTTTAATATTTTAATTTTAGATCTAATCACATCTGATGTGATATCTAAAATTTTTTAATATCAGATCATAAATAAAAATAAAATCTGATCTAAGGTAGATATGAAGAACTGTTAACGTAGTTCTGATACCAGTTGAAGAAAAAACACTATTTTCCAGCGTAGGATCGTGCAAATCTGAGAAAGATTTTTTTAAAAATTTTTAAATAATTTGATCAAATATAAGAATTTTTAGATTTAATTATGATGACCTGATATTAAAAATTAAAATTAAATCAAATTTAATTTAAAGTGCCTGATTGGGTAATCTAATTATCCTGCAATAATCCTGTTGATTCCTGAGGTTTTGGAAGGAGCCACGCACGCGCCTAGCCTCTATCGGTATCTACTTGGGCAAGATCTAAACATCTTCTCCAAATAAATCTTTTCTGCAAAAATTAAATCTAGATCTGATCCGAAGAACCTTCAAAACTATTTCTGAAGGCAGCCCATTCGTCACACGAACACCATTGGGTAGATCCTGAATATCATGCCAAAAACCTTGGACCTTCTTCTCAGATTTGTGCCTAACATTTTAGACTTATTGAAGAGAAGAAGAGAGAGGATAGAGGGGGTGTGGAATATCAGGGATGGTAGACTTTGGGCATGGAAAATTATTTCTTACATTGAATGCACTTTGACGTGAGAAAGGCTTTTATGTTCAATGCCTACTTAGAGTTCTTTTTGACTAAAATAACTCATTTATTTTATTATTAGGACTCTAAGACTTATTCTCTATAAAAAAAACATTAGATCTCATTTATTTTTTTTTCCAAAAATGATTCGAAAAGGTATTGGCATGAGTAGATAAGGAAGAGTCCACTGTGACTAGGACTCTTCCCTCAAGAGTTTGATCCAAATCAAACTCTATCATAACTTAGTCTAGGTACCTCCAAAAATCATAAAATTTGGAATTCCCAATGCATAACTCATGCTCTATCACATAACCAAAAATTAGATCAAAATGATTTCTAAAGAATTTTATAGAAGTATCTGATCAGGTGACCCTCAATTCTCTCAAACAGGTCAACTTTTAACCCTAGTCCAATTTGACTATGAATGGATTTAATTTTTATAATTAATTTGATCTGAACTTATTCCAATCAAATGAAAATAAATCCATTCTAAATATAAGATTGAGTTAAATTAAATTTGACTCAGTTGCGATGAATCAAAAAGATTTCAAAAGGAGAAAGTTAGGCTCAATCATGTGCTAGCATGATTACCTTGAACCTGATTGGATCTAATCCAAATTAATCAAACTAGCTTAGCTCAATTGATGACATCTAGACCCAAACCCTTATTTGTGTGATCCGGTTAGGTTTAATTCTGTATGATAATAAGATATATCATGATCTTCATCATCGACATCATCGAAATACCTTTTGATGGATCAGAATTTTTCTGATTCATACAATTAGAATGATTGATCATCAAAATCATCCTAATTGCTTTCAAAATCCACTAGTGATATCTAGCAGTATATGATGGTGATCTATCATAATTGAAAGTGAACCTCTTGGTACAGTTACCTATATGATTGGATTCTTCTATCTTGAGCCCCGACAGGATTAGGGTTAAGGTGAACTCATCAAACCTAATGTTTGTCATATGAACTAATCATTCGATTCGAGTCCAATGTGAAACCCTAATAGAAACTCTTTCTATCATCTTCACTCTGCCATTACCATGGGTTTATGGACTCAATCTCATGATTATCATAGGGCTACTCCAAATCTACCGAGGTAGATAGATCTCCTATTGGTGCAATCCAATTCCTACAATGAACATGCTATAGCCAACATACACCTCAGGATTCCGAATGGCTAGAAGATCAAGTTATGATGTAGTTAAACTTTAACACCCTTAAGATGAACTGTCGATGTACCTTAGGTCAAAGAACCAGACACACCACTATAGTATCGAGTCTATCATCGATGAGAAGGTAGACTTCCTTATGACTACTCGAGGTGGTCACGCTCAGTGCCCTCATTCTCTAATGAGTACCTATACTCTCGCTCCAATGTCTCCACACCATAGACTCAAGACACATCTATCCTAAGAAAGCGATCATACACCAATCTTCTGGATTAATCACCATCCTCGTGATGATCCTACGATCGAAAGTAGTTTATGAGTTAATTATGAAAATTCATATCTTAAATTTTTAACTCTTAAAAATATGAATTATCATTATCATTAACTCAAAGAATATATCACAGACACTTTTAAATACACACTATGAAAAGAAAATAATCCATTTATTAATTTATAGTCAAAATTATAAAATTATCCTTAGTAGTGTATTACAAGTGACAACCAATTTAGCTTCTAGGGCACACATCTAACTGTGAGAATTTATGGTGCTCCCAAGCCTTGGGAGGCCACGGAATGAGTCAGGAGGTTGGCTTCGGAGATTTTAGGGGCTTGGTTGGTACTTCAGAGACTTGGGACATAAGGTGAAGCAAGAAACCAAAGGCGAGAAATTAAGACTGTAGAAAGAAGATTTTCTGTAGGTTAGTCGGCTCAGTCCAAAACTTGATCGACTAAGTCTTAGAGCATAGACAAAATAGAGAGATGCACGTTCGAAACTACTAGCATGGCACAGGACTGGACTGGCTCAGTTTCAGACTGAGCTGACCTAGTGGAACTTAGCCGACCCAGTGCTGAGACTGAGTTGGCTCAGTGCACGGGCAGAGTTATGCGAGGTCTATTTTGGGCTAGGGTCTGGGTTGATCCTAAGGATCTTAAGGCCTGATTTGAGAGCTCTTAAGGTGGCTAATTCATATATGGGTTGAGTCTAGATCCAGAGGATGAGAGCATGGGAGACATGGGTATACATGGACTCGGTGAGTGCTTTCATGTATTGGGTTAGCCAAAAATTTTTTTGGTCTGACCTAATGGCTATGTATAAATACATAGGTTGTATTATGGTTTCAAAAAGGCTGTGAATGCTGTAGAATACAGACCTTTTCTTCCTTAACTTTCTTCTTCTCTCTTCTCTAGAGTTGCCGCCCTAGGATTCTTGAAGAAGGCCTAGAGAAGGGGGGCATCTCCCTCAAGCCCAAGGATGGAGGCACCCCATCATAGATCCAGGTGGAGGATTGGTGGCATACTGTCCATAAAGAACGTCATAGGTTCCTTCAGGTCTATGCTAAAGATCAGAAGCTTCCACAACATGGTATCGGGGTGCTTGTGATGTCAAGGATGATTGGTGTTTGAGCGATATCATGGGTCTAAAATTTGGTATCAGAGCTAGGTGATGCCTGAAATATTATGGATGATAATATGGTATCAAAGCCAAGTTTCAGAGCCTGATGGTGTATGGAAGGAAAGAAAAAGTCGTACAAGGTAAAATCAGAAATCTGCACAAAGATTTTATGGTATGTCTCAAATCTACCTTGTTATTATTGTGGTTTGGCCAATCGAGAGCAGTAGGTTGAAGGTGGAGGTTGAGAGGTTTAACGAGAAGAGATTTTTTTGGGATGGAAGGATTTGGTACATGATTTGCTGATCGATCTTGGTGGAAAGGCCAGGATATATGATGGTTATGTGATAGGCAGGGAGCGCTGGAGTGCTGTAGTAGCGCTTCCTTGTAGATGCAGGGCTGAGAGAGGCTCGGTGATGCAACAGTCGAGGGAGGTATCTCAACAGAGAGTATTAGGGTTCTCTAGAAAGATGGGTAGTGTAGGACTGTTGAAGAAAGATTTTTCAAAGGATAATGATCGAAAGAAGGCTGAAGAAGTGACTATACGTCCTTCGATGTCTGGAAGGTGGGGAAGTAGTCGGAGATGTATCTAGTGGTTCGACCAGAGCATGGATTTACGAAGCCTTAGGAGTGATGGAGATCGATGATCCATGGAGGTTTAGCAGGTTAGGGCTGGGTGGCTGTAGAGTGGTGCAGAGACGAATTAGAGAGTACTGAAGTACTGCAGGAGCGCTACCCTAGAGGTACAGGGGCTGAGAGAGGCTCGATGGTGCAGTAGCCGAGGAGTGTATCTCAGCAGATGGTGTCAAGGGTTTCTTAGAGAGATCGAGAGCAAATTTTAGGAAGAGCCAGGAGATCTCAGGGAGTGCCAGAAGGTCTCAGGTAGTTGAGAGTATCATGGATTAGGTTTCTTCTATAGGAGCACCAAGGAGAGTCGCAGTTCAGATGGAGGATGGTTCTCCGGATGCAACTGAAGCGATGGCTGGTGTAGGGGTAGAAGAGAAGGACTAGGATTGAATTTTTTAGGGTTCAGTCACTAGATTCAAAAGAGTTGGATGAGCTCTTGGATTTTGGAGGTGCCCATGGGTTGTGGAAGTATCCAAGATGGCTTCGAAGGGATCCACGGAGTGCAGAGGGTTCGAAGGGGCAGCGACGGTGTTCGAAGTACAGTGGCAAGCCTAGCAATGCAGCATTAGATGGTTGGCCTCGAGGGACTCGATGATAGAGTCGGCTTCTACGACATCAGATGGACTTCGGATATAGGTGGAGCTCCGAAGAGGTGGCTTCGCAATTGAAGAGGAATTTGACATGAGTTTAGAGTAGAGGGATGCGGGAGGATCGATATCCTAGCATCAGCACCAGAGATGCATAGTTCTATATGGAGCGGCATGTGTAGGAGGACAAGCATAGTTCTGAGGAGACATGTCAAGGTTTGCAGCGAGTGCCGATACAGGAATGCTGCAGGTTCTCTAAGGAAGTCCAAGAAAAGTGATGTAGCTACTAAGCAGAAGGGATCCTATAATTTTAGGATGGTGCAGAGGTGCAAGCATAGGTCTTCAGCAGTGGAGGCGGTCATCCCAAAGGCCTCAAGGGTGCACAATAGCTGAAGAGGATTGGCAGAGGTGATGTTTGCACAGGTACTATCGAGTGCGTAGGGATAGTGTGATCGTGCAGGAGGGCATTACCGAGAGGTTTGCCAAGACTTGGGAGCACCAAGGTGGAGATTGTGAGGATTTATGGTGCTCCCAAGCCTTGGGAGGTCACGAAAGGAGTCAGGGGGTTGGCTCGGAAGATTCTAGGGGCTTGGTTGGTGCTTCAGAGACCTAGGATACAAGATGAAGCAAGAAACCAAAGCCGAGGAATCAAGACTGTAGAAACGAGATTTTCTACAGGTTAGCAAGCTCAGTCCAAAATTGGATCGGCTAAATCTTAGAGCACAGGCAAAATAGAGAGCTGTGCATTCGAAACTGCTAGCATGGCACAAAACTAGGCCGACTCAGTTTCAGACTAAGCCGACCCAGTGGAACATAGCCGGCTCAATGCTGAGACTGAGCCAGCTTAGTGCACGGGCAGAGTTATGCGAGGGTCTATTTTAAGCTAGGGTCTGGGTTGATCCTAGGGATCTTAAGGTCTAGTTTGAGAGGTCATAAGGTGGCTAATTCATATATGGGTCGGGTCTAGATCTAGAGGATGAGAGCATGGGAGACATGGGTGTACATGGGCTCGATGAGTGCTTTCACATATTGGATTAGCCGGAGAATTTTTTGGTCGGGCCTAATGGCTATGTATAAATACATAGGTTGTATTAGGGTTTCATTAAAGCTATGGAATACAGACCTTTTCTTCCTCAACTCTCTTCTCTTCTCTCTAGAGTTGCCGTCCTAGGGTTCTTGAAGAAGCTTTAGAGAAGGGGGCATCTCCCTCAAGCCCAAGAAGGGAGGCGCCACATCATAGATCCAGATGGAGGATCGGTGGTGTGTTGCTCATAGAAAACATCAAAGGTTCCTTCAGATCCGTGCTAAAGATCAAGAGCTTCCATAACATGGTATCAAGGTGCTTGTGATGTCAAGGATGATTGGCATTCGAGCGATATCATGGGTCTACAATTTGGTATCAAAGCTAAGTGATGCTTGGAATGTTGTGGATGACAATACTAACATTCACACCGTAGACACAAGATACATCTATCCTAAGAAAGTGATCGTACACTAACTTTCTGGATTGATCACCATCCTTATGATGATCCTACAGTCGGGAGCTGTTTATGAGTTAATTATGAAAATTCATATCTCAAATTTTCAACTCTTAAAAATATGAATTGTCATTACCATTAACTCAAAGAATGTATCATAGACACTTTAAATACACACTATGATAGAAAATAACCCTTTTATTAATTTATAATCAAAATTATAAAATTGCCCTTAGAAGTGTATTACAAGTGTTTAACCGATCTGGCTTCTAGGGCACACATCTAACAAACTTCCACTTGACCTAAAGCCAATTGGCTACAAATCTTATTTCCATCTTCTCAAAGTGGGCTTCGATCTTCTGCTGGCTCAATGGCTTTGTCAGCGGGTCAGCCGCATTATCTTCAGTATTGACTCTCTTGACCTCGACGTATCTCTTTTTGAGGTAATAGCGAATGAGGTGGTATCGCCACTCGTTGTACTTAGATTTTTGATGAGACCTTGACTACTTAGCTAGGGCTATGGCATCATTATTGTCGCAGTACAGAGGGACAACATCTGATGGCATTACTTCAAGCTCTGTGGTGAACTTCTTATACTAGAACATCTTCTTTATAGCTTCCAACACAGTGATGTACTTTGCTTCCATGGTGGATCTGCTATCATAGTGTACTTGAAATTCTTCTAACTGACACCACCACCATTGCACACAAACAGACTTTCAGATGTCGACTTTCGATCATCTATATTGTATATAAAATCTGAGTCTGTATACTCCTGAACCTGGAGTTCTCTATTACCATAGATTAGAAACATATCCTTAGTCCTTCTCAAGTACTTAAGGATACCTTTCACAGAAGTCCAGTGCTCTTCGTCTGGATTCGACCGATATCTGCTTGTGACACTCACAGCATGGGCAATATCAGATCGCGTACATAGCATAGCGTACATGAGGCTCCCTATTGCTGAAGCATAAGGGATCTTGCTCATGCATTCAATTTCCTTAGGTGTGTTGGAACACATCTTCTTGGAGAGATGAATGCTATGTCTGAAGGGCACTAAACCCCTCTTGGAGTTTTTCATGCTAAACCTTTTTAGCACCTCCTCTATGTACATCTTCTGAGAGAGACCCAGCATCCTATTCGATCTATCCTTATAGACCTTAATTCCTAGAATAAAGGATGCTTCTCCTAGATCTTTCATAGGGATCTTTTTTGACAACCATATTTTGATTGTAGTGAACATGGAAATATCATTCTCAATTAGGAGGATGTCATCCACGTACAGTACGAGAAAGACAATAACACTCCCACTGACTTTTTTGAAAACATAGGGTTCCTCCTCATTCTTGATGAATCTAAATGATTTGATCATATTATTGAAACAAGCATTCCAGCTCGAAGATTCTTGCTTAATTTTATATATGAACCTTCGCAGCTTGCATACCTTGTGATCATTATCATTGAATGTGAAATCTAGTAGCTGTTCTATATACATATCTTTCTTAAGATATCCATTTAAGAATGCTATTTTCACATCCATCTACTATATTTCATAATCAAAATAGGCTGCAGCAGCAATCAATGTGCGGATGGATTTGAGCATGGCTATTGACGAAAAAGTATCCTGATAGTCAATGCCTTCGCACTAACTATATCCTTTTGCTATGAGCCTTGCTTTGAATGTCTCTATATTCCCATAAGCACTTACCTTTATCTTGAAAATCCATTTACACCCAATAGGTACTATACCTTCAGGTGGATCTATCAAGATTCAGACTTGGTTCGAGCACATTGAGTCAATCTCTGACTTCATTGCCTCTAACCATTTCTTAGAGTCGATATCTGATATCACCTCGTCATAGATTTTGGGATCATCACCATGAATCCTGTTGGGGATAAATTCCGCTACCGTCAAAGTCCAGTCTGATGCTTAGCCTAATGTAATCGATAATCGCAGAAGAGCTTCGATCGAGAATTCTTCCTCTAGTAGTCGAACTCCTTCTGGACCCCTCCAGCAGTCGAACTCCTTTCGAACTCCTCCAATGGTTGAACTCCTTTTGGACTCCTCCAGTAGTCGAACTCCTTTCGGATTTCTCCAGCAGCCAAACTTATTCCAGACTCCTCCAGTGGTCGAACTCCTTTCGGAGGCCAAACTCCTTCCAGACCGCTGCAGCAGTCGAACTCCTCTAGTGGTCGATCTCCTTCTGGACTCCTCCAACGGTCGAACTTCTTCCAGACTCCTTGAATGACCAAACTCCTTCTAGACCCCTCCAGCGGCCAAACTCCCCGCAGTCATCCAAGAAGGTCTCCGCACGAGTCTGGTCTCATACACGACATGAACTGACCTACATCCAAACTATCTTAGAGAAGTCCAAACTCCTCTAGAATCGATACAGCTCAAAGGTTATTACCAACCAATGCCCAACTCTCCAAACTTTAACTATCAAATCTCAAACGAACTGGCACCTCATGATAACAAACACTATCTTCCATAACAAACTCCATGTGGCCCTGAGCGGCCCACTACTCGATAGTTACGACTATCACTATCAGTTTGTTACAGGCTTTGTCTATAAAAGGAACCCTCTAGATATATTTTCTCTAGGCTCTCTTCTCCCTTTTGAAAACTTTGCAACTTTCTTGATTGAGCACTCTATTTTTGTTGGCTGAAAAAGCTAACTTGACCGTCAGAGGGTCTTGTTGGAGCCACCACCTCAGGCTTTGGACAAGACTTGTTTTGCAGGTCATCAATGGCGACCTCATCTTCTCCAACTCTAGCACTTCTCTGATGGCAATCAGATTTTGCACCAACAGGATTGGTGCTAGAGAAAGGGTCTTCTATTTCTGAGGATCCCTTATTCTTAAAAGAGTGCTCAACAACGATCTCTCTTCTTCCCCTCTAGAGTTCTTTCTTTTAAAAAATGCCTTCCAAGAAAGCTTCGACCCGACAGTCAATGACCTCTGTAGCCAGATCTCATCTAGATTTATCCACTCTCGCTTCAGCTCCGACAACTCAGGCTTCACCTACAGCCATGTTAGATGTGGAGTAGCTTAACCTGCTGGTCTAGTAGGTTCGTGGTCTTACAGAGGTGGTGCAGGCCATGCATCGACAGGCTCTGATGCTAATTCGATCGAAGCAGGCTTCTCCAAAGCCCCATGATCCGATCTAAGAATGGCCGAATTGGGCTAGCCGACTGGTGACCTCCGAAAAAGAAAAGCAGAGGGTGGAGAGCCCTTGCTCTGACCATGACTCGACCTTAGAGGGAGTTTTGCCCCCATTCCATCAGAAAACCTTGGAGATCAATGATCGTGAAGATATCCTAGATCAAAGGCTCTAAAAAATAAGTCGATGAATTGAAGAACTCCATCATGCTTCCTCCTCACATGATAACGATATTTGTACTGATCCTTATTTTTCTCAAAGGATTATGCAGGAACCAATCCTACCGAACTTTAAGCTCCCACAGTTTGAGAGTCACGACGGAACCACTAATTCGGTCGACCATCTGGAGGCCTTCCAAATAATGATACTACTCCATGGTGCGTCAGATGCTATTTTATGCCAAGCTTTTCCGTCCACCCTCAAGGGAGTCGTCAGGAATTGATACTCGATAATTAAGTTGGATACAATCTTTTTCTTCGATCAATTGAGCCATTAGTTTGTGGCTCACTTCGTTAGCAGCCGTTGTTCCCATCAAGGTTTGGATTCCTTGATGAATATCAAGCAGGAGGAAGAATCAGTCCGGGCTTATGTCATCCTGTTTAATGCTGCTGCATTGGAGATCCGAAATCTAGATCAGTCTGCTGCAATGGCTGCACTCAAGGACAGCCTTTAGAAAAATGATTTGCTGTTCTCTCTGGAGAAGAAGTATCCCAAAAATTTTATCGATATGCTGGCCTGGGCTAAAGGTTATGCCTAAGCTGAAGAGGCCTTTAAGGCCAGGGACAACGAAGCTGCCTAGGAGCGGTAGATGGGTAAACCAAATGTGCCCACAACTAGAGAGAAATCGAGCAGAGCTTGACCATGCTCCCGGACTTCTCTGGAGCATAAGCGGGTCCGAACCCCTACTCGGGTCTAGAGGCGAAGAAGCCTAGATAGAAGGTGCGATGGAGCTCTTCTTTCAAAAAATTTCATAACTATGCTCCTCTCAATGCTCTAAAGCCCCAAGCACTGATAGAGATCAAGAAGCAACTACCGAGATCGAAAAGGATGCACACTCACCCCGACAAACGTAATTCTAGCAAGTTCTGCCTCTACCATCGTGATCACGATCATGATACAATAGAGTGAATCTAGCTCCAAGACGAGATCGAGGAGCTCATCAGGCACGGTAGGCTTGGTCGGTTCCTACAATGTCAGTCGAAAGGATGAGAGGATCGATCGAGAGCAACCCTGCCGCCAAAACCACCGAGGGGTGAGGAGCAGTGAGAAGATTGGCCCCCAATCAGCATCATTAACATCATCTCTAGGAGACTTCGGTGAGGGGAGGCTGGCAGGTCAATCGAGTCTGAAAAGTGATGAAGAACTGAAAAGCCCATCACTTTCACCGACGAGGATGCTCAAGGAGTCCAGTTCTTGCACAATGATGTGGTTGTAATCTCTTTGAACATTGTTGATTATGATGTACGCCATATTTTGATAGATAATAGAAGTTCCGCTGACATTCTGTACTATGATGCTTTCTTTAAAATGTCCATACTCGATAATCACTTGGGACCCATGAGCTCTTCGTTGGTCGGCTTCACTGGCGATGCTATGCCAGTGGAGGGAATGACAACTCTAGCCATGACTGTAGGACAGTATCCAAAGCAGGCCAAGATATGGGTCAACTTTTTGGTGGTAAAAGCCCTCTCCACTTTCAATGCAATCCTTGGTCAACCTAGTCTGAATGCACTATGAGCCGTAGTGTCGATCTATTACCTAAAAATAAAATTTTCAACAAGTAATGGAATAGGTGAAATCAGAGGCGATCAAGCATTAGCCCGGCACTGCTACTCCATCGCCTTACAAAATGGCACTCGACTTGACCCCTACCCAGTTGACGGGTTTGATGTCCGCGTTGACCTTACCGAAGAATGGGGCGAGCCCATAAAAGATCTTGTGACTGTCCCCCTGAATGACAAAAATGCGGAGCATACGATGCAGATTGGCTCCAATCTGAAAGATGAAGTTTGGGAGTAGCTCATCGCCTTTTTACGAAGGAATGCCGACATCTTCGCCTGGGTTTCGATGGATATGCCTAGGATTGACGCTGAGGTTATGGAACATCGGCTGGCTGTTGATCCCAAGCATTGACCAATGAAAGAAAGAGTATGGGGCCGTGCATCAGAAAGGCAGAAGGCAGTAGCAGAAGAAGTTGACAAGCTTCTCAACGTCGGATTTATTCAAGAAATCAGCTATCCAACTTGGGTCTCTAACGTGGTCCTGGTCAAAAAGGTCAACGGCAAGTGGAGGATGTGTATAGACTTCAAAAAGCTGAATAAAGCCTGTCCAAATGACAACTATCCTCTACCCAGAATTGATCAACTGGTAGATGCAATCTTGGGCCACGAGCTTCTCACCTTCATGGATGCCTTTTTTGGCTATAACCAAATATGGATGGCGCCAGAGGATGAGGAGAAAACTACTTTTGTTACTGATCGTGGTCTTTACTATTACGGGGTTATGTCTTTTGGACTCAAGAATGCAGGGGCAACGTACCAATGCCTGATCAATAAGATCTTCAAGAAGTAGATTAGTCGAAACATGAAGGTGTATGTGGATGACATGCTCATCAAAAGTTGAGCTTCAATAAATCACATCGCCAACCTCGAAGAGACCTTCAGTGCACTCAAGAAGTACAAGATAAAGCTGAACCTGATCAAGTGCACCTTTAGTGTGACCTCAAGAAAGTTTCTAGGGTTTATGGTATCAAGGCGCGGGATCAAAGCGAATCCAGAGAAAATCCAAGCTGTTCAGAAGATAACTGCTTCAAAAATAATCAAAAAAGTTCAGTGTCTGACTGAAAAAGTGGCATCCTTAAATCGCTTCATCTCGAGATCGGCCAAGCAATGCATGCCCTTCTTTCAAGTTCTTAGGCGATCAAAGAACTTTCGCTGGATGATGGAGTGCCAATGAGCGTTTGAGGAGCTCAAAAATTAGCTCGACTCACCCCCACTGTTGGTTAAGCCTGAATCCGAAGAAGAATTATTCTTGTACCTAGCAGCCTCTCCGATGGTCTTGGCAGCAGTCCTGGTCAAGGAGGAAGCAAAGATGCAACAACTAGTCTACTACGTAAGTCGAATCCTGAGGGATGCAGAGATCAGGTACTCTAAGTTAGAAAAATTGACTTACTCTCTTCTAATCACTATTAGAGACTCTGACCTTACTTTTAGGGATACACCATAATGATCCTCATGGATCAACCAATAAAAATAGTCCTTCATCGAATGGATGCTTTCGAAAGAATCATGAAATGGACAATCGAGCTCATGGAGTTTGACATCAATTATCGACCTCGGCCATCGATCAATGCTCAGATATTGATAGATTTTATAGTAGAATATATCATTCTAGATGAAGCTGAGCTTGAATAGAATGAGACTGGCATCCCGTGGTTGCAACCGAGCCTCTCCAAAGAGAGTGCCGACCTTTGCAAAGGTTTTTGGGCCCTATATGTGGATGGTTCATCCAACTCCGCTAGAGCAGGCATAGGGTTGGTCTTAGTCAACCTCGAGGGATTCATCATCGAATACGCACTATGCTTTGAATTTCCTGCAACTAATAATGGGACCGAATATGAAGTACTGATCGCTGGGTTAAAAATAGCAAAAGAGTTAAAAATAGATCGACTTCAAGTCTACAGTGATTTTCAATTAGTGGTCGGCCAAGTTAGTGGCAACTATAAAGCATGGGAGGAAAGTATGATGAAATACCTTGAGAAGGTAAAGGATTTGACTATGGCCTTCGATAGTTTTGGTATTCAATAGATTTCAAGGATAGAAAATACAAGAGCCAACCTCCTCTCAAAATTGGTCACTTTAGCCCTAGCCGAACTATCCAAAGAAGTATTTTTGAAACTCTAAAATGCCTAAGCTAAGAGGAATCACAGCTTGTTATGCAGATGGAACTCGAGCCGAGCTAGATTGACTCATTAGTTGCCTATCTCAAAGAGGGAGTTCTTCCTCATGATCCAAAAGAAGCTTGAAAACTCAGGAATCAAGCTTTTCGGTACGTTTTGTATGAGGGCAAGTTGTATAAAAGATCATATTCACTACCACTGTTAAGATATCTCCGACCTTCAGAGACTGACTTCGCATTATGAAAAGTGCATGAGGGAATTTGTGAAAGTCATGTAGGAGCCAGATTTCTGTCATAAAGACTACTTCAGTAAGGTTACTATTGGCCGACCTTGTACCATGATTCTATTGAGTATGTCAAGAAATATGACCACTGTCAAAGAAATACAAATATACAAAAGTAGCCAACCTCTGAGCTTACTCCACTAAGCACACCTTGGCCATTTGCACAGTGGGGAATGGACATACTTGGTCCTTTCCCAATGACGTTCGGACAATGAAAGTTTCTTCTGGTTGCGATCGACTACTTCACCAAATGGGTCGAAATCGAACCACTAGCAAAAATTACTGAGGCTAAGGTACGGGACTTCGTCTGAAAGTCAATCATCTATCGGTTTGGTCTACCCCGAACTCTCATAACAAATAACGAGCGATAGTTCGCTGGGATGAGATTCGCTGAGTTCTATGAAGATCTAAACATCTTCCATCGCTTCACGTTGGTAGCTCACCCACAGACAAATGAAGAAGTTGAAGTGGTCAATCGGACCCTATTACAAGACATCAAGACAAGACTCAAAAGAGTAAGAGGGGCCTAGGTGGAGGAATTCTATCATATTCTGTAAGCATACGGTACTATCCAAAGACTGCCGACTGGAGAAACACCATTTGCCTTAGCTTTTGGAATAGAGGCAGTCATCCCGATCGAATTTAAGCTTTCATCGATGTGGATAGTGGCTTTCAATGAGCAGCATAACCCGTAGGACCTCAGAGCCAACCTAGACCTACTAGAAGGAAAAAGAGAGGAAGCCCAAGTTCGGATGGTGGTTTATAGGCAAAGGGTGGTCTGATACTATAACTCCAGAGTTAGAGGTAAAATATTCAGAGTGGGAGACTTAGTGCTTCGATGAGCCACCATCTCTCAACCTCAGAGCCAGAGGAAGCTTGCCCCAAATTGGAAAGGACCCTACGAGGTCATGAAAGTCGTCCAACCCGGGATGTACTACTTGAAGAAACTTGGAGGGTCAGACCTACCTCGACCGTGGAATTCAAAAAATCTATAAATGTATTATCGATGATTTGATTATAATAAAATTCTCCTATTTCAACATCCTAATTTTTATTGTATACCGATGATAAAAGAGGACTACCCCTCAAACATGATCTCACGGCAAATATAGCTCGTTAGGAATAAGAGGAGAACCTCATTCTAACATGAGCAAAGTCGAAGGCCTCGTTCATTTTAGACGAGATCAGGAGAGAGATCCTGACAACAGTCCTAATGTGCCCCTACAATCCATTAGGAATAGGAGGAGAACCTTGAAGGCCTCGTTCATTTTAGACGAGATGAGGGGAGAGGCCCTGACAACGGTCCTAATGTGCCCCTACAGTCCGTTAAGAATAGGAGGAGAACCTCATCCTAACGTGAGCAAAGTTGAAGGCCTCGTTCATTTTAGATGAGATGAGGGAAGAGGCCCTGACAATGATCCTAATGTGCCCTTACAGTCTATTAGGAATAGGAGGAGAACCTCATCCTAACGTGAGCAAAATCAAAGGTCTCATTCATTTTAGACAAGATAAAGAAAGAGGCCCCCACAATGGCCCTAGTGTGCTCCTATAGCCTATTAGGAATAGGAGGAGAACCTCATCCTAATGTGAGCAAAGTCAAAGACCTTGTTCATTTTAGATGAGAGGAGGAGAGAGGCCCCGACAACGGTCCTAATGTGCCCCTACAGCCCATTAGGAATAGGAGGAGAACCTTGTCCTAACGTGAGCAAAGTTGAAGTCCTCATTCATTTTAGATGAGAGGAGGGGAGAGGCTCCGACAATGGTCCTAATGTGCCCTTAGAGCCCATTAGGAATAGGAGGAGAACCTCATCCTAATGTGAGCAAAGTTGAAGTCCTTGTTTGTTTTAGACGAGAAGAGGAGAGAGGCTCCAACAATGGTCCTAATGTGCCCCTATAGCCTGTTAAGAACAGAAGGAGAACCTCATCCTAATGTGAGCAAAGTCGAAGACCTCGTCCATTTAAGACGAGATGGGGGAAGAGGCCCTGTCAACGGCCCAAATGCACCCCTATAAGCCACATTTGGAATAAGAGGAGAATCTCATCCTAATGTAAGCAAAATCAATGATCTTGTCGATATAAGATAGGATGGAGGGAGAGACCCTACCGATAATCCTAACACACCCCTGTAAGCCATGTTAAGAATAGAAGGAAAGTCTCATCCTAACATGAGCAAAAGTTAGAATCTCGTAGATCAAAGATGTGGAGAAGAAAGAAACTTGGTGAAGAATCCTTACACGTATTTTCCCATGACGAACTGATTACGTCAAATGCGAAGGGCAGAACTTTATCCTGATTTGCAAGAGAGGTCCTAGTTCAACGTCCATAATAAGCCCGGCATTCACAATAAGCTCTTCATCTACAACAAGCATTTCATAAGAAAATGATAGAGAGAGAAACGAGATAAAGAAGGTAAGGCCATAAATAGGCCTCAGATTCACGTGAAATGAAAATAGCAAAAAATGTATTATTTCATTACAAAAATGAGTTCATTACAAGCAAAGCATAGATCGATAAGGCTGATTACACTAAAAGAAAGAAAAAAAGAGGGGGAAGAGGCCAAAGCTCTAAGGCGAACCGAATTCTTTGGACTTCGGACTACCGGCTCCGGCCATCACCAAGGCCTGCTTTAGCCTAAGGATCTCCTCCTCAAGCTCCTTCTTCTAGAAGAGACCATCTACATACATTCTATTGGTGAGCTGAAACTTACCATTGAGCTCTCGTCGCTGTCTCCTTAAAAGTTTAGACTCGGCCTCCGCATCCTCGATAGCCTGATGTTCATAGGCGAGCTGAAGCTTCAACTATTGAACCTCGGCCTACTCCACCCCAACCACCCCTGAAAGCTCACCAACGATCCTCTTCAAGAAAGCAATCTCCTCTGATTCACCACTCATGCAGGCTCTCCAATTATTGTGCAGTCGCTTTCGAAGATGAGTTGCCTCATCTTTGGCAACCTTGAGCTCGCCTTCAAGCCTGGACATCTTCTCTGCCCAGGTCATTTGATAGCTATTATGCCAGTCCTCAGTATCTTGCAGCTGCTTCTGAAGCTGGAAAAGCTTTATTGACCAGTCCCAGTCGTATTGGGCCTTATCGATAGACCACGGCGAGCTTCTTTCTAGAAGATGGATCTTTTCTCTAGCATCCTTCAGGTCAGCTTCAAGAGAGCTGATCTTCGCTGTCAATGCTCAGGACTTATCGCTGGTATTTCTTTTGAGTTCGGCAACCTGCTTCTCGAAGCTGCCCTTCTGGATACTGAAGCTCACCGCTTCCTTCATATGCAAGCCTTGGAGGCGAGTGACCTCTTTGGTCACCTCAGAAGCATTCTTTCATGAGGCTCGAACATCGTCCTCCATCTTCTTCAACTTCTTTTTCAGAAGATGAACTTTCTTCCTCAGGTTCTTTATTAAGGGCTATATCGAAACCTCCTGAGGCAGTGGATCAGCATTGGTGGGAGACTGCATTTGAGATACGAAAATTGCTCAAGGGTATGAAAAAAATTCACTTTATTTAATCAAAACTTTTGAGTACAAGATACAAAAAAAAGTATAACTACTTAAGGATCTCAATCTCGGAGGGCAGAGCCGGATCGCTCTCGGCCGCCTCAGATTTTCGAACTAGTTTTGGCACCTCTATGATAGGTTCAGACGGGCTAGAAGTAGGCTCATCGAAGGAAAGATCGACTACAATATTAGATGGTCCCACCTCCACATCATTTGCCTCCTCCTCCAGAAAGCCGAGGTCAAGCTCGGGGAATCTTCGGGCTACCCTACCTTTGTAGAGCTTGAAATCCTTGATAAACGCTTCCTGGCCAACTCAACGTTCAAGTTGCACATCTTAGAAGAGGTCTTGAACTCTTCCACAGTCTGGGTCATTGCCTCTGAGATCGACTTCGCCATTTGGGTCTTCAATTCGACGACCCTATTTTTGGCTTCCTTCCTCCTCTCCTCCTCTAGGGCTAGTGCGGCCTTTAGTCTGGCCGAGGCGAACTCCTCTTCATGGAGCACGTCCTGAAGACTTTCGATGTCCGCTATCTTCTCCTCGGCAAGATTTTTGACCTCATCGACCCTCTCTTGAAGACGACAGACCTTGGCTCGAAGATCCTCCTGGGCCTTCTGTGCCTCCATCTGGTGACCCTACTGCAACAAACAATTGGTGTTAAAAAGAAGAAGAAGAAGAAGAAGGAGAGAAGAAGAAAAGTGCAGAAGAAAAAAGAAAGCGTCGAGCAATGGAGTAATCACCTTGAGGATGGTTTTGTGAGAACTCCAGACGAGCTGCCGTGGGTCTAGGTCGGCCATCTAGTCCACCACCTCGGGCATGGCAAACCAGTCGACAAGATCTCGGATGATCTCTGACCAGTCCTCCCCTTGTTCATTGTCGTTGCCATCCGGTCCACCTAAACGAGCCTTGCAGGATGTCTTTGCAATGGCTTTCTTTTTCCTTTCCTCTCCTATACCTTTCTTGACAGGAAGCTCCAAAATTCGATCCCCACTGGAGGGACCTGATGGCATGGAAGGCATCGGGCCCGTCCTAGCGGTGTCAACCTCGATAGTTAGGGCAATCTCAGTGCCGATGATGACCTTGGACGCAGCAGCAATGGAGGCGGGGACTCTAGAGTTGGAAACACTAACCTTTGCCCTCTTTGAGCCATCTTTTTGCACCTTCCCTTTCCTCTTCCTGGTGAAGAGCCCTTTGGTAAGCATCTTGGCGGCTTATGCATCTATTTCTATAGTAGGAAAAGAAGAGCGGTTAGTAGCAATACACGTGCACGAAACCATATGGATTCGAAAATCAAAAGATGTACCAGTAGGATCGCAGGGACTCAGACCCAGGTTGAACAAGGTCGGTTCCTTTAAAAGATCGAAAAGAGGAGGAGCTCGGTACACCTTGAGTTTATCGAAGGAATCAAGGTCGGCTCCGTCTAAGCTAGGAGCTCGGTGAATTGACTCTCTAATATAACCCCATGAAGGAAGATCTAATGGCAAGGTCGGGCAATGTATAAAAAAGAACCTTTTCTTCTAGTTGTGAATGGAAGAAAGGGCACTTTTCAATAACCACTTTTTACCGACCTAGGTGAAAAAGTACCATCAATCCTTCACGGAAGGATGGCACTTGAAGGTATAAAAATTCCTAAAAAGCGAAATGGTCGGTTGCACTTCGGTCAATCGATAGAGGAAGAGAAAACCTATGATGAACTGAAAGAAGTTTGGTAGGATAGTTGTGAAGAGGATGCTTAAAAACTGAAAGAGGAAGACTACGAATGGGGGCAGCGGGAGTGTAAGCCCGGTGCGCAAAGCTTCTAAGTACAAACAAAATTGGCCGATCGGAGGAGAACTGACCCGATCGTCGGAGCTAGGGAGTTCAAGGTCATATTCTGGAGGGATTTCATATTGGATTCGGATCAAAAAAAGATCATCCGGGGTAAGGACGGACAAGATGGTGTTTGGAGCAAAAGATGAGTGGGATATGTTCTTGGATTCTCCCTCGACCAGGGGTGCATAATCAAAGAAGGTTGGTCCAGATGAGCCCCACGAATCGATGAAGTGGAAGATTTCGGAAGACATTTGGATTGAGATGAACCCCAAGAAAACTTTTCCTAAAAAAGAAATTAGAAAAACAAGGAGCCAAAAGTGATAAGTACGAATAACCTAAGAGAAGGATTAGAAAACTGACCTAAACTATCCAGAGAGGATGAAAGGACGATGGACGTGATGAGGATCAATTGAAAGGATGTTTGATAAGTACCATAAATTCACCAATAAAAATATTAATTTATCAACTAATTCATATTAATTTTTAAGAATTAATAATTAATTGATACATATTTTTGAGAAATTCATATTTTTATTTATTAAAAAAAATTAATTAAAAAATAAAAAAATAAAAAAATAAATTTTATTATCAATGAAAAGAGCTTATTTTTTTTATCATAATGAAATAAGTTTCGAGCAAAACGAAGCTAAAACGGAGAAGATATGAATTTTTAAAGAAATAAAATAAATAAAAATTAAATAAAATATAACATACGGCTCAGTTGGCTCAAGCCACCACATCATATCAGCTGGCGCGTCCAAACGCACCGAGCCAAGCCGACAAAGTCAGTGTACCAAGCCAGCCATGCAAGTCGACTCAGCCTCGGAAGCCATCGATCGGTCCACGATCCAGGCGTGGACCGCCAGCTCAGCAGAAACTGGCGAATCACGGAGCAACACGTGGTGGACCTAGATCCTTAAAGGGTTTACAGAAAATTTATCATGGGTCATAGGGCATTTTGGACTTTTCACTCGATGATAGGAGATGCTGATTCATTACGGCGTGCGGTGTAGCCAGTCCATGCGGTCTATGGGAACAGTAAAGACACGATCAGATGGATCCGGTTGATTACGGTCAAGATTAGACGGTGGAGGAAATTTCATACTTTGATTCAGCTTCAAACTTCACGTGGATCGCCATCGGATGGCAGTGCTCACATCTGACTTAGATCCAATGGTCTAGAATGCTCCTAACGGTGATCAGGACTCCCAACGTGCGATCAGCGGTCAGATTTTCTCCATCAGCGTGCGATCAATGGTTAAAATTTAATCCAACTTAATTTGGATCAATACACATCCAATTTTGATGATTTTTGATCCGTTGGATTCCTATTGAATGGCTAGATTTCACCAGACTTCACCAGATTCATCTTAAAGCTATTTTAATCTGAATTTTACTTGGATTTCTTCCTATTTTGACGATTAAAAAGGCTTTTTGTCCCACGTTGCCTAGAAGAAAATCCTCCACTCCTCCTAGCTCTATAAATAAGACCCAAGACTTCCATAATTCATAGTCTTCGATCAAGGTGAAGCTTTGGTATAGGGTAGAGCCAGGCTTTGGATTAGAGGCTGCTTCAAAGCAACGGGTGCTAAGAAGAAGAGCTGGGCTTCTACACCATCTTTCTGCCGATGCCGATCCAAGATCAGAGATTAGCCTATTTTATTTATTTATTTTTTTATATATTTAAATTATGAATCATTTAATTAATATAATATTTATTTTTATGCTTTATAATTTCATGCTCTTTATTTTTATTATAATTTAATTTTTATATTTTAATTATTACTTTTTATTTTATTGCAAATAGATGCTAAGATCTAATTAGTAGATTTTAGTACCAAGTTTAAATTTCTACATCTTTTAATTTTTGCTTTTTTTTTTTCAACTTAACTTTTGATTTCAAAACTCTTTTCTTTTCTTTTTCTTCTAAAAAATCAAAGATTTCAAAACTAAAATACTACCTTTCCCATGGATTCGATCCGACTCACTGCTATCTATGTATTTTTAATTATTTTAAGAAGTCGGATTAAATTGATAAACACGGTCTCTTAAAGGCAACATCGCATTCTTATCATATTTTTTGGCGCCATTATCAGGGATTATTTTTAATTTTTGATTTTAATTTTTTTGATTTATTTTAAATAAATTAAAAATAATTTTGGCAAATGCACCAAGTTTTTTAATGCCATTGTCGGAGAAGGATTAAATGCTATTTTTTATTGATTTTTTTTGTAAATTAATTATTAATAAAATTTTAATTTTTTAATTTTCTATAAATATTGCTTACTAACTTTTTCTTCTTTATTTTATAGAAAAAAAAGAAATAAAGAAAACAAAAAGATTAGGACAAGAAGGAAGCTTCTAATCCTGCTTGGTGAGATCAATCCTAACCCTAGTCCTTTTATTTATTTATTTATTTATTTTATTTTTAAATTAAATTTTAAAAAAAATATATCCACTTAAATCTAATTAAAAATCTCATGACAAGATTAGAAATTTTAACTACTTAGAGCATGCAACATAGTAGTCTATTTTTATTTTATTTTTTTTAGTGATCGCTGGAGATAAGGTAAGCTCTTAAGTTTAATCAATTTCATGCATCTACTTTGGTTGTGTAGAATCCCTTATTGAAAGTGATTGTGCATTTGCATCTTTAAATCAAATTAAGAACAACACCCAATTAAACAAGATAAGGTGAAGATTTGATCACCCTTCCTTGGCCCATAAATAACCAACCAGCATCCTGCATTGACCTAAGCCTTTAATTTTAAAATCAATTAGACATCAGCCCTAGGAGCTCGAGCTCAATAGGACAAGAAACCCTAAGAGTTGAACCAGGTTAGGGTTAGTCAATTTGACTGATATCTAAAAAAATGGTTCAGGGACGACTGGGCTCGAAGAAAGGTGGTTTCTAATTGATTCCATTAGCTTACCTGGCCAAGCATAATTGATGTCTAAGGCAAGCAACGAGGAGACTCCCACCAACCTTACACTTATCTGGCCAGTTGATTGGCTGATCTTATACTTGGAGGGTTTGAAGGTGACCTTAGCAGTTAGGAGCTATCTAGATCTAGAATAATCCTTAGTCAGATTAATTGACCAACATGATTGCTAACCAATATTATCACTAATTAAAACTAATTCTTCTCTCTCTTCTTAGCTCTAGGATTCCTTAGAACCTCTTCTTTAGAACTTTTATTTCTTTCTTCTTTTTTTTCTCTTCAAAAATAAAATAAAATAAAATAAAAAATAAATAAAAAATTAAATTAAATTAAATTAAACTAACTAAAAAAATATTAAAAATAATAATTAAATTAAATTAAATTAAAAATAATAATTAAAATAATTAAAATAATTTTAAAAATTATTTTTTTAAAAAATAATAATATAATAATATAATAAAATAATAAAATATATATATATAAAATTTTAAATAAAAATCTAAAAAAGTTTGAACCATATATTTGGGTTACACTAATACATGCATGGTAGGAAATCACTTTTTTTGATTTAGTTGAACTTAATTGAATGGTTGATTCATATTAAACTTAATAATCAAATGGCTGATTTGAATCTAATAGTTTAAAAATTAGACGAAGTTGACCTTCTTGTCCAAAAATTAGATCAAGTCCTAACCCTAGGTCAACAATCTTCTGCACAATTCACATCACCTTTTAATTATTAGGGGTTTTATTCTATTTGTACTAGCCCAACCCATCATGTGAATGAATGTTCTATTACTACATAGTTTCCACATTTATCCAAGAATAAGTTCAAACTGCTCAAGGTTACTTTAAATTAATTAATGACCTATTTTCAAATTCATATAATCCAGATTGAAGTGACCACCATAATTTTTTTTGGACATCCTAATAGACTCAGGCTTAGACCTAAATTTTATCTATCCAAAACTATCAAAATAGGCCCTAATACCAAAACTATGCCTATAATAATAGTCAGCCTAGTCAGTTTATCCAACCATCATATAATAATCAGCTATCATACCCACCTCCTCAATAGATCAATCTAGCTGATGATAGAATTAACCAACTTTAATAATTAATTCTGAATCAACAATAATCGATCTTGACTTAACAAGAATCTATCGCCAAGCTAGAAGCTCAAATAGGATAATTAGTTATCTAACATAAGGAGAGAACTAGATCAACTATCGAGCCTACTAAATTCAAACAATCCATCTAATGTCCACCAACCATCTGGACCAAGTTATCAATCTAATATCCCACCTAAGAATTCTTAATTTGAGAATGCCAAAGTAATTCAAAGCTATAGGATTCTTATGGACCCATACCAAGACCATGTGAGAGAGGCTAGTACTGATGCTAGTCAAAATAAAAATTTAGAGTTACAGGTTAGTATTGAGACTAACCATATAGAAGAATCTAAGCTCAAAACTAGTACTGATGCTGATTCCAATTTAAATAAGATAGACATTGAAAAAAAGAGAATAGATGATTTACCCGAGACTTATAAATCTAATGTCCTATTTTCTTCAACCCTAGAAGCTGGTTCTTCTTACAAAAATCAAGAGGCATGTAATGAAGTGTCAATGAAGTTGTTTAAGCAAGATCACATTAATTTACCTTCAGAATTAAACCTGCCTTTAGACACCCTTTCAGTACCTAGTGCATTAAACTTAACTCCTAATTCAAAAACTCAATTCATGAGCATTTTAGAAGAACAAACAGAAGAAATTCTTAATAAACATGGGTCAGAGAATGGGGTCACAAATTATATCCCTAAAATTAATAATGATTATATCAATAAAGGGATAAGAAATTATCTTCCTGAGATTGACAATCCAAAACCATTAGAATTTATCAATCCAGTATTTGACACAGGATAGTAAGCTGCATTATATCTGACTAAAGATGATAAACTTAGTGCTTGTTGAGAGTTAACCCAATATTTATTTTTTTTATCTAATTTATCTTTTTAATTTATTTTTTTAGGATATGTTGAATAAGTTGGAGGAAGAGCCCAAATTTTTAAAGGCATGTACTGGATCAAAAATATACTAAGTCAGATGTATTCTTTCATGTTCTTTATTACACTCTTTATTTTTTTTCTTCTCTATTAAGGATAATGTCGATTAAGTTGGGGGGGAGAATAATAAAATTTTAAAATTATTTAAGTCCTCGAAAAAAGTTAGTATTTAGCATTTAGACACCTGATTATGCTTAAGAATCAAATTGAACAAAGCATTTTTAAAATAAAATTGATGCACAGATTAGAGAATTTATGAGATATTGATAAATCAAGTATTAAGAAAACCTAATAAAAAGTTAAGTCTAGAATACAAAAAGTTTTTTCTTTGAGCATTTCTAAATTTTTCTACTAGCATCAAAGAAAAGTCTACTTTTTATGGGCTTGTGTAGGGTAACTATATATTTTTTTTATATAAAAAAATTATAATAAAATAGTTTTCAAGTACTTCTCACTAAGTAATCGGGCCTCTTTGCCTAAGCAAGCATTGAGTTTCGCGTCAAAAGATGGAAAGGACAAAGAAGCTCATTGTAAAGCTAGTCTTAACTCATAGCCTGTTTGATTCAAGCTAGTAAGTCCGAGGAGTATTCTATACCTAGTACCCTAAAGCTAACTGGTTTGAGAGTCATTGGCCCAAGACTCGCAACATGGATCAAATAGAAAGCTTAAGAGGTTAAGACAATCAATAGTGGTACAATATTAAAAAAATATTAATTTTCCATCAAGTAATTGGGTCCCATTGTCTAAGTAAGCAATGATATTCACTGGGCAATATGAAAATAAAAATTAATAAATGAAGGATGGAAGTAGCAATATACTTGCTTATATGAAAGTTTAGACAATTCAAAGATAAAGATAGAATAATTTAGATAAAGTTTAGAAAAAAATTAATATTTTTTATGTAATTTTTCTATTGATAAGTATTAATACCCTAATGATATATTTTATTTAAGCTCTACTGAATATCAATGGCCATTTTGAAAATTGCTTAGGTAAAATTTAAAACTCTAAAGTTAAAAGATATTTAAAACTAAATTTTTTCTTTACTCGAGGATGAGCAAAGTTTAAGTTGGAAGGTGTGATAAGTATCATAAATTCACTAATAAAAGTATTAATTTATTAATTAATTTATATTAATTTTTAAAAATTAATAATTAATTGATACATATTTTTAAAAAATTCATATTTTTATTTATTAAAAAAAATAATAAAAATAAAAAAATAAATTTTATTATTAATGAAAAGAGCTTATTTTTTTTATCATAATAAAATAAGTTTTGAGCAAAATGGAGCTAAAATGAAGAAGATATGAATTTCTAAAGAAATAAAATAAATAAAAATTAAATAAAAAATAACATACGGCTCAATCGGCTCAAGTCGCCATGCCATATTAGCTGGTGTATCCAAACGCATCGAGCTAAGCTAACAAAGCCAGCACGCCAAGCCAGCCACGTAAGCTGACTCAGTTGCGGAAGCCATCGGTCGGTCCACGATCCAGGCGTGAACCACCAGCTCAGTAGAAACCAGCGAATCACAGAGCAACACATGGTGGACCTAGACCCTTAAAGGATTTACAGAAAATCTATCATGGCTCATAAGGCATTTTGGACTTTTCACTCAGCAATAGGAGGTGCTGATTCATTATGGTGTACGCTGCAGCCGATCCATGCGGTCTATAGGAACATTAAAAGCGCGATCGAATGGATCCGATTGATTACAGTCAAGATCAGATGGTGGAGGAAATTTTCTACTTTGATTCAGCTTCAGACTTCATGTAGATCACCATCGGATGACAGTGCTCAAATCTGACTTAGATCCAACGATCTAGAACACTTCCGACGGTGATTAGGATTTCCAACGTGCGATCAGTAGTCAGATTTTCTCCATCAATGCACGATCAATGGTCAGAATTTAATCCAACCTAATTTGGATCGATACACATCCGATTTTGATGATTTTTGGTTCGTTGATTCCTATTGAATGGCTAGATTTCACCAGACTTCACCAAATTCATCTTAAAGCTATTTTAATCTAAATTTTACTTGGATTTCTTCATATTTTGATAATTAAAAAGGCTCTTTGTCCCACATTGCCTAGAAGAAAATCCTCCACTCCTCCTAGCTCTATAAATAAGATCCCAAACTTTCAGAACTCATAGTCTTCGATCAAGGTGAAGCTTTGGTATAGGATAGAGCTAGGCTTTGGATTAGAGGCTACTTCAAAGCAATGGATGCCGAGAAGAAGAGCTGAGCTTCTACACCATCTTTCTGCTAATACTGATCCAAGATAAGAGATTAGCCTATTTTATTTATTTATTTTTTATATATTTAAATTATGAACCTTTTAATTAATATAATATTTATTTTTATGCTTTTTAATTTCATGCTCTTTATTTTTATTACAATTTAATTTTTATACTTTAATTATTACCTTTTATTTTATTGCAAGTAGATGCTAAGATCTAACTAGTAGATCTTAGTACCAAGTTTAAATTTCTGCATCTTTTAATTTTCACTTTTTATTTTCCGACTTTACTTTTGATTTCAAAACTCTTTTCTTTTCTTTTTCTTCTAAAAAATCAAAGATTTCAAAACTAAAACACTATCTTCCCTATGGATTCGATCTGACTCACTGCTATCTACATATTTTTAATTATTTTAAGAAGTTGGATTAAACTGATAAACACGGTGTCTTAAAAATAACATCACATTCTTATCAGTGTCCAGAGCTCAGGAAGGTGAGAGTAGAATGAGACCCACGGGAAGAAGGCGAATGGGGGCCGAAGGAAGAAGAAAATTTGGGTAGGGATGACTTTCGAATAGTAGAAGAAGGCCTTAAATAGCCAGAGATAACCTGAAGTAGTTATGATTGTGGATTGACTCTGGCTGATCAGCGTGCACCGCATGTCCTACTCATCATGATAGAGGAGCGGCGATGGGTAGAGTCTTTATGGCACTGTACCTATGGCACAGTTTCGATGGGAGATTCGAAGGGTCATCTTTTTAGATTCATTTTAGACTTAGAAAGTTTCAGTTGTAGCATGGTATACATCGAAACATCTCATTCTAATAAGCACGGAACCCGAGACTGGACTTCGGCCGCCATCTTTTTCTTTCCTTCCTTCAAATTTCGAACTTGGGAGTATGGGGACTATTATTGGGGATAAACTCCACTCTCGTCGAAGTCCAGTATGATGTTTAGCCTAATGTAACTGATAATCATAGAAGAGCTTTGATCGAAAATTCTTCCTCTAGTAGCCAAACTCCTTCCGGATCCTTCCAGCGGTCGAACTCCTTTCGGACTCCTCCAGCAATAGAACTTCTTCTGGACCCCTCCAACAGCCGAACTGTTAGATATATGTGCTCTAGAAGCCAGAATTGGCTGACACTTATAATACACTTCTAGGGGCAAAATTATAATTTTGACTATAATCAATAAAATGGATTATTTTCTATCACATATGTGTATTTAGTGTCTGTGATACATCCTTTGAGTCAATGATAATGATAATTCATATTTTCAAGAGTTGAAAATTTAAGACATGAATAATCATTATTAACTCATAAAATGCTTCCGACCATAGGATCATCATGAGGATGGTGATTGATCCGGAAGGTTGGTGTACAATCGCTTCTCTTTAGTAGATGAGTCTTGAGTCTATGGTGTGGAGACACCGGAGCGAGAGTATAGATACTCGTTAGAGAACGAGGGCACTGAGCGTGACCACCTCGAGTAGTCATTAGGAAGTCTACCTTCTCGTCAATGACTGACTCGATGCTATAGTGGTGTGTCTGGTTCTTTGACCTGAGGTGCATCGACAGTTCACCTTGAGGGTGTTATAGTTTGACTACACCATAACTCGATCTCCTAGCCATTCGGAATCCCTGAGGTGTATGTTGGCTATAGCATGTTCATTGTAGGAATTGGATTGCATCAAGATGGAATCTATCTACCTCGGTGGTAGAGGAGCAGCCCTATGATGATCATGAGAATCAAGTCCAGAAGCCCATGGCCATGGTAGAGTGAAATAATAGAAAGAGTTTCTATTTAGATTTTCACATCGGACTTGAATCGAATGATTACATCATATGACAGAAACTAGGGTTTGACGAGTTCACCTTAACCCTAATCTGATCGGAGGCTCAAGATAGAAGAACTTAATCACATAGGTAGCTGCACCAAGAGGTTCGCATTCAGCTCTTGATGGGTTGCCACCATATACTGCTAGGTGTCACTGGTGGATTTTGGGAGCAATTAGAATGATTTAGATGATCGATCATTCTAGCTGTTCGAATCAGAAGAGTTCTGATCCATCGAAAGGAGTTTCGATGATGTCGATGATAGAGATCATGACATATCCCATTACCATACAGAACTGAACCTAACTGGGTCACACAAACAAGGGTTTGAATCTGGTGATCATCAATTGAACTGATCCAGTTCAATTGATCTGAATGAGATTCAATTAGGTTCAAAAAAATCATGCTAGCACTCGATTGAACCTAACGTTCTTCTTTTACTATCATAAATAGTTATCCTGACTGAGCCAAAGAAGCTTATGCTTGATCAAAGGCCTTCACTTAGTCTGACTGGAGCCTTGTCCAGATCAGAAAAGGATTGTCTTATTTTGTAAGACAATTACCTGCCATTTTTGGTCACCTTGCCATTTCTTGTCCTTTGACTTTGGTCAAAAGTTGACCTTTGACTGATCAAATGTTGACCATTGATACTTTGACTTCTGTCCACGTGTCACGCATCTATTGAAGAGCTGGTGGGGGTTTGTCCCTCTGCTAGAACCTGGCAAAGAGAAGGGCGCACGCCACGTATCACGCACCTATTGGAGAGTTGGTAGGGGTTTGTCCCTCTGCTAGAACCTGGCAAGGAGGAGGGCGCACGCCAAGGGTGGCCCAAGTTGCGCCCAGGAGTCCCTGTTGGATAGGAACTCCATCTCCTTTTTGGATTTTGATTAGACTCCTCTTAAGAACCAACTTTGACTGATCTTAGGCACCATCTAAGGATGAATCCAAGGGACTCTATTCTCACCAATCAAATTTAGATCTGATTTCATAAAAGGTTGTGATTGGTTGGGATGAAGAGGAGTTGGATCACGCATAGCCTATAAATAAGACCCTACGCCCAACTCAAAAATATATGAAAAAATTTTCCATGCCCCAAGGCTACCTCTCTCCTCCTTCTCCATGCCAAGTCCATCTTCTCCCTCTCCTCTCCATGCCCAAAGTAGTTTGGGATCTTAAGTTTGGTGCAATCTAGATGAGAGAAAGGCGATCAGAAAGCTAAGAAGGCTGCGCTGCTGCAAAGGACAACTGCTGATCTTCAAAAGCTAGTTTTGAAGATCCTCCAGAATCAGATCCAGATCTAATTTTTGGAGATGTGATAGAGAAGAAGAGGATCTCTAGATCCAACCCAAGTGGATACCGGTAGAGGCCAGGCACTTGCGTGGCTAGATCCAGAACCTTCCGCTGCTTACAGGATCATCAACGGGTAATAGGATTACCCACATCAAGGTAAATTAAATTTGATTTAATTTATCTATATTTTATTTTTATTATTAGAATAATAAAAATTAGATCTGAAACATCTTAGATCTAATTATGGATCAAAGAGAAAAATTTTTAAAATATATCTCTTGATCCGATCAGATCTGAACGAACCTGGACCGAAAAAATCAGGATTTTCCCTTCAACTGGTATCAGAGCCATGGTTCTAAAGTATTTAGATCTGATTTTAAATTTATTTTAATTAAAAAAATAAGTGATTTCAGATGTCACATGAGATGTGATCAGATCTAAAATCAGAAAAAATTAAAATTAAATGATTTGGATCTAAGATTAGAAAATATGCATGACTAGTTCTAAAATAGAATAGTTCTATAGAATAGTCTTGCATGTTTTTGAATTTAATTTGATTAAATCATATTTTAGATCTTATTTATTTACTATTTTTTGATATTATAATTATTTATAATAACATCTAAAAAATAGCAAATAAAAATTATTTAATTTTTGAAATCATATGAGATATGATTGATGCATGTCTAGACTAGTTGTAGAATAGTTCTACATAATTATCTAGATTAGAATTTATTTTGATTAGATTAATTTAAATCTAATTTTTTAGATTATTATGAGATAATTTAGATCTAAAAATATGCATGATTTGATACATGAGATGTATGCAAAATATGCCATGATTAGATCTAATTTGTATATGAGATATATGATATAGATCTAAAACTATTTTGTAGTATTGACATGTTCCTGATTAAGGCGTTCCTCTTGGCCGTCCGGTCATAAGAATGAAGAAGGATTTAAAGGCCCTCTCTTTCCATTCGATGGGGTGTTCTTATGATGTGTAGGGGTGCTGCGTGTTCGTCCTTAATCAGAAACCCAAAACTTACTTTCTGCAAAACCCTAGATCCTGAAACCCTAGGATTTATTGTGCATATTTTGTTTATGAACCCTACTTAATTAAGAATTAAGATTTATGGAATATTAATTAGGTCTAAAATTGAGAATTTCAGATCTAAGACATATTCATAATACTGGGTTCGGGCTTGGGTAGCTCAATTAGGTCTAAGCGGTTGATCAAACCGAATCAAGAGTTGGTTAGATGGGATCAACAATGCTTAAATTGACCAGCCTAATAGGATTAAGTCTGGGTCAAGATCGAGTCACGATCAAGCAAGACCTAATTAGGCTCAGAGGTTAGAGTCTGGATTGTAGGCTAACCCAATTGGTTCTGACTCAACAATTTGGTGTCTAAGGTAAGTTTGGCACATACGACCGACTGGTTTTTAATTGGAAGCTACTCGACCTGAATGCATTCTTGTACGAGTTAATGGCATATTCCTTCCACCGATCTCACTTACCTGGCCATATCTGTTGACACAGTTCTGATCTGAGGTGGTCAATAATCCGAGCTAACCCATGCCACTAGGTTAGTCATAATTGTTATGACTAAGCCAAGTCTAGTTTAATGAGACCTGAATCAATTCTCCCTAAGAAAAGATTAAGTCTGAGGTCTTCCACCATTGTAGATGTGCGGGCCCTTTCCCGGGGTTGATTGTTCTCGGCTGGATACAGTGGCTCAGTTGCACCGGAAAGATGCAACCATGTCTATTAGGCATTGGATGCTATGGGCTGGAGGATGAGTTGGGCTCAATATTTTGGATACGGTGAGAGACTCAATTAGGAACCCAGTCTATGCAAATGGTGGGTCTGACTTAACTAAGGAGTGGATCAATATTTCGGATACGGTGAGATTCATGAATTAGAGACCAAGTTTGGGTGCACCATGATTAGAGAATCATTGAACAAGAGTTGTTCACTCATTGGCTAACCCATCACCAATAACTGTTAGGTGAGGTGATGAGTCAGTTGGTGAGACCGCACCACCCACTAGAAATCATTAATCGTGGAGATTTTCGCATCTCTACAGAGGGAGTGTAGGGATCCGAGAAAATAGTGGAAGCTAATTTGTTTAAAAATAAAATTTTTAAATAAATTGGTCAAGTCAAAATTACAGTATCTAACTAGAATCTTTGACTCTCTACAGAAAAATGTCTGCGTCCAACCCATGGGCACGTATCCTGGACACACATAGACTGACTGGACCCAATTATAAAGATTGGCTCAGGAACTACAAAATTATTTTGGGTTCCGAGAAGTTAACCCATGTTTTGGACCAGGACCCTCCCACCTTACCAGCCCGTCCATCTGCTTGAACAGAGAGCATCTCTGAAAAAATGGATAGACGAAGATAATAAGGCCAGATATTACATGTTGGGCTCGATGTCTGATGAGCTCCAGCGCCAACATGAAGATATCGGGACTGCTCGCCAAATGTTGGCTCACCTGCAGGAGATGTTTGGTGAACAGAGTCGCGCAGCCAAATATCAAGTCACGAAAATGACTTTTTAAGGCTAAGATGCATGATGGGCAGTCAGTCCAAGATCACTGTCTGACAATGATCAAGGACATGGAAGAGCTTGAGAAGCTCGGTGTGAAGTTAGGACTTGGATCTGCAGAATGATATTATTCTGCAATCCTTGACTGATGCATATGGGCAATTCATCATGAATTACCACATGCATAAACTTCAAAATTTCCTTGGCCGAATTAATGAATATGCTGGTTACCGCTGAGCTTTCTATGAAAGGTTCTAAAGGCTCAGTTCTTGCTATGGAACGGACTTCTTCCAAAAGAAAGTCTTATGGAAAGAAAAAGAAGTCTGTGAAAAAGCAAAAGGTGGAAGGATCAAAGAAGAAGAAGGCAGAGCCGAAAAAGAAGGCCGATGGCAAAGGAAAGTGTTTCCATTGCAACAGCGACGGCCATTGGAAGCGGAACTGCCCTATTTACCTGGCCACCCTGAAGAACAAGAAGGAAGGTCCTTCTGGAGGTATGCTCGTTATTGAGTCTAACCTTACGATTTCTTCTGCATCCAGTTGGGTGCTTGACTCTGGTTCTAGTGCTCATCTGTGCACTTCCATATGCAGGGTCTTGAGGATAGCAGGAGGCTGAGGGATGGAGACATGATCCTACGCATCGGTAATGGAGCAAGAGTTGCTGCAGTAGCCGTGGGAAACATACCCTCTTCGATTACCATCTGGTTTAGACTTAGTTTTGAAAGACTGTTATTATGTGCCTGCAGCTAGCAGGAATTTGATTTCTGTTTCATGCTTAGCACTAAGAAGGTTATGTGATCACCTTCTTTAAGGACCATTGTAACATTCTTTATGAAAGAAATAAAATTGCAAATGGTTTCCTTATTAATGGTCTTTATCAGCTACATATTGATGTACCTATTTTAACTATCGAGCAAAACGTGAATGCCAAACGACCTAGGGATAGTCCAAACGATAGATATCTATGGCACCTGAGATTAGGTCATATAGCAGAAGATAGGATCAACAAATTGGAGAAAAATGGGCTATTGAGTCCATTGACTTTCGAGTCATATCCAACTTGTGAATCTTGTCTTCTTCAAGGCAAAATGACTAAACTCCCTTTTGTTGGACATGGGGAGAGGGCCACAGATCTCCTTGCCCTAGTACATACTGATGTGTGCGGCCCATTTGATGTGCCGGCTAGAGGCAATTTTGTCTACTTCATTACCTTTACCGATGATCTGTCTAGGTATGGGTATGTGTATCTTATGAGACACAAGTCTGAAGCTTTTGAAAAGTTCAAAGAATTCAGACATGAAGTAGAAAAATAAACTGAAAAATCCCATTAAGGTTCTTCGATCAGATCGAGGAGGTGAATACCTTAGCCGGAATTTCCTAGACTATCTCAAGGAAAAATGGCATAGTCTCTCAATGGACTCCACCAGGAACACCTCAACTCAACGGGGTTTCAGAATGGAGAAATCGGACTCTATTGGATATGGTTCGATCCATGATGAGCTTCACAGACCTCCCTGATTTTCTTTGGGGACACTTCATTGTTAACTTCAATTTATCTACTGAATAGGGTTTCCCTCTAAAACCGTTCCTACCACACCGTATGAGATATGGCACGGTAAGAAACCAAGTCTGAGTCATCTCAGAATTTGGGGTTGTCCGGCTCATGTCAAAAGACAACAAGCGGACAAGTTAGAGTTTAGGTCCTTTAGAGCTCGATTCATAGGATATCCTAAAGAGTCATTAGGATACTATTTCTACATTCCAGAAGACCACAATGTGATTGTGAGTCGACATGCCATCTTTCTTGAAAAATAGTTTATTCAAGATAGCGGCATTGGAAAGCAGATTAAGCTTGATGAGAAAGTCTCACAAGTACAACGAGCTAAGGACCAATTGGAACCAAATCAGGTTGAGCCAATAAGAACACTACCTCCTCCACCTCGTAGATCGGAAAGAGTTTTCCCATCCCCCTGAAAGATACTTAGGTATTATTTCAGAGGAAAGTAGAGAAAATGTTCCTCGTAGGTAATGGTGCTCATGGTGATGATCCCAAAACCTACAATGAGGCGATATCAGATATCGACTCCGAGAAATGGCTAGAGGCAATGCAGTCAGAAATTGACTCGATGCACTCAAACCAAGTCTGGACCTTGGTAGATCCACCAGAAGGTATAGTACCTATTGGGTGTAAATGGATCTTCAAGAGAAAGATTGGTGCAGATGGGAATGTGGAGACATTCAAGGCTAGACTAGTGGCAAAAGGTTATAGTCAACGTGAAGGCATTGACTATCAGGATACCTTTTCCCCAGTGGCTATGCTAAAATCCATCCGCACATTGCTTGCTGTTGCAGCCTATTTCGATTATGAAATATGGCAAATGGACGTGAAAACGGCATTCCTAAATGGATATCTTGAGAAAGATATCTATATGGAACAGCCGCTAGGTTTCACATCCAGTGATACTGATCACAAGGTTTGCAAGCTGCAAAGGTCCATATATGGACTTAAGCAAGCATCTCGGAGTTGGAACACTCGTTTCAATGATGTGATTAAAAAGTTTGGTTTCATTAAAAATGAAGAGGAACCATGTGTCTTCAAAAAGATTAGTGGGAGCATTGTTATCTTCCTCGTATTATACGTGGATAACATCCTCCTTATTGGGAATGATATTCCCTTGTTGATGACGGTCAAAATATGGTTATCCAAGGAATTCTCCATGAAAGACCTAGGTGAAGCATCCTTTATTCTAGGAATTAAGGTCTGTAAGGATAGATCGAATAGGATGCTAGGACTTTCATAGAGAGATGTATACATATAGGGATAGACTAAGAGGTTTAGTATGGAAAACTCTAAGAGGGGATTAATATCCTTCAGACATGGTATTCATTCTTCCAAGAAGATGTGCCCAGCACACCTGAGAAAATAGAATGCATGAGCAAGATCCCTTATGCTTCTGCAATAGGGAGCCTCATGTATGCCAAGCTATGTACACGACCTGATATAGCCCATGCTGTGAGTGTCACAAGTAGATATTAGTCAAATCTAGGTGAAGAACACTAGACTTCTGTGAAATGTATCCTTAAGTACTTAAGAAGAACTAAGGATATGATGTTGATCTTTGGTAATGGAGAACTCCAAGTCCAAGGATACACAGACTCGGATTTCATGTTCGATGTAGATGATCGAAAGTCGACATCTGGGAGTTTGTTTGTGTGCAATGGTGGTGCTGTCAGCTGAAAGAGTTTCAAGCAAACCGTGATAGCAGATTCTACCATGGAAAATATATCGCTACATCAGAGGCTGCGAAGGAAGCATTCTGGTATAAGAAGTTTGCTATAGAAATCAGAGTAATGCCATCAGATGCCATTCCTCTGTACTGCGACAACAATGGCGCCATAGCTCTTGCTAAGGAGCCGAGGTCTCACCAAAAATTCAAGCACATTGAGCGGCAATACCACCTCATATGCGATTATCTCGAGAAGGGTTACGTCAAGGACAAGAGAGTCGACTTCACAGATAATGTGGTAGATCTGCTTACAAAGCCATTGGGCCAGCAGAAGATTGAAGCCCACCTTAAGAAGATGGAACTTAGATTTATAGCCAATTGGCTTTAGGACAAATGGAAGATTGTTAGATATATGTGCCCTAGAAGCCAGAATTGGCTGACACTTGTAATACACTTCTAGGAGCAAAATTATAATTTTGACTATAATCAATAAAATGGGTTATTTTCTATCACATATATATATTTAGTGTCTGTGATACATCCTTTGAGTTAATGGTAATGATAATTCATATTTTCAAGAATTGAAAATTTAAGACATGAATAATCATTATTAACTCATAAAATGCTTCCAACCATAGGATCATCACTGAGGATGGTGATTTGATCCGGGAAGGTTGGTGTACAATCGCTTCTTCTTAGTAGATATGTCTTGAGTCTACGATGTGGAGACATCGGAGCGAGAGTACAGATACTCGTTAGAGAACGAGGGCACTGAGTGTGACCACCTCAAGTAGTCATTAGGAAGTCTATTTTGTCGTTAATGACTGATCGATACTGTAGTGGTGTGTCTGGTTCTTTGACCTGAGGTGCATCGATAGTTCGCCTTGAGGGTGTTATAGTTTGACTACACCATAACTCGATCTCTTAGCCATTCGGAATCCTGAGATGTATGTTGGCTATAGCATGTTTATTGTAAGAACTGGATTACATCAAGATGGAATCTATCTACCTCGGTGATAGAGGAGCAGCCCTATGATGATCATAAGAATCAAGTCTAGAAGCCCATGGCCATGGCAGAATGAAATAATAGAAAGAGTTTCTATTTAGGTTTTCACATCAGATTTGAATCAAATGATTACATCATGTGATAGAAACTAGGGTTTGACGAGTTCACCTAAATCCTATATCTGATCGGGGCTCAAGATAAGAAGAACTAATCACACAGGTTAGCTGCACCAAGAGGTTCGCATTCAGCTCTGATGGGTTACACCATATACTGCTAGGGCACTGGTGGATTTGGGAGCAATTAGAATGATTTAGAATGATCGATCATTTGCTTAGTTTTGAATTAGAAAAGTTTTGATCCATCGAAAGGAGTTTTGATGATGTCGATGATAGAGATCATGACATATCTCATTACCATACAGAACTGAATCTAACTAAATCACACAAACAAGGGTTTGAATCTGGTGATCATCAATTAAACTGATCCAGTTTAATTGATCTGAATGAGATTCAATTAGGTTCAAGAAAATCATGCTAGCACTCCATTGAACCTAACGTTCTTCTTTTACTATCATAAATAGTTGTTCTGACTGAGCCAAAGGAGTTTGTGCTCAATCAGAGGCCTTCACTTGGTTTGATTGAAGTCTGTACAAATCAGAAAAGGGTTGTCTTATTTTGTAAGACAATACCTGCCATTTTTGGTCACCTGCCATTTCTCATCCTTTGACTTTGGTCAAAAGTTGACCTTTGATTGGTCAAATATTGACCATTGACACTTTGACTTCTGTCCACATGTCACACACCTCTTGGAGAGCTGGTGGGGGTTTGTCCCCCTGTCAGAACCTAGCAAGAAGGAGGGCGCACGTCAAGAGTGGCGTGCGCCCAAGTTTGAGGCGCCCAGGAGTCCCTATTGGACAGGGACTCCATCTCCTTCTTGGATTTCGATTAGACTCCTCCTAAGAACCAACTTTGACTGGTCTTAGGTGCCATCTAAGGATGAATTCAAGGGACTCTATTCTCACCAATCAAATTTAGATTTGATTTCATAAAAGGTTGTGATTGGTTGGGTGAAGAGGAGTTGGATCACGCATAGTCTATAAATAAGACCCTATGCCCAACTCAAAAATATATGAAAAAATTCCCCACACCCCAAGGCTGCTTCTCTCCTCCTCCTCCATGCCAAGTCCATCTTCTCCCTCTCCTTTCCATGCCCAAAGTAGTTTGGGATCTAAGTTGGTGCAATCTAGACGAGAGAAAAGCGATAGAAAGCTAGAAGGCTGCGCTACTGCAAAGGACAACTGCTGATCTTCAAAAGCTGTTTTGAAGATCCTCCAAATCAGATTCAGATCTAATTTTTGGAGATGTGACAGAGAAGAAGAGGATCTCTAGATCTAGCTGGAGTGGATACCGGTAGAGGCCAGGCACTTGCATGGCTAGATCCAGAACCTTCCGTTGCTTACAGGATCATCAACGGGTAATAGGATTATCCTACATCAAGGTAAATTAAATATGATTTAATTTATCAATATTTTATTTTTATTATTAGAATAATAAAAATTAGATCTAAAATATCCTAGATCTGATTATGGATCAAAGAGAAAAATTTTTGAAATATATCTCTTGATCCGATCAGATATGAACGAACCTGGTCCGAAAAATCAGAATTTTTTCTTCACGAACTCCTTCTGGACTGCTCCAATGGTCGAACTCCTTTCGGACCCCTCCAATAGCCAAACTTCTTTCAGACTCCTCCAGCGGTTGAACTCCCCATAGTCATCCAGGAAGGTCTCCGCATGAGTCTGATCTCGTACATGGCATGAACTGACCCATATCCGGACTACCTTAGAGAAGTCCAAACTCCTTTAGAATTGATATAGCTCAAAGGTCATCACCAACCGACGCCCACCCCTTCAAACTTTGACTATCAAATCTCAAATGGATTGGCAGCTCATGATAACAAACACTATCTTCTATAACAAACTCCATGTGGCCCCAAGCAGCCCACTATCCAACAGTTATGGCTGTCACTATCAGTTTGTTACAGGCTCCATCTATAAAAGAAATCCTTCAGATACATTTTCTCTAGGCTCTCTTCTCCCTTTCAAAAATTCTATAACTTTTTTGACTGAGCACTCTATTTTTGTTGGCCAAAAAAGCTAACTTGACCATCGGAGGATCTTGTTGGAGCCACCACCTCAGGCTCTGGATAAGACTTATTTTGCAGGTCACCGACAACGATCTCATCTTCTCCGACTCTAGCACTTCTTTGACGGCAACTAGATTTTGCACCAACAAATTTCATTTCTCATGAGGAATATTTCCTCTACGTCCTCTAAAATAGTGCCTAAGTACCATTCAGAGGGATGAGAAATCCTTTTTGATCTACGAGGTGGATGAGGTAGTGATTGGATTGCCTCAATCTGATTGGGTTCCATAGGTTCCTTAGCTCGTGGCTCTTGGGAGACTTTCTCCTCGAGCCTAATCTGTCTTTCGATGCCACCATCTTGAATAAACTATTCTTCAAGAAAAATGGCATGTCGACTCACAATCACATTATGATCTTCCAAAAAATAGAAATAATATCCTAATGACTCATTAAGATATCCAATAAATCGAGCTCTAAAGGACTCAGACTCTAATTTATCTCTTTGTTGTCTCCTGACATGGGCTGGACAATCCCAAATTCTGAGATGACTCAGACTTGATTTTTTACCATGCCATATCTCATACGGTGTGGTAGGAATGATTTTAGATGAAACCCTATTCAGCAAATATATAGCAGTCAATAGACTATGTTCCCAAAAAAATTTAAGAAGATCCATGAAGCTCATCATGGATCGAACCATATCTAATAAGGTTCGATTTCTCCGTTCTAAAATCCTATTGAGTTGAGGCATTCCAAATGGAGTCCATTGAGAGAGTATGCCATTGTCCTTAAGATAGTCTAGAAATTTTTGACTAAGGTATTCGCCTCTTCGATCTGATCGAAGAATCTTAATGGATTTTTCTATCTATTTTTCTACTTTAAGTTTGAATTCTTTGAACTTTTCAAAAGCTTCAGACTTATGTCACATCAAATATAGATACCCATGTTGAGATAAAGCATCGATAAAGGTGATGAATTAGACATAATTGCTCCTGATCGGCACATCAAATGGGCCGCATATATTAGTGTGTACTAAGGCAAGTAGGTCTGTGGCCCTTTTTTCATGTCCTACAAAAGAAAGCTTGGTCATTTTGCTATGAAGGCATGATTCACAAATCGAATATAATTTGAAAGTTAACGAACTCAATAGCATAGATTTCTCCAATTTGTTAACCTGTCTTTAGCTATATGACCTAGCCTAAGGTGCCAAAGATATCTATCATTTAGACTATTCCTAGGTCACTTTGATTCTATGGCATTTATATTTTGCTCGATATTAAAAATAAAAATATCAATATGTAACTGATAGAGATCATTTATAAGAAAATCACTTGTAATTTTATTTTTTTCATAAAGAATATTACAACGGTCCTTAAGAAAATTAATTACATAACCTTCCTATGCTAAACATGAAATAGAAATCAAATTCCTACTTACTGCAGGCACATAACAATAGTCCCTAAGTACTAAGTCTAATTCTGATGGTAATCGTAGAGGATAGGTTCCCACAGTCACAGCAGCAACTCGTGTATCATTTTTGACATGTAGGATCATCTCACCATCCCTCAGCCTCCTGCTATCCTCAAAATCCAGCATAGAAGTGCACAAGTGAGCACTAGAACTAGAGTCAAGCACCCAATTGAATGCAGAAAAAATCGTAAGATTAGATTCTATAATGGGCATACCTTCAGAAAGACCTGCCTCCTTCTTATTCTTCAGGCTGGCAAGGTAAAGAGGACAGTTCCACTTCCAATGGTTGTCAGTATTGCAATAAAAATATTTTTCTTTGTCAGCGGTCTTCTTCTTTGGCTCTACCTTCTTCTTCTTCCCACCATCCACCTTCTGCTTCTTTGCGGACTTCTTCCTCTTTTCAAAAAACTTTTTCTTGGAAGAAGTCTATTCTGCAGCATGTACTGAGTTTTTAAAACCTTTCATAGAAAGCACAGCAGTAATCAGTATATTCATGAGCTCAGCCAAGGTATTCTGAAGTTTATGCATATAGTAGTTCATGATAAACTGTCCATATGCATCAGTCAAGGACTGCAGAATTATATCAATCTGCAAATCATGATCTAACTTCACATCGAGCTTCTCAAGCTCTTCTAAGTTCTTGATCATCATTAGATAATGATCTTGGATCGATTGCTCATCACGCATCTGAGCCTTAAACAGTCTCTTAGTGACTTGATATTTGGCTGCGCGACTCTGTTCATAAAATAACTCTTATAGGTGAGCCAACATTTGATGGCTAGTCTTATTATCTTCATGTTTGTGCTGGAGTCCATCAGACATCGAGCCCAACATGTAGTACCTGGTTATGTTATCTTCATCCATGCATTTCTCGAGAGACACTCTCTGATCAGCGGATAAACGGGCTGGTAAGATGAAAGGTTTCTGTTCCAACACATGAGTCAACTTCTCATAACCCAAAATAATTTTAAAGTTTTGGAGCCAATTCTTATAGTTGGATCCGATCAGTCTATGGGTGTCCAGGATATGGGCTAGTGGATTGGATGCAAACATCTTCCTATAGAGAATCATAGTTTCTAGTTAGATTTTGTAATTAGACTTAACCAATTTATTTAGGAGTTTCATTTTTAAACAAATTAGACTCCACTATTTACTCAGATTCCTACACTCTCTTGATAGAGATGCAAAAATCTCCACGATCATTGATTTCTAGTGGGTGGTGCGGTCCCATCAATTGGCTCACCACCTCACCTAACAGTTATTGGTGATGGGTCAATCGATGAGTAGACAACTCTTGTCCAATGATTCTCTAATCATGGTGTACCCAAACCTGATCTCTAATTTATGAAGCTCATCATGCCTGGAATATTGCTCCACTTCTTAGTTAAGTCAAATCTACCATTTGCACGAATTGAATTTCTGATTGGGTTTCTCATCGTATCTAGAATTTTGAGCCCAACCCATCCTTCAACCCATAGTATCCAATGCCTAATGACATGGTTGCATCCTCCCGGTGCAACTGAACCACTGTATCCAGTCAAGAACAATCAATCTCGGAAAGGATCCGTACATCTATAATGGTGGAAGACCTTAGACTTATTATTTTCTTAGAAAGATTTAATTTAGGTCTCTTTAAACTTGACTTAACTTAGTCATAACAATTATGACTAACCTAGTGGCATGGGTTGGCTCGAATTATTAGTCACCTCAAATTAGAACTGGATCGACATAAATAGCCAGATAAGTAAGACTGATGGAAAGGATATACCATTAACTCGATAAGAACACATTCAGATCGAGTAGCTCGCAATTAAAAATCAGTTGGTTGTATCTACTAGACTTATCTTAGATACCAAATTATCGAATTAGAACTAATTGGGTTAGCCTACAATTCAGGCTTGAATCATGGAGCAAAATTAGGTCTTGACTTGATCGAGTCACATCTCAATGTGATTCAATCTTGACCCAGACTTAATTCTATTAGGCTGGTCAAATCTAAGCTTTCTTTGATCCCACCTAACCAACTCTTAATTTAGTTTGATCAACCACTAGACCTAATTGAGCTACCCAAGTCTAAACCCAATTTTATGAATATATCTTAGATTTAAAAATTCATAATTTTTTGACCTAATTAATTTCATAATCTTAATTTTTAATTAAGTGTTGGGTTCATGAACAAAACATATAATAAAATCCTAGGATTTTAGGATCTAGAATTTTATAGAAAAATAAGTTTTGATTTCTGATTAAGAACGAATGCACAGCATCCCTATACATCATAAGAACACCCCATCAAGTGGGAGGAGAAGACCTTTAAATCCTACTTTATTCTTATGACCGGATGGTCAAGGAGAATGTCTTAAGTAGAAATATAATTTTTACTATAAAACTAGTTCGATCTAAATCATATATCTCATACACAATTAATGATCTAACTTATACATGTTTTACATACATTTCACGTATCATAACTAAATTAAACTTGCATACTTTCAGATTTGAAATATCACATATAATATCTAAAAGATAAAATTTTAAATTTGATCATATCAAAATTAAAATTATTCTAGACATCTTATAGAACTATTCTATAAATAGTCTAAGCATGCATCTTTCATATCTCATATGAAATAAAATAAAAATTAAAAAAAATATTTTCTATTTTTTAGATCTAATTACAATAATTATAATATTAAAAAAATAAAAATTAAATATATCTAAAATCATATTTAATCAATTTAAATACATGATCTTACTAGACTACACATAGAACTATTCTATACCTAGTCTAGTCATGCATCTCATACATATTAGATATAAATGATTTAATTTTTAATTTTTTAATTTTAGATCTAATCACATATGATGTGATATCTAAAACTTTTCAATATCAAATTATAAATAAATATAAAATTAGATTTAAAGTAGATCTGAAGAACTGCTAACACACCTCTGATACTAGTTGAAGGAAAACCCTATTTCTCGACACATGATCGTTTAGATCTGATTAGATCTGAAGAAATATTTTAAAAATTTTTCTTCTAAGATCCTAATCAGATCTAAGACATCTTGAATCTGATCTTTGAAGATCTAATATTAAGATTAAAAATAAAATTAAATCTAATTAATTTTATATCTTGTATTTTGGATAATCAGATTACCCTATGATGATCCTAATCTATCCTGAGATTCTAGAAGGAGCCACGCATCCGCCTAGCCTCTACTGGTATCCACTTAGGTAAGATTTAGACATATTCTTCTTGCAAATCTTTTTTTCAAATATTAGATCTAAATCTGATCTGAAAGTCCTTCAAAAGAATTTTTGAAAGTAGCATGTCCGTCTCACGAACACCATCACATAAATGCTAAACTCTTCATAAATTTGATTGGCTCTTCTTCTCAGATTTATTTCCAACCTTTGGCACTTAGAAGAAGGGGAGAGAGAGGATCAGAGAGGGCATGGAAAATGGAAGGGATGACAGCCTTTGGGTATCAAAATTATTTCTTCCATGAAAAGCCTTGGTGTAAGGGTTCTTATACACAAGCATAGCACCAAGTTAGAGTCTCTCTTTGACCAAAATATTTATTTATTCGATCATTGGAACTCCTAGACCTGATCTCCATAAAAAACCTCAGATCACATCTAATTTTGATACCAAAAATCAATCTAGAAGGTGGCGGCATGAGTAGATAATGAAGAGTCCACTGCGCCTAGGACTCTTCCCTCAAGAGTTTGATCTAAATCAAACTCTATCAAAATTTAGTCTAGACACCTTCAAAAATCATTAAATTTTTTACATCTAGTGTATGACTCATGCCCTATCACATATCCAAAAATAAGATCAAAAAAATTTCCAAAGAATTTTCTAAAAGCCTCTGATCAGGTGACCCTCAATTCTCTCAAATAGGTCAGCTTTTGACCCTAGTCCATTTGCACTATGAATGGATTTAATTTCTATAATTAATCTAACCTAGACTTATTCCAATCAGATAAAAATAAATCTATTCAAAATATAAGAATGAGTCAAATCAAATTTGAGTCAGTTGCGATGAATCAGAAAGATTACAGAAGGAGAAAGTCAGGCTCAATCGTATGCTAGCATGATTACCTTGAACCTGATTGGATCTAATCCAAATCAATCGAACTGGATTAGCTCAATTGATGACATCCAAACTTAAACCCTTGTTTGTATGACCTAGTTAAATTCAATTTTGTATGGTAATGAGACATGTCGCAATCTCCATCAACGATATCATCAAAATACCTTTCGATGGATCAGAACTTTTCTAATTCATACAATTAGAATGATTGATCATCAAAATCATTCTAATTGCTCTCAAAATCTGCTAGTGACACTTAGTAGTATATGGTGGCAATCCATCAGAACTAAAAATGAACCTCTCAGTGTAGTTATCTTTGTGATTAGGTTCTTCTATCTTGAGCCTCAATAGGATTAGGGTTAAGGTGAACTCATCAAACACAATGTCCGTCATATGAATTAATCATTCAATTTGAGTCCAATGTGAAATCCTAATAGAAACTCTTTCTATCATCTTCACTCTGCCATGGCCATGGGCTTAAGGACTCAATCTCATGATTATCATAGGGCTACTCCTCATTTACCAAGATAGATAGATCCCCTATTAGTGCAATCCAATTCCTACAATGAACATGCTATAGCCAACATACACCTCAGAATTTTGAATGGCTAGGAGATTGAGTTATGGTGTAGTCAAACTATAACACCCTCAAGTTGAACTACAGATGCATCTCAGATCAAAGAACGAGATATGCCACTGGAGCATCGAGCTAGTCATCGACGAGAAGGTAGAATTTCTTATGACTACTCTAAAAGAGGAATCCTGATTTTTTTGATCAGGTTCGTTCAGATCTGATTGGATCAAGAGAGATATTTCAAAAATTTTTCTTATAAATATAGATTAGATTTGAGATATTTTAGATCTAATTTTATAGATCTAATAAAATAAAAATAAATTAAATCTGATTTAATTTAACCTTGATGTTGGGTAATCAGATTATCCTTTGATGATCCTGCTATTTGCCTGAGATTCTGGATCTAGCCATGCAAGCACCTGGCCTCTACCGGTATCTACTCAGGCTAGATCTGGAGATCTTCTCCTTCTTTATTACCTCTCCAAATATCAAATCTTGATCTAATTTGGAGGATCTTTAAAACTTCTTTTGATGACCTGTAATCGTCTCTACAACAATGTTGCCTTCTTCCTTTTTCGTCACCTTTCTCTTGCCTGGATCGCACCAAACTGGAGCCCAAATCTCCTTAGGCATGGAGAGGAGAGAGAGGACCAGAAGATGGCATGGAGGAGGGAGAGGGACAGCCTTAGGGCATGGGCTAAGAGAGAACTTTATTAAAGTTAGGCGTAGATAGGGTTTATATAGATCCTACTACGCCATGCAGTGCCACATCATCTCGGCCAATCATGTTGCTTCATATAATCAGATCTAAATCTGATTGGTGGGATGACATCATCTGATCCAATTAGATGAGAGCCCTCTCAATTCATCCTTAGATGGTGCCTAAGATTGGTCAAAGTCTATTCCTAGGTGCCGCCTAAGTAGAATCCAAGAAGCAACCTGGAGTCCCATCTGTATGGGACTCCAGGCTTCCCTCTCCATGAGCGCACGCCTCCCTAGGCATGCACCCCCTCATTTCTAATTTTTAGCAAGGGGACAAGCCCCTATCTACTCTCCTATGAGTGCATGACACATGGGCAGATGTTTAAGTGTCAAAGGTCAACGTTTGACCAAAGTCAGAAGACAAGAATTAGCAGGTGATGAAAAATGGTAGGTATTGTCTTAAATTTATCTCATAAATTAAGACAACCCTTTTTTGACCTAGACAAGCTTCAATTAGATCAAGTAAAGATAGCTGAGTGAGCACAAATATATTTGGCTTAGTCGAGACAACTTTTAATGATAGTAGAAGGAGAATGTTAGGCTCAATCGTGTGCTAGTATGATTTCCTTGAACCTAATTGAATCTTCATTCAAATCAATTGAACTGAATTAGTTCCAATTGATGATCATCCAAGATCTCAAAGTCCTTATTTGTGTGATCTAGTTAGGTTCAGTTTCTGTATGGATAATGGGATATGTCATGATCTTCTATCATCGACATCATTCGAAACTCCTTTCGATGGATCAGAACTCTTCTGATTCAGACAACTAGAATGATCGATCATCTAAATCATTCTAATTATTCCTCAAAATCCTACCAGTGACACCTAGCAGTATATGGTGGCAACCCATCAAAACTAAAAATGCGAACCTCTCAATGGTATAGCTAACTGTGTGATTAAGTTCTTCTATCCTGAGCTCCGATCAGATTAGGGTTAAGGTGAACTCATCAAACCCTAATTTCCATCATATGATTTAACCATTTGATTCAAGTCCAATGTGAAAACCGTAATAGAAACTCTTTCTATTATTTTCACTCTGCCATGGCCATTGGGCTTATGGACTTGATTCTCATGATCCTCATAGGGACTACTCCTCTATCCATCGAGGTAGATAGATTTTCCATCTTGGATGCAATCCAAGTTCCTACAATGAACATGCTATAGCCAACATACACCTCAGGATTCCGAATGGCTAGGAGATTGAGTCATGGTATAGTCAAACTATAAGATCCTCAAGGTGAACTATCGATGCACCTCAGGTCAAAGAACCAGACACACCACTGCAGCTTCAACTCAGTCATCGATGAGAAGGTAGACTTTCTAATGACTGCTCAAGATGGTCACTCTCAGTGCCCTCATTTTCTAATGAGTACCTATACTGTTGCTCTAGTGTCTCTACACTGTAGACTCAAGACTCATCTACTATAAAAAAGTAATTGTATACCAACCTTTCAGATCAATCACCATCCTTATGATGATCCTACGATCGAAAGCATTTTATGAGTTAATAACGAAAATTTATGTCTTAAATTTTTAACTCTTGAAAATATGAATTATCATTACCATTAACTCAAGGGATGTATCACAGACACTAAACACATATTTGTGATAGAAAATAATCCATTTTATTATTTATAGTCAAAATTATAATTTTGCCCCTAGAAGTGTATTACAAGTGTCAGCCAATTCTGGCTTTTAGGGCATACATATCTAACAAACTTTCACTTGACCTAAAGCCAATTGGCTACAAATCTAAGTCCTATCTTTCTAAGGTGGACTTCGATCTTCAGCTGGCCTAACGACTTTGTATGTGGGTCCGCCGCATTGTCTGTGGAGTCGACTCTCTTGACCTCGACGTAACCCTTCTCGAGGTAATCGCGGATGAGGTGGTATCGCCACTCAATGTGCTTGGATTTCTGGTGAGACCTTGGTTCCTTAGCTAAAGCTATGGCATCATTATTGTTGTAGTATAGAGGAATGGCATCTGATGGCATCACTTCGATCTCTGTGGCAAACTTCTTGTACTAGAATGCATCCTTCACAGCTTCTGATGCAGCGATGTATTCTACTTCCATGGTGGAATCCGCTATCATAGTTTGCTGGAAACTCTTCCAACTGACAGCACCACCATTACACACAAACAGACTTCCGAATGTCGACTTTTGATCATCTATATCAGACATAAAATCTGAGTCTGTATATCCCTGAACTTGGAGTTCTCCATTACCAAAGACCAACAACATATTCTTAGTTCTTCTTAAGTACTTAAGGATACATTTCACAGAAGTCCAGTGTTCTTCACCTAGATTTGACTGATATCTGCTCGTGACACTCACAGCATGGGCTATATCAGGTTGTGTACATAATATGGCATACATGAGGCTCCCTATTGCTGAAGCATAAGGGATCTTGCTCATGCATTCTATTTCCTCAGGTGTGCTAGGGCACATCTTCTTGGAAAGATGAATGCCATGTCTGAAGGGTACTAATCCCCTCTTAGAGTTTTCCATGCTAAACCTCTTTAGCACTTCCTCTATGTACATCTTCTGTGAAAGTCCTAGCATCCTATTCGGTCTATCTCCATAGACCTTAATTCCTAGAATAAAGGATGCTTTACCTAGGTCTTTTATGGAGAATTTTTTGGATAACCACATTTTAATTATGGTCAACATGGGAATATCATTTTCAATAAGGAGGATATTATCTACATACAATACGAGAAAGACAACAACGCTCCCACTGACCGTTTTGAAGACATATGGCTCTTCCTCATTTTTGATGAAACCAAATAATTTGATTACATCATTAAAGTGAGTATTCCAGCTCCGAGATGCTTACTTAAGTTCATATATGGACCTTTATAGCTTGCATACCTTGTGATCAGCATCACTGGATGTGAAACCTAGCGGCTGTTCCATATAGATATCTTCCTCAAGATATCTATTTAAGAATATCATTTTCTTGTCCATTTGTCATATTTCATAATCGAAATAGGCTGCAATAGTAAGCAATGTGCGGATGAATTTTTGCATAGCTACTGATGAAAAGGTATCCTGATAGTCAATGCCTTCGCACTGACTATAACCTTTTGCCACTAACCTAGCTTTGAATGTCTCCACATTTCCATCTGCACCAATCTTTCTCTTGTAGATCCATTTACACCCAATAGGTACTATACCTTCTGGTGGATCTACCAAGGTCCAGACTTGGTTTGAGTGCATCGAGTCAATTTCTGACTTCATTGCCTCTAGCCATTTCTCGGAGTCGATATCTGATATCGCCTCGTTATAGGTTTTGGGATCATCATCATGAACCCCATTACCTACGAGGAATATTTTCTCTACTTCCTCTAAAATAGTACCTAAGTACCTCTCAGGGGGACGAAAAATTTTTTTCGATCTATGAGGTGGAGGAGGCAGTGATTGTATTGGCTCAACCTGATTTGGTTCCATTTGGTCCTTAGCTCGTTGTTCTTGTGAGACTTTCTCATCAAGCTTGATTTGCTTTTCAATGCCGCTATCTTGAATAAACTATTTTTCAAGAAAGATGGCATGTCAACTTCACAATCACATTGTGATCTTCTAAAATGTAGAAATAATATCCTAATGATTCTTTAGGATATCCTATAAATCGAGCTCTAAAGGATCTGAAGTCTAACTTGTCCGCTTGTTATCTTTTGACATGAGTCGGACAATCCCAAATTCTGAGATGACTCAGACTTGATTTCTTACCATTTCATATCTCATACGGTGTGGTAGAAACAATTTTAGAAGAAATCTTATTCAGTAAATATATTGCAGTTAACAAAGAGTGTCCTCAAAGATAATCAGGAAGGTCTGTGAAGCTCATCATGGATCGAACCATATCGAATATGGTCCGATTCTTCTGTTCTGAAATCCCATTGAGTTGAGGTATTCCAGATGGAGTCCATTGAGAGACTATGCCATTTTCATTGAGATAGTTTAGAAATTCCCAACTAAAGTATTCACCTCCTCGATTTGATCGAAGAATCTTAATGGGTTTTCTAGTTTATTTTTCTACTTCATATCTGAATTTCTTGAACTTTTCAAAAGCTTCAGACTTGTGTCTCATAAGATACACATACCCATACCTAGATAGATCATCGATAAAGATGATGAAGTAGACAAAATTGCCTCTAGCCAACACATCAAATGGGCCACACACATCAGTATGTACTAAGACATGAAGATTCGTGGCCCTTTCCCCATGTCCTACAAAAGGGAGTTTAGTCATTTTGCCATGAAGATAAGATTCACAAGTTGGATATGACTCAGAAGTCAATGAACTCAATAGCCTGATTTTCTTTAATTTGTTAACCCTATCTTCTACTATATGACCTAGTCTTAGGTGCCATAGATACCTATCGTATGGACTATCCCTAGGTCATTTCATGGCATTCACATTTTGCTCAATATTAAAAATAGATACATCAATATGTTACTGGTAAAGATCGTTAATAAGAAAACCACTTGCAATTTTATTTTTTTTATAAAGAATATTACAATGGTCCTTAAGAAAACTAATTACCTAGCCTTCTAGTGCTAGGCATGAAATAGAAATCAAATTTCTGCTTGATGCAGGCACATAATAACAGTCTTTTAAAACTAAGTCTAAACCAGATGATAGTCGAAGAGGGTATGTTTCCACTACCATGATAGCAACTCTTGCTCCATTTTTGATGCGTAGGATCATCTCGCCATCCCTCAGCCTCCTGTTATCCTCAAGATCTTGCATGGAAGTGCACAAATGAGCACTAGAACCAAAGTTAAGCATCCAACTGGATGTAGAAGAAATCGTAAGGTTAGACTCAATAATGAGCATACCTCTAGAAGGACCTACCTCCTTCTTATTCTTTAGGGTGGTCAGGTAAGTAGGGCAGTTTCATTTTCAGTGGCTGTCATTGTTGCAATGAAAATACTTTTCTTTGTCAGTGGCCTTCTTCTTCAGCTCTACCTTTTTCTTCTTTCCTCTTTCCACCTTCTACTTTTTTATAGACTTCTTCTTCTTTCCAAAAAACTTTCTCTTGGAAGTAGTCCATTCCATAGCAAGCACTGAGCCTTTAGAATCTTTCATGAAAAGCTCAATAGTAACCAGCATATTCATAAGTTCAGCTAGAAAATTTTGAAGTTTATGCATATGGTAGTTCATGATGAACTATCCATATGCATTAGTTAAGGATTGCAGAATTATATCATTCTACAGATCCAAGTCCAACTTTACTCCGAGCTTCTCAAGCTCTTCCAAGTTCTTGATCATCATCAGACAATGATCTTGGACTGACTGCCTATCATGCATTTTATTCTTAAAATGTCATTTAGTGACTTGATATTTGGCTGTGCGACTTTGTTCACCAAACATCTCTTATAGGTGAGTCAATATTTGATGTGAGATCCTGATATCTTCATGTTGGCGCTGAAGTTCATCAGACATCGAGCCCAACATGTAATATTTGGGCTTGTTATCTTCGTCCATCCACTTATCAAGAGATGCTCTCTATTCAGCGGATGGACGAGCTAGTAAGGTGGGAGGGTCCTGGTCCAATACATGAGTTAACTTCTTGAAATTCAAAATAATTTTGAAGTTTCAAAGCCAATCTTTGTCATTAGATTCGATCAGTCTTTGTGTGTCCAGGATACGTGCTAGTGGATTGGATGCAGACATTTTTCTATAGAGAGTCAAAGTTTCTAGTTAGATATTGTAATTAAGACTTAACCAATTTATTTAAGAGTTTTATTTTTAAATAAATTAGCTCTCACTATTTTCTTGGATCCCTACACTCCCTCTATAGAGATGCAAAAATCTTCATGATTAATGATTTCTAGTGGGTGGTGCGGTCCCACCAACTGACTCATCACCTCACCTAACAGTTATTGGTGATGGGTTAGCCAATGAGTGAACAACTCTTGTTCAATGATTCTCTAATCATGGTGCACCCAAACTTGGTCTCTAATTCATGAATCTCACCATGTCCGGAATATTGATCCACTCCTTAGTTAAGTCAGACCCACCATTTGCATAGATTGGATTCCTAATTGAGTCTCTCACCGTATCCTGAAATATTGAGCCCAATCCATCCTCCAGCCCATAGCATCCAATGCCTAATAGACATGGTTGCATCTTTTTGGTGCAACTGAACCACTGTAACCAATCGAGAACAATCAACCTAAGGAAGGGCCCGCACATCTACAATGGTGGAAGACCTTAGACTTAATCTTTTCTTAAGGAGATTTGATTTAGGTCTCATTAAACTAGACTTAACATAGTCATAACCATTATGACTAACCTAGTGGCATGGGTTAGCTCAGATTATTGACCACCTCAGATCAGAACTGAGTCAACAAATATGGCCAGGTAAGTGAGACCGGTGGAAGGGATATATGCCATTAACTCGATAAGAATGCATTCGAGTCGAGTAGCTCCAATTAAAAATCAGTCGATCGTATCTGCCAAACTTACCTTAGACACCAAATTATTGAGCCAGAACCAATCGGTTAGCCTACAATCCAGACTCTAACCACTGAGCCTAATTAGGTCTTAGCTTGATCGATCACTCACGTGACTCGATCTTGACCCAGACTTAATCCTATTAGGCTGGTCAATTTAAGCACTGTTGATCCCATCTAACCAACTCTTGATTCGATTTGATCAACCGCTTAGACCTAATTGAGCTACCCAAGCCCGAACCCAATATTATGAATATGTCTTAGATCTGAAAATTCTTAATTTTAGACCTAATTAATATTTCATAATCTTAATTCTTAATTAAGTTTAGGATTCATAAATAAAACATGTATATAAATCCTAGGGTTTCAGGATCTAGGATTTTGCAGAAAGTAAGTTCTTGATTTCTGATTAAGGACGAACGCACAGCACCCCTACACATCATAAGAACACCCCATCGAATAAAAAGAGAGGAGCCATTTAAATCCTAACTTTATTCTTATGATTCGGACGGCCAAGGAGAATGCCTTAATCAGAAATATACAAAACTACAAAACTAGTTAGATCTACATCATATATCTCATATACAAAAATTGATCTAACTATAAACATATTTTGCATACATCTCATGTATCATATCATGCATATTTTTAGATCTAAATTATCTCATAATTATCTAAAAAATTAGATTTAAATTGATCACATCAAAATAAATTCTAATCTAGATAATTATGTAGAACTATTCTACAACTAGTCTAAACATGCATTCATCATATCTCATATGATCCAAAAATTAAATAATTTTATTTTTTATTTTTTAGATCTTATTATAATAATTATAATATCAAAAAATAGTAAATAAATAGATCTAAAATTATAACTTAATCAAATTAAATTATGAACATGCAAGACTATGTATAGAATAGTTCTATTTTACAACTAGTCATGCATCTTGTAAAACTTAGATCTAAATTATTTAATTTTAATCTTTTTGATTCTAGATCTAATCACATCTCATGTGACATCTAAAATCTCCTATTTAATAGATCAAAATTAAATATAAATTAGATCTAAATAATTTTTAGAACCTGGCTCTGATACCAGTTGAAGAGAAAATTCTGATTTTTCGGATCAGGTTCGTTCAGATCTGATTGGATCAAGAAAGATATTTAAAAAATTTCTCTTATAAATCTAGATCAGATCTGAGCTATTTTATATCTAATTTTATAGATCTAATAAATAAAAATAAAACTAAATTAAATCTAATTTAATTTATACCTTGATGTTGGATAATCAGATTATCCTTTGATGATCCTACTGTTTGCCTGAGGTTCTGGACCTAGCCACGCAAGCGCCTAGCCTCTACCGGTATTTGCTTGGACTGGATCTGGAGATCTTCTCCTTCTTTATCACCTCTTCAAATATCAAATCTAGATCTAATTTGGAGGATCTTCAAAACTCCTTTCGAAGATTTGTAGTCATCTCTGCAATAGTGTTGCCTTCTTCCTTTCTCGTCATCTTTCTCTTGCCTAGATCGCACCAACTGAAGCCCAAATCTCCTTGGGCATGGAGAGGAGAGAGAGGACCAGAAGATGGCATGGAGGAGGAAGAGGGGTAGCCTTAGGGCATGGGCTAAGAGAGAAATCTATTAAAGTTAGGTGCAGACAGGGTTTATATAGATCCTGCTGCACCATGTAGTGCCACATCATCCGCCACATCATCCTGGCCAATCACATTGCTTAATGCAATCAAATCTAAATCTGATTGGTGGAATGATATCACCTAATCCAATCAGATGAGAGTCCCCTCAATTCATCCTTAGATGGTGCCTAAGATTGGTCAAAGTCTATTCCTAGGCGCCACCTAAGTAGAATCCAAGAAGCAACCTGGAGTCCCATCTGTATGGGACTCCAGGCGTCCCTATCCATGGGTGCATGCCTCCCAAGGTGTGCACCCCTTCCTTTATAATTTCTAGCAAGGGGACAAGCCCCTATCTGCTTTTCTATCGGTGCATGACACATGGGCAGATGTCTAAGTATCGAAGGTCAACATTTGACCAAAGTCAAAAGAAAAGAATTAGCAGATGATGGAAAATGGCAGATGTTGTCTCAAATTTATCTCATAAATTAAGACAATCCTTTTCTGACCTAGACAAGCTTCAGTCAGATCAAGTAAAAGGTACCTGAGTGAGTACAAACATATTTGGCTTAGTCGAGATAATTTTTAATGATAGTAGAAGGAGAACATTAGGCTCAATCATATGCTAGCATGATTTCCTTGAACCTAATTGAATCTTATTCAAATCAATTTGAACTGGATTAGTCCAATTGATGATATCTAGATCCAAATCTTTGTTTGTGTGGTCTAGTTACATTCAGTTTTGTATCATAATGGGATATGTCACAATCTCTATCATCGATATCATCGAAACTTCTTTCGATGGATCAGAACTCTTCTGATTTAGACAACTAGAATGATCAATCATCTAAATCATTCTAATTGCTCCCAAAATCTACAAGTGAGACCTAGCAATATATGGTGGCAATCCATGAAAACTAAAAATGAACCTCTCGATGTAGCTACCTGTGTGATTAAGTTCTTCTATCCTGAGCTCCGATCAGATTAGGGTTAAGGTGAACTCATCAAACCTTAATTTTTGTCGTATGATTTAACCATTCGATTCAAGTTCGATGTAAAATCTTAATAGAAACTTTTTCTATTATTTCGCTCTGCCATGGCCATGGGCTTATGGACTTGATTCTCACGATCCTCATAGGGCTGCTCCTCATCTACCGAGGTAGATAGATTTCCTCTTAGTACAATCCAATTTCTACAATGAATATGCTATAGCCAACATACACCTCAGGTTTTCGAATGGCTAGGAGATCGAATCATGGTGTAGTCAATCTATAACACCCTCAAGGTGAACTATCGATGCATCTCAGATCAAAGAATCAGACACACCACTATAGCTTCGAGTCAGTCATCGATGAGAAGGTAGACTTTCTTATGATTGCTCGAGGTGGTCACGCTCAGTGCCCTCGTTCTCTAATGAGTATCTGTACTCTCGCTCTGGTGTCTCTACACTATAGACTCAAGACTCATCTACTATAAAAAAGCGATTGTATACCAACTTTTCGGATCAATCACCATCCTCATGATGATCCTACGGTCGGGAGCATTTTATAAGTTAATAACGAAAATTCATGTCTTAAATTTTCAACTCTTAAAAATATGAATTATCATTATCATTAATACAAGAAATGTATCACAGATGCTAAATACATATTTATGATAGAAAATAATCTATTTTATTATTTATAGTTAAAATTATAATTTTGCCCCTAAAAGTGTATTACAAGTGTCAGCCAATTCTGGCTTCTAAGGCACACATATCTAACATGCTCGAGGTGGTCATGCTTAGTGCCCTCGTTCTCTAACAAGTATCTATACTCTTGCTTTGGTGTCTCCATACCATAGACTCAAGATACATCTATTCTAAGAAAGCGATCGTACACCAACCTTTTGAATCAATCACCATCCTTATGATGATCCTATGGTCGAAAGCTGTTTATGAGTTAATTATGAAAATTCATGTCTCAAATTTTCAACTCTTGAAAATATGAATTGTTATTATCATTAACTCAAAGAATGTATCATAGACACTTTAAATACACACTGTGATAGAAAATAATCATTTTATTAATTTATAGTTAAAACTAAAAAATTATCCTTAGAAGTGTATTACAAGTATTTAGCCAACCTGGCTTCTAGGGCATACATCTAACATGTTTTGCATAGCTAAAAACATTCTCCGACGTTTATTTTAACATCAATAAAATAAGTTTTTTTCGATGAAAATTTATAAACATCGATAAATGGAATCAATTATAGTACTTTTATCGATGTATTTTTTTTGACACTAATTACATCGGTAGATGTAATTAGTGATGCTTTTCTGGTTTAGCTATGCTTTTGTTGCATAGCTAATTATCCTTTTTCTTGTAGTATCATCCAAGCCCATGTACATCCATGGTTTTATATTCTCTCATCCTCTGAATCTAAATCCGATTCATACATAAGTTAGCCCCCTTAAGACCTCTCAAACCAGGCCTTATGATCCATAGGATCAACTTAGACCCTCGCCCCAAATAAACCTCCTGCATGTCTCTGTCCATACACTAAGCAGGCTCAGTCTTAGCACTAAGTCGATAATTCTAAGATTGGGTTGGCTCAGTCTGAAACTTTATCGATCTAGTTGCATACCATACCAACAGTCTCGAATGCATACCTTTTTATTTTCCTTGTCCTTTGAGATATAGTCGATCCTATTTTAGATTGAGTCGACTAACCTACAGAAACAACCCTTCTCTGTAGTTTTCATCCCTTGGCTCTGGTTCTTTACTCCATCTTGTGTTCTAGTTCTCCTCTCAAGATCCTCAATATCAGGACCTCAAGCCCATGAAGGGCTACACACTACCTCCACCTTAGGATCACCTGTTCTAGTCCTAAGACCACATCTATCCTAGTCTCCTAGAGCCAACACCATGACTCTTTCTATGGCCTTTCAAGGCTTGGGAGCACCACACCAATCCTTATAGAGACATGATATTAGAAGTTCATTGTTAAACTCCGATGTCATCCTGAGCATTGAGGTCAAGGGGATGAATTATATGGTAACCATATGCCATAGGTTCATGGATGTTGCGTTGCAACTATTCGACCTATCCAGATGTCAGGTATCATTGCTAGATGGTCTTATCGATTAGTATAAAAGGTTAGTTCTTGTGCTACCAGCTTAGTATCTGAATCTATGTGATTATATACAATAGAAGTTTCTATCTAATCTAATGGCTAATCTAGAGTCCTACTGGATTGGAACTTTATGATCAAGAGTCTTACTAGATTGGGACTTTGAGTTTCACTAGTCTAGAACTCTATAATCAAGAGCTCTACTAGTCTGAAACTCTATGATCATAGGTTTCACTAGATCAAAACTCTAGAATTAAGAGTCCCACTAGTCTACGACTCTCTGATCAAGAGTTCCATTACGATAGGACTCTATTTGAAGGGAAATCCTGATTTTCCGATCCAGGTTCGTCCTGATCTGATTAGATCAAGAGATATATTTCAAAAATTTTCTCTTGATCTCAATCAGATCTTGATATGTTTCAGATCTAATTCTTATTATTTTAATAAATAAAATAAAATAAGATAAATTAAATCAAATTTAATTTACCTGATTTGGGTAATCCTATTACCCTGTAGATGATCCTGATTGCAGCGGAAGGTTCTGGATCTTAGCCACGCAAGCGCCTGGCCTCTACCGGTATCCACTCAGGTTGGATCTGGAGATCCTCTTCTTCTCTATCACACCTCCAAAAATCAGATCTGGATCTGATCTGGAGGATCTTCAAAACTCTTTTGAAGATCTGCAGTCGTCCTTTTGCAGCAGCGCAGCCTTCTTGCTTTTGATCGCCTTTCCTTGATCTGAATCGCACCAACCTAAATCCAAAACACTTTTGGACGTGGAGAGAAAGGGGAGAAGAGACTATGGCATGGAGAAGGAGGGGAGAGGCAGCCTTGGGGCATGTCTAATAGCATTCACTTTTTAGAATTAGGGTTGGGCGCAGGGTCTTATTTATAGACCTCTTGTGATCCAACTCCTCTTCCTCTCAACCAATCACAACCCTTTGTGAAATCAGATCTAAATCTGATTGGTGGGAATAGAGACCCCTGGATTCCTCCTTAGAGGGTGCCTAAGACCAGTCAAAGTTGGATTCTTAGTAGAACTCTAATTGGAATCCAAAAAGGGAGATGGAGTCCTTGTCCAACAAGGACTCCTAGGCGCCTCCAACTTGGGCACACGCCTAGGGTGGCGTGCGCCCTTCTCCTTGCCAGGTTCTGGCAGGGGGACAGGCCCCCACCAGCTCTCCAATAGGTGCATGACATGTGGTCAAAAGTCAAAGTGTCAATGGTCAACGTTTGACCAGTCAAAGGTAGACTTTTGACCAAAGTCAAAGAACAAGAAATGGCAGGTGACCAAAAATGGCAGGTAATGTCTTACAAATAAGACAACCTTTTCTGACTTGGACAACCTCCAGTCAGACCATATGAAGGCCTCTGATTGAGCACAAACTCCTTTGGCTCAGACAGGGACAACTTATTTATGATAGTAAAAGAAGAACGTTAGGTTCAATCGAGTGCTAGCACGATTTTCTTGAACCTAATTGAATCTCATTCAGATCAATTGAACTAGATCAGTTCAATTGATGATCACCAGATTCAAACCCTTGTTTGTGTGACCCAGTTAGGTTCAGTTCTGTATGGTAATGGGATATGTCATGATCTCTATCATCGACATCATCGAAACTCCTTTCGATGGATCAGAACTCTTCTGATTCGAACAGCTAGAATGATCGATCATCTAAATCATTCTAATTGCTCCCAAAATCCACCAGTGACACCTAGCAGTATATGGTGGCAACCCATCAGAGCTGAATGCGAACCTCTTGGTGCAGCTACCTGTGTGATTAAGTTCTTCTATCTTGAGCCCCGATCAGATTAGGGTTAAGGTGAACTCGTCAAACCCTAGTCTCTGTCATATGATGTAATCATTCGATTCGAGTCCAATGTGAAAATCTAAATAGAAACTCTTTCTATTATTTCACTCTGCCATGGCCATGGGCTTCTGGACTTGATTCTCATGATTATCATAGGGCTGCTCCTCTACCACCGAGGTAGATAGATCCCATCTTGATGCAATCCAGTTCCTACAATGAACATGCTATAGCCAACATACACCTCAGGGTTCCATATGGCTAGGAGACCGAGTAATGGTGTAGTCAAACTATAACACCCTCAAGGTGAACTGCCGATGCATCTCAGGTCAAAGAACCAGACACACTACTGCAGCATCGAGTCAGTCATTGACGAGAAGGTAGACTTCCTAATGACTACTCGAGGTGGTCACGCTCAGTGCCCTCGTTCTCTAACGAGTACCTGTACTCTCGCTTCGGTGTCTCTACACCGTAGACTCAAGACTCATCTACTAAAGAGAAGCGATCATACACCAACCTTCCGGATCAATCACCATCCTCATGATGATCCTATGGTCGGGAGCTGTTTATGAGTTAATAATGATTATTCATGTCTTAAATTTTCAACTCTTGAAAATATGAATTATCATTATCATTAACTCAAAGGATGTATCACAGACACTAAATACATAAGTGTGATAGAAAATAACCCATTTCATTAATTATAGTCAAAATTACAATTTTGCCCCTAGAAGTGTATTACAAGTGTCAGCCAATTCTGGCTTCTAGGGCACATATATCTAACACTATTATCCAGAGATCCTCTGGATTGAGACTCTATATTTATAGAAGGATTAATTAATAATTTAATTATAAATTAAGTTAATTTAATTGAGTGATGAGTTTTGATCAAGTCTAATTGAATTAGATTCAATTTGGTTTGGCCCGATTAGGTTATGAGATGACCTAATCACTAAGGAAGATTGGTCCTTGATTTGATCAGGACTTAGACTCAATTAATTCTTGATTTGATTAGAATTTAATTAAGATGGTTTATGCCTAATTTGATTAAATTTATTCTAGTTTAATTACATCAAGTCAAATTGGTTTGGATAGAGACCTAATTGAATAAACAATAGAATCCAATTAGATTGGACCTTATCTCATTGGTGCCTACACTTTTGACCATCACTCTCTTCCAAGGTAATTTAGATCTCTTGTGCATTTTCCCCCATGCTTAGATGATTGTTGGTGCCTCATTTCTCTTTCCTTGACCTGCTCCAAGTGTTGGATAAGGTTTAAAGTCTATCTTGAATTTTGAATTCAAGATAGGTTGTTGGAGGTTGGAACTAATCCAACATTCTCATCTTTATCCTTTTTCCATGCCCCTACATATTTTGTCGCACATCTAAAATCAGATCTAAGTATAAGCATATAGAAGAGAGAGTCCTTCTATCTATGAAAAAGGTTTTTATGGGAAAAAAAAATCCAGAGATGGGGTGTGAGAAGAGTTCTAGGCATGAGGGTCTTTCGAGAGTCCTTTCCCTTCTTGTCTTCTGCTTTCCAATCTTAGATTAGATCTAAGAAAGATGGCATGCACTTTTGTGAAGAAGTATTTACTGAAAAAAGCAAGAGGGGTGTGAGGGACTTCTGGGCATGAGTTTTGAGTGTCTGAAAAATCTAAAGAGTCGGATCTCCAAGATTTCAAGGTATGGTTTGCTCTAGGATTTTGACCTAGAGTTCGAAAAGTGAGATCGAGAGTTATGAGAGTCGCCACTCCACCAAACTTCCCACACTTTCTCATTATCCTTCTTAGTATTTATTTTGATCTGCTGGAGCATCCCAATGATCAAAAGAAGGAGATCAATCGAGATCGATCAAAATCGACCATTGAAGGTTTCAACGAGGAGCTTGTTATGAATTATTCCAGGATCTATGGAAACCCTTGTACCTTCTACCAACTCTAAGGAAGCAAGTTGGAGATGATAGCAAGAAAGATAAAAATCAAATGATAAGCAGATGAAATGGCAGTAGAGTGAGAAAGAGAGAAAACTAGGATTTTAGGAAGAAAAAGGATTCAATTCATTCTCATTTTTTTTTGTAATCTACATATACAAATATATGTATAGACATCCCGAGTTAACACGACTCAGTCCTAAAAAACTTTTTTGGCTAACCCATATATGAAAATACTCATCCAAGCCAATGTAAACCTATGTCTTGTATGCTCTCATCCCCTAGACTAAAAATCTAGCCTAATACATGAATTAGCCATCTTAAGAACTCTCATACTAGGCCTTAAGACCCCTTAGATTAGACCCAATCCAAGGCCATACGAAAAACCCATCTAGATCTATTCGCTATCATCGAGCTGGCTTGGTCAGAAGTTGAGCCAACTCAACTACATCTTTTCAAACCATGTCTTCTATCTGCCTGAGATAACCAACTCGGATATGGGTCGAGCCAGTTCGATCTCAGATCGAGTTGGCTCGGGTACGTATTCGAGCCAGCCCGACTGTGTGCCAGCCTCTTTATTATTGCTGATATATTTTTGGCCAATTCTAGCCTTTAGGAGCCACCATCTTAACTCTTTCATGGTCTTCCAAGACTTGGGAGCACCATACTTATCCTTTCAATCTCCACCTTGGTGCCCCAAGGCTTGAGACAAGTCTATCTTGTCCATCAGACACATCGATTTCATACATTTATGAAAGTTATCCCGAGGAAGAACTTTTGTTAGTGTAGGCTGGATTCTCCTTGGTGTGGACTTTCACCAGCTTTACTTCACCTTCTTCCATAAGCTCTCTGATCTGGTGGTACCTGATGTTGATGTATTTCATCCTTGCCTGGTAGATAGAGTTCTGAGCAAGTAATAATACACTCTGGCTATTGCAGTGCACCCTGACAGCCTCTTGCATGAGATCCATCTCCAACACCAATCCTTTCAATCATAGAGCCTCCTTTGTTGCCTCCATAACACCTATGCATTCATCTCAGTTGTAGATAAGGCCGTGGTGGATTGTAAGTATGATCTCCATGAGACTGGACCTCCAAACAGGCTAAATATAAAGCCTATCGTTGACCGTCAAGTGTCCATGTCTCCACCAAAATCTACATCCATAAATCCATTTATTTTCCCCCAAGCTTTCTTGGACATGTCAGAGTATTCCTCAGCTCCATCTTGCTATCTATAGTAGATGCCAACTCCAACAATATCCATTAAGTACCTGAAGATCCACTTCAGTGCTTGCCAGTGCTCCTTAACAGGCTGTGCCATGAACCTACTGACCTGACTCACTGCATGGGCAATATCTAGTCTACAACACATCATGGCATACATTAAGCTTCCTACACTAGAGGCATATGGTGTTCTCTCCATCTCTTGAACCTCCATCTCAGTCTATGGTGACATAATCTTTGAGAGTCTGAAGTGTTCGACAAGTGGCAGCTCTACTAGTTTTGCTTTCTTCATCCCAAACCTCTCCAAGATCTTTTTGATATAGCCTTCCTGAGATAAATGTAGCATCCTCTTAGCTCGATCTCTGAAGATTTCCATGCCTAAGATCTTCTTGTAGGTCCTAAATCCTTCATTTCAAACTTTCAAGACAAGACAGCCTTTAGTTCCCGCACAACCTTCCTACTCTTGCATGCTATAAGTATGTCATCCACATACAAGAGTAGAAACATCCTAGACTCATCCTCCAAAAATTTAACATACACACAAGTGTCATACTCCAATATGAAAAGTCCAATGCTTCTCACATATGAGTCAAATCGCTTGTACCATTGTCTTGGCGATTGCTTCAGTTCGTATAATAATTTTTGCAGTAAATAGACCTTTCTTTCTACTCTTGGCTTTTGGAACCCTAGTGGCTACTCCATATAAATGCTCTCCTCCAAATGCCCATCGAGGAATGCCATCTTGACATCCATCTGCTCCAGTTGGGCTACCATAATGCTCAGCAACATTCTGATGGAAGTATGCCTGACGACAAGAGAAAATACTTCGCTGAAATTGATGCCTTTCTTCTAGAGGTATCCCTTGGCCACTAACCATGCCTTATACCTGATACCTCCCTACTCTGAAGGCCCCTCTTTGCGTTAGTAAATGCAATTGCAATCAATGGATTTCTTTCCTCGTGACAACTGCACCAAATGCCACGTCTCATTCTTATGGAAAGCCTGCATCTCCTTGGACATTACTTAGACCCATCTCTCTCTGTCCTAGCTATCCATAGCCTCCTTATAGGTGTATGGGTCTCCCTTTGTTATCACCAGGGCATATGATAGTGTATCTTCGAAGCCGTATCGTTCTGGTTGCCTAATGTTCCTTTTGGACTTGTGCAGCACAATCTCGATATCCATCTTAGGTCCAGCTTGCTCCTACTGGGCCTTTTGGCTTCCATTACCTATCCGAGCTCTCTCCACCTATGGAGAAACCTCTGGTGAGTGCTTCACCTGAATACCAAGTCCTCCTGATGCACTTGCAAGTGGCAAAATAGAGTAAGATGTTAACTATCCAGCATTGCCCTACTAGACCTCTTGCGACATCTGTTGCTCCTTCATGCCATCTCGCCTTTGGAGAATTGAATTTTCATCGAATGTGACATCCCTACTAATGACAACCTTCTCCAAAGGATCCCACAGTCGGTATCCCTTAACTCCTCGTGGATGTCCTAAGAACATCATCTTTCATGATCTAGCATCCAACTTGCTCCGCACACTAGCACCGATGTGCACAAAAGTCGTGCACCCCAAAACCGTTAGATGGCTTAGCCCAATCTTTCTTTCAAACCATCTTTCCTCTGGAATACCATCAATCTAACTTTGTATGAGGTGACCGATTCATCAAATAACAAGTTGCATCCACTGTATCAATCCAGAATACATTCAAAAGCCCTACTTGTAGCCTCATGCACCGTGCCTTTTCTAAAAGGATTTTGTTAATCCTTTCAGCCATCCCATTTTGTTGAGGAGTTTTTTTTACTGAGAAGTACCTTTTGATACCACACTCCTCACAAAAGCCTTGAAACTCTTTGCTGGTGTATTCTCCATTATTGTCTGACTGTAGACACTTCAAGTTCTGACCTATCTCCTTCTCCACCTCAGCTTTCCACACCTTGAACCTGGTGAAGACTTCTGATTTCTTCTTCATGAAGTAGACCCATATCTTTCTTAGAAAATCATCTATAAAGATCAAGAAGTATCTCACTTCATTTCTAGCTAAAAATGGAGTCGACCCCCACACATCAGTGTAAACTAGTTTCAGTGGGGCTGCATTGTGGGCTGAATTGATGGCAAACTATACTCTCCTCTGTTTATCCATCTGGCATGGCTCACATATCTTTATAACACTTCCATCCAGATCTGAATTAGATCATGTTTGCTCAGCTTCTTCATCCCACGGTCATCCATATGGCCTAGGCAGTAGTGCCATAATTGATAAGCCCCCTGCTGATCCTGCGCTGCTACCACTGCATCAGATTCTTCGATCACCATAGATCCAACCAACTTATAGAGGTTGTTCTCCATCCTCCTACTCCTCATCACTATGATAGCATCTTTGGAGATATTGAGAACTCCACTCCTAACATGACTGCTGAAGCTGTAGCCGCTCACTCTAGATAGTCCAATGACATGAGATTTTTGTTCAAATCTAGGATGTGCTTTACATTTATGAGAGTCTGCACCATCCCATCAAATATCCTCACCCGGATGCTTTCAATATCAATGATTCTACATGGGTGATCATCTCCAAGTGTCACACTCTCTTTATCAATCTTGGTGTATGAGACAAACCAAGATCGATTTGGGGTGTAGTGATGTGAACAGGATGAATCTATGGTTCATACATCTGTGTATCTTCTATGACCATTTGATACAACCAAGAGGTCATCCTCTACTTCACTATCAGCCACTAAACTCAATGCATTAGATCCACTCTTTTCTCCCTTCTTATTCTTCCATTGCGGGCAATCATGCCTGAAGTGCCCGATCTCATTGCATTTATAGCATTTTGCTTCCTTCCTATTTTTGCTCTTTCGAAACTTTGATTGTCCCCTTGACTTGTCTCTCTCCTTTGATCTTTCAGGTCTCTTCCCCATGGTCAAGTCCTCTTGAGAAACACCTTTCTTGGTCAACTTCTCCTGCTGTTCGTTGGTTCGTAATACCGAGACCATGTCTTCATACTCCAGGGTCTTCTTATCATAGAGCAGCGTCATCACCAATGGATCATAGGACGAGGGCAATGAGCATAACAGAAGAAATGATTTATCTTCTTCCTCCATCTTTACTCCAATATTCAGCAACTTGTTGCATATTTGGTCGAATTTATGGATGTGTCCCAAGACATCTTTGCCTTCTTGCATCTGAAGGTTGTACAATCTTTTCTTCAATATCAACTTGTTGCACATATTCTTACTCATATACATGGTTTGCAACTTCGACCACAAGCCTCTTAGGGTCCTCTCTTCTAAAACTAAATAGAGTGCCACATCTGACAAGCATCCTCTGATCATAGAGTAGGCATTCTTTTTCAAAGACATCCACTGGCAATTTGACATCCCTTCGGGCTTCTCTTCCAATGCCTAATCCAATTAAACTTGAACCAAAAGATCTTCCACACGAACTTTCCATATGAAAATGTTTCCTTTTCAATCGAACTTCTCAAAATTAACCTTCACGTTCCTTCCCATGGCTAGATCCAAGCCAAAATAATGCAACATAGATCCAAAAAATTTGAGAAATACCTTGACAGGATCTTGCTGAATTTATAACACCTGAAGATCTTCAACTTTCAGGCATCTTCTCCTCTTTCCACACAACCTGGCTTTGATACCACTTGTTATGAATTATTCGAGGACTTGTAGAAACTCTTATACCTTCTACCAACCCTAAGGAAGCAAGTTGGAGATGATAGCAAGAAAGATAAAGATCAGATGATAAGAAGATAAGACAGCGGCCGAGTGAGAAAGAGAGAAGACTAGGGTTTTAGGAAGAAAAGAGATTCAATTCATTCTCTTTTTTTTCGTAATCTACATATACAAGTATATATATATTTAGATACCTTGAGTCAACATGACTCAATCTTAAAAAACTTTTCTCGGCTAATCTATATATGAAAATACTCACCCAAGCCCATGTAAATCCATGTCTTGTATGCTCTCATCCCCTGGACTAAAGACCTAGCCCAATATATGAATTAGCCACTTTAAGACCTCTCATATCAGGCCTTAAGATCTCTTAGATTAGATCCAATCCAAGACCAAACAAAAAGTCCATCCATATCTGTTCCCCATTGTCAAGTTGGCTCAGTCAGAAGTCGAGCCAACTCGACTACATCTACCCAAACCATATCTTTTGCTTGCCTAAGATAGCCGACTTGAAGATGGGTTGAGCTGGCTTAATCTTAGACTGAGCCAGCTCGACTGCATATCCAAGTTAGCCCGACTGTGTGCCAGTCTCTTTATCTTTGCTGATACATCTTCGATCAATCCTAGCCTTCAGGAGCCACCATCTTGACTCCTTCATGGTCTCCCAAAACTTAGGAGCACCATACTTGCCCTTTCAGAGCTAGCACTTTAGAGAAGATGATCAGGATCTGAAGCTTCATGTGGATAATCCATAGAGGCTGGAATTTTGTACGGCTGCATCGCGATGTGAGGAGCCCTAGTTTGAGGTTTTTAGTTGTGGAGATCGTCTATCCACACTCAGATCTCGTATTCTGAATATGAGTAGAATAGTAAATTAGATTTATTGTTCTCTGCTTTTAGATTTTCTTATGCATATATATCATATCATGATCCTAGTGTAGGGAGGTATATGATTAGATCATATGCATGTGTAGATTAATTAGATCAATTTATTATCTTTCACTATAATTTTTTAAAAAAAGTTTCAAAATGCATGCTAGAAACTCCTGTTAGTTTTCATTAGTGGTATCAGAGCATTGATCATATGATATGATATATATGCTATTTAGAAATCTAAATGCTAATGTATTTGATATTTTTTATGTCTGATTAACTTAGTAGTTGAATTGAATGAGTCACCAAGCCATCTGCTCATAAGAGATAAGAATAGTTTAAAGGCCATCTCCTCCCATTTGATGGGGATCTTTTATGGCGATAGGGGTACCACCATGAACTCATCCATAAAAATGAACAACAAAAGAAGTTTATTTTAAATTATTTCAATCTAAAAATTAAGCATGAATATGTTTAGATTAGATCTAAAATTGATTTATGATTTAATTTCTACCTTATGCATTACTTTCTGAATAAAACATGCAATAGGTTGTTGTTTATGAAATGAGCTAACCCATTTCTAAAATGAGTCAACCTATTTAGTGGATAGAAAATAAAAAATTATAAAAATATTTTACAAAACTTTGAAATTGATTCAAATACTGAACCCTAACTTATCAGCCTTATATTTAATTAAAAATTAAGGGTTATTCATTAGAATCTAGAATTGGGAATTAAAGATCCTAAGACAAAAACATAACACATGAATTAATGGGTCAGCATAAATCAGGTTTGTTTATTGGATTAGATCTAGAATTAAAGAATGGACTTAGCTAATGTAATTGATCAAATCTAATCAAGTGTTGATTTAGATCAGGTCAAGGACACTCTAGATCAAATTATAATAGTTGTAGTTAGTCAAGTCCATGTCTTAAATAAGAACCAAATGGACTTGATTATTAGCTCAGTGGTAGAGCCTGAATTACTTGATGGATCAAATTAAAACTAATTAACCAGTTGGTGTCTAAGATAAGTCTGACAGTATTGACCAGTGATATTTAATTAGGATCTAATTGCATAGATTCGGTCTATGGAGAGTTAATGACATATCTCTTTCACTGATCTTATTTACCTGGCCAATATGGTAGATTAGATTTTGAGTAGGTCACTTGGTGATTCAAGCTAACCCACATCAATTAGATAAATTAGTGTGACTAATTTTGATCAGTAAGACTGATATAGGTGCTCTTGGATCGAAATTGATTCTAATCCTCATCAATGACTTAAAGAAGTCAGTGGAAGGATTTGACTTCTTGAAGTCAGTAGGAGTAATTTGGTCTATGTCTTCTCTATCCTTTAATCACATGTAATCTAAATTCTCTAAATTATTAGATCCTTAAAATGATAAAGTTATGAGAATAATTGAGTCATAGCCTTTCATTAAGGCGGATGGTAATAGATCCAATTATCTAGGTCATCTAGATATTGAAATTACTATCCATCATATGATGATTAGGTTGTACTCTTTGAACAGCCATTAGGTTGGCCATAACTTTCCTCAGGCCTGATCATCGTTCATTTGATACACCAAACTTAGTCATATTAATGATGGATGATGCATAGTCATTGACAGTACCAAAAATAACTCTACTCACTGCATAGATAGGATGAGTTGAGATCGTATCATCCGAACCTTATAGCTATGTTTGAGTCATTTTAGTTCTTAAAGTAAGAGCAAAATAAAGAATAAGTAAGAAATATTTAGATTACTAGAAAGCAAGTAAATAAATAAAAATAAATAAAACTTGGTTGTGGATATGGAGATGGATCTCTCAGGACCTTACTGCTCTTTACTAGACAGTTTGTATCCTTCTTTCATCTACCTTTTCTTAGGTATCTAACTAATAAAGATATAGCCTATCTTAGAGAGCACGATCCATACCTGTAGATCATGGTTTGTCTCTTGAAACTATAGGCCGGTCTAAATTGAATTAGATACAAGAAAAAAGTTTCACCTAAATATAATCAATCCCCAAAGTATGATTTGTACCCATAGATCATGGATCGTCCCAAGAGTATAGACTATTTTAGATATAAAATATAGGCAAAGAAAATAAAGATGCATAGATATAAATCAAGAAATTTAGATCTTTATTGCATAATAAAATAAAGATATACAAAAAATATATCAAAAAGATTAAACTATCAAAATAAAGTTATAGTGGATCCTAAGAACGGGATGTCTAGCCGGCCATGAGGAGATTCTTCACCACGATCTTCATCCTAAACTCTAAAGATTCTTTTTCTCAAACTTGGAGAAGAGTTTCAGCAGTAAGAGAAGGAGATTTGGTGGAAAATAGGCTAAGAAAAGTGGATTTGGAAGAAGTTGGAAGGTGTAAGAGGGTTGCTAGAATTTTTAGGCAGCAATCTATAGGGCTGAAAATGGAGAATAGTTTAGAGGACTTTTTGGAGGCTTTTGGATGTGGGATTTTTATGATTTTTAGGAGACTTATGGAGGTTTGGGATTGTAAAGTTTCAAGAAAAAAGGTTAGATCTATGGCCGGCTAAAAATCTGGAAAGACAGGATTGGTGTGCGGAAAGGCTGTGGCATGGAACCTAGGCTATGGGAATTTTGGACATGGGAAAGGCTTATTCCTCCCCTAATGGCCAGCCAAAAGGCCCTTATATAGAGTGGGAATTAGGGTTTGAGGATGAAGGGTGCATGTAATAAGGGCCATAGGATTTAGGGTTAAGAATCATAGCCATGGATTCCTCCTTTGATGTTTCACCATATTTGCTTTGATGATAAATTTCCATCTTTGCTCCAATCTGAATTCTTCTCTAATTCCTCCTTCAAATTTCCATAAAATCTTCATAGGTGGTGCCTTCAATAAGAGCTCTTAGATCTAGGGCTTAGTTGGTTCTCCTCCATTGATTAGTTATTTTTGTTTACACCATGATCCATATGAAGGACGATCTTTTAATCTTGGCCCTTAATTTTTAAGCTATGTTCACGCCTTGGTATCTTCATAATTTTCCACCATTTATGCTTCCCTCTTGGTGCCATAAATAAGAGCCTTTGGATGCTTGCTTTGGTGGTTAGTAGCCCTTAATTTCATCTTGAATCTACGTAAGAGTATTCCAATGATTGATGACCTTTATATCTTCCTTGATTTCTCTCAACCATTGATTTCTTTTCGCCCTGGATCTCTATCTTAGGTGCCTAGATCTCTATCATTGGTTGTGGCCATATGATATGAACCCTTGGATCTTCTTTATGTCTCTTGGATGCACTTAGGTTCAAGCCAGATTAGACCTAATTGAGTCTAATTGAACCCAATCTTTTATTAACCTACAAAGTAGATTAAGAAGTATCAAATTCAAACTAATAAAACTTAATTAATGATATTTAGAGTGTTCTAAATATATTAATTTAAGTGTTGATCAGTTAGACCTAATCAGGGTTTTCAGTGGAGGTGCCTTATGCTTGCTGAAGAGGAGCCTGGGGCAAAACTGAATACTAGAAATTATTTGAATAAACAATTGGCTGAGAACCTACCCATAGATGCACATAGGTTGGCTAGAGCTTTCCTCAAGCCTATTGTAGTTTATATTAATTCTAGTACCCATTTAAAAGTTAGTGTAATTTCTTAAATTGGAGGTAAAGGCTAGCAATTCATAAAAAATAGTGGGAGGACCTTTAGACTAAAGTCCAAATCTTTAGGATTGAATAATTCATGTGCTAATAAGATCTTTTATTTTTTTTTAGTTAAATAGAATGGCTAATGTTTCGTTGCTCTATTCACTGTTGGATAGTGACAAGCTTATAGGATATAATTTCAATAATTATTATCCAAAATTAAGGATTGTTCTGGAGCACAAGCGGATCTTGTATGTTCTTACATATCCGACACCTAAGAAGCCTGCTCCAAATGCTTATGATGCAATACGAGATACTTATTAAAAGTGGCTCAATAATTTCACCATAGTGCTCTACATTATGTAGGTAGCGATGAAGGAGGAGTTTAGTTGCAAGTTTCAGGATGCTAAGCTAGAGGAAATGATTTAAGTATTGAATAAGTCCTTCAGCACTCCTAGAGAAAAAGTTCATTGTGTTGTGGTGTCTTAGCCCCTTCAGAATGAGAAGTCCATTGCTCACCCTAGTCTGACAAACTGGAAGAGAAATTATTCTCTTAACCCAAATAGGCTGAACAAGAGAAAGTAGCAAATAGTTACTAGTCAAGATTGTTATATGATAACACCTTGCAATTTCTTTGTTTGTGATACTATTACTTAGATATTAGATACCAGAAGTCCAGTTCATATATAAAATTTATTGCATGGATTTTAAGTTAGTAGAAAATTTGAGAATGGCATAAGATTTCTGAACATTGGGGATAGAAGTAAGATTCCAGTCCTAGCATTAGAAATTATTGAGCTTATTTTCAAAGTATGTAATATCGTTTTAAGTAATTATCACTATTATCCATCCTTTATGATAAATATAATATTTGTAGAGCTTTTGGCCCAAGATGGTTACTACTTATCAATAAAGAAAAAATATTATGATATCATTATAAATGATGTTATAATAATGCATGGATAATTAAGAAATGATATTTATATATTATCACAATCTATTAGTGTAATATACATATTTAATAAATGCCCAAAACTAGATAATATCATCAATGCCTATCTTTTGCACTATTAGCTCGATCATTAAATAAGAATAGGATAAAAAGATTAGTCAAAGAGCGAATCCTCAACATCAATGATTGTGAATCATTGACAACGTATGAGTCCTGCCTTCTTGGTAAGATGACTAAGTCATCTTTTTCTAAAAAGGATGAATAGATCAGTGATGTTCTGGGTCTAGTATATAGTGATGTATGTGGACCTATGAACACATGTGCCAAAGATGGGTATTACTATTTTATTATATTTACTGATGATCTATCTAGTTATGGGTATGTCTATCTTATGAAGAATAAATCCAAATCATTTGAAATATTCAAATGATATCATCATAAGATAGAAAAATAATTTGAAAAAAGTATTAAAACTTTTCAGTTAGACTGAGGAGGTGAATACCCTTTCAATGAGTTTTTGATATATCTAGAAGAGAATGAAATTGTCTCTCAATGGATTCCTCTTAGAACACCATAACATAATGGGATATCAGAAAGGAGGAATCGAACCCTATTAGATATGGTTCGATCCATGATGGGGTTTACAAGTTTGTCGATTTCTTTTTGGGTTATGCACTTGAAACTGCTTGTTTTGTTCTGAACAATATTTCAAGTAAATATGTTACAAAGACTTTATATGAGATATGGATCGGGCATAGGCCAACACTCTCTCACCTTAGGATTTGGAGTTGTCTGACTTATATCAAATGTTTATAGATAGATAAGCTTGGATCTAGATCTTATAGATACTTGTTCATAGGTTATCCCAAGAAAATTAGGGGATATTACATCTACCTTGCTGAAGAACAAAATGGTGTTCATCAGCAATTGGATAATCTTTTTGAAGAAAGAGTTCATTAAGGAAGAAAATGCTATCTCTAAAGTTGAACTTAGTGAAGTTTGATAGGTAGAAGAATCGGCACATTCTAGTAAACCTATAGAGCTGGATTTGATAAGATCAAATCCAGAGCCCATTGTAGAGGCATCTTTGAGGAGATCTGATAGAGTACTGCATCAATCAGATAGATACTATGATTTCTTAGTCTGGGATGGAGATCTTATTAAACTCCATGAGATGATGAGGATCCGATAACCTATATGGATGCCATGTAGAGGCCTAACTCTGATAAGTGGCTTAAAGTCACGAAATTTGAAATAGAGTCCATTAAGGTCAATAGTGTATGGACACTTATTGATCCATCTGAAGGGATAAAATTCATTAGATATAGGTGAATTTTTAAAAGAAAAAAGGATAGAAAGATGAAAATATATAAAGTCCATTTGGTTGCCAATGGATATCGTCAGCATTATGGTATTAACTACAATAAGATGTTTTTTCTGGTGGTAATGCTCAAGTCTATTTAGATTATGCTTGTGATAGCAGCACATCTGCACTATAAAATCTAGCAAATGGATGTAAAAATCACTTTCCTAAATGAAGAGCTAGATGAAGAGATGTATATGATATAGAGTTGGAACATATATTTTGATAAAGTGATCAGAACATATGGCTTCTTTAAGAATGAAGAAGAACCCTATATATATAAATGGGCTAATGGTTCTGTAGTTATATTTCTTGTATTGTATGTGGATGATTTTCTTTTAATCGAGAATGAAATTCCTGTATTAGAGGGAATAAAGGTTTGGTTGTTATCGTAGTTCTCTATGAAGGACTTGGAAGAAGTTTCTTACATTTTAGGGATGAAGATCTTTAGAGATAGATCTAAAAGATTGCTTGGATCATCACAGTCCATGTACATCAATACCGTGCTGAAGTAGTTTAGCATGGTGAATTCCAAGAAAGGCTATCTTCCGATAGATCATGAAATTTTTCTCTCGAAGAGGAATTATCCAACAACTTTCCAAGAGAGAGACCATAAGAGTAGAGTACCATATACTTTGTCAGTGGATTCTATAATGTACACCATGACATGTATAAGATTGGATGTGGCATACTCACTAGGGGTAATGAGTAGGTACCAGTCTGATTCGAATGAGAACCACTAGAAGATTGTAAAGATAATCCTAAAGTATTTGAATATTTCTAAGGACCACTGACTTATTTATGGAGATGTTGATTTAAAACTTATGGGATATACTAATTCTAATTTTTAGTTAGATCATGATGACATTAGGAGTGTGTCAGGATATATATTTATCATGAATGATAGAGTTGTCTGCTAGAAGAGTTTCAAGCAGCACACTATGATCGATTCTATATGCGACGCAGAGTATATCATGGCATCCGATGCTGCAAAGGAAGTTGTGTGACAACATAAGTTCATCGGCAAGCTGAAAGTGACACCCTCCTTAGATGGTCCAGTTCTACTTTACTATGACAGCACTAGAGCCATAGCTTAAACAAAGAAGCCAAAGGTACATCAGTGCACCAAGCATATTTTGCATCACTACCATCTTGTACGAGAGATTGTGGGGTAAGATGATGTCGAGTTTCAAAAGATCGATGGAAATGTGACATCATGTGATCATAAGCTGCACCAAACTGGGGCTCTAGGATCAAGAGTCTCACTTGTCTGGGACTCTCTGATCAAGAGTTCTATTAGGATGAGACTCTATTACCCAAAGACCCTCTTGATTAGAATTCTATATTTATGAGAGGAGTAATTAGTGACTTGATTACTAATTAACTCAATTTGATTGAGTGATGAGTTTTGGATCAAGTTTAATTGAATTGGATTCAATTGAATTTAACCTGATTAGGTTATGAGATGACTTAATCGCTAAGGGAGAGTGGTCCCTGATTTGATCAGGGTTTAGACTCAATTAATTTCTTATTTGATTAGAATTTAATTGAGATGGTTTAAGCCTAATTTGATGGAGTTTAATTAGATCAAGCCAAATTGGTTTGGATGGAGACCTAATTCGATAAACAATAGAGTCCAATTAGATTGGACCTTATCTCCTTGGTGCCTACACTTTTGACCACCGCTCTCTTCCATGGAAATTTAGATCTCTTGTGCATTTTTTCCCATGCTCAAATGATTGTTGGTGCATCATTTCTCTCCTATTGACCTGGTCCAAGTGTTGAAGGGAAATCCTGATTTCTCGGTCCAGGTTCGTCCAGATTTGATCAGATCAAGAGATATATTTTAAAAATTTTTCTCTTGATCCCAATCAGATCTTGATATGTTTTAGATCTGATTCTTATTATTTTAATAAATAAAATAAAATAAGATAAATTAAATTAAATTTAATTTACCTGATTTGGGTAATCCTATTACCCTGGAGATGATCCTGATTGCAGCGGAAGGTTCTGGATCTAGCCACGCAAGCGCCTGGCCTCTACCGGTATCCACTTGGGTTGAATCTGGAGATCCTCTTCTTCTCTATCATGCCTCCAAAAATCAGATCTGGATCTGATCTGGAAAATCTTCAAAACTTCTTTTGAAGATCAGCAGTCGTCCTTTGCAGCAGTGCAGCCTTCTTCTTTTGATCGCCTTTCTTTTGATCTGGAACACACCAACCTAAGTCCAAAACTCTTTTGGACGTGGAGAGGAGAAGGAGGAGAAGTTTAGGCATGGAGGAAGAGGGGAGAGGCAGCCTTGGGGCATGGGAAATCTCTATTCTAATTTCATTAGAATCTGAGTTGGGCGCAGGGTCTTATTTATAGACTAAGCGTGATCCAACTCCTCTTCCTCTCAACCAATCACAACCCTTTGTGAAATCAGATCTAAATCTGATTGGTTGGAATAGAGTCCCCTGGATTCCTCCTTAGAGGGCGCCTAAGACCAGTCAAACTGGATTCTTAGTAGAACTCTGATTGGAATCCAAAAGGGAGGTGGAGTCCTTGTCCAACAAGGACTCCAAGGCGCCTCCAACTTGGGCGCACGCCTAGGGTGGCATGCGCCCTCCTCCTTGCCAGGTTATGGCAGGGGGACAGGCCCCCACCAGTTCTCCAATAGGTGCGTGACACGTGGATAAAAGTCAAAGTGTCTATGGTCAACATTTGACCAGTCAAAGGTCAACTTTTGACCAAAGTCAAAGGACCAAAAATGGCAGGTGACCAAAAATGGCAGGTCATGTCTTATAAAATAAGACAACCTTCTCTAACTTGAACAACCTCCAGTTAGACCATATGAAGGCCTCTGATTGAGCACAAACTCCTTTGGCTCAGTCAGGACAAACTTATTTGTGATAGTAAAAAGAAGAACGTTAGGTTCAATCGAGTGCTAGCATGCATTTCCTTGAACCTAATTGAATCTCATTCAGATCAATTTGAACTAGATTAGTTAATTGATGATCACCAGATTCAAACCCTTATTTTGTGTGACCTAGTTAGGTTCAGTTCTGTATAGTAATGGGATATGTCATGATCTCTATCATAGACATCATTGAAACTCCTTTCGATGGATCAGAACTCTTCTCTGATTCGAACAGCTAGAAATGATCGATCATCTAAATCATTCTAATTGCTCCCAAAATCCACCAGTGACACCTAGCAGTATATGGTGGCAACCATCAGAGCTGAATGTGAACCTCTTGGTGCAGCTACCTATGTGATTAAGTTCTTCTATCTTGAGCCCCGATCAGATTAGGATTAAGGTAAACTCGTCAAACCCTAGTCTCGTATCATATGATATAATCATTCGATTCGAGTCCAATGTGAAAACCAAATATGAAACTCTTTCTATTATTTTCACTCTGCCATGGCCATGGGCTTCAGGACTTGATTCTCATGATTATCATAGGGCTGCTCCTCTACCACCGAGGTAGATAGATCCCATCTTGATGCAATCCAGTTCCCTACAATGAACATGCTATAGCCAACATACACCTCAGGGTTCCATATGGCTAGGAGACCGAGTAATGGTGTAGTCAAACTATAAACCCTCAAGGTGAACTGCTGATGCATCTAGGTCAAAGAACCAGAACACTACTGCAGCATCGAGTCAGTCATTGATCGAGAAGGTAGACTCCCTAATGACTACTCGAGTGGTCACGCTCAGTGCCCTCCGTTCTCTACAGAGTACCTGATACTCTCCTCCGGTGTCTCCACACGCTAGACTCAAGACTCATCTACTAAAGAGAAGCGATCGTAGAACCAACCTTCCGGATCAATCACCATCCTCGTGATGATCTATGGTCGGGAGCTGTTTATGAGTTAATAATGATTATTCATGTCTTAAATTTCAAACTCTTGAAAATATGAATTATCATTACCATTAACTCAAAGGATGTATCACAGACACTAAATACACAGGTGTGATAGAAAATAACCCATTTTATTGATTATATTCAAAATATAATTTTGCCTTAGAAGTGTATTACAAGTGTCAGCCAATTCTGGCTTCCAGGGCACATATATCAACATCTCTCACTTGTCCTAAAGGCCAATTGGTACAAGTTAAGTCCTATCTTCTCAAGGTGGGCTTCGATCTTCTGCTGTCCAATGGCTTTGTAAGTGGGTCTGCCACATTATCTACGAAGTTGGACTCTCTTAACCTAACGTAACCTTTCTCAGGTAATCGCGGATGAGATGATATCGCCGCTTAATGTGCTTGGCTTCTAGTGAGACCTCGGCTCTTAGCAAGGGTATGGCACCATTTGTTTTGCAGTAAAGAGGAATGGATCAATTGATGGCATTACTCCAATTTTTGCAGCAAAACTTCTTGTACCAGAACGCTTCCTTTGCAGCCTCTGATGCAGCTATTATATTCTGCTTCCATGGTGGAATCTGCTATCACAGTTTGCTTGGAACTCTTCCAGCTGATAGCTCCACATTGCACACAAACAGACTTTCAGATGCTCGACTTTCGATCATTATATCGGACATGAAGTCTGAGTCTGTTGTATCCTTGAACTTGGAGTCTCCTCCATTAACACCAACATCATATCTTAGTTCTTCTCAGTATTAAGGATACATTTCACAGAAGTCCCAGTGTTCTTCACCTTGGATTTGACTGATATCTGCTTGTGACACTCATAGCATGGTCTATATCAGGTCGTGTACATAGCATGGGCATACATGAGGCTCCTATTGCAAAAGCATAAGGGATTTGCTCATGCGTTCTATTTCCTCAGGTGTGCTGGGGACATCTTCTTGGAAAGATGAAATACCATGTCTGAAGGGTATTAATCCCTCTTAGAGTTTTCCATACTACTCTTTAGTACTTCCTCTATGTACATCTTCTGTGAAAGTCCTAGCATCCTATTCGGTCTATCCCTATAGACCTTAATTCCTAGAATAAAGATGCTTCCCCTAGGTCTTTCATGGAGAATTCCTTGGACAACCACATCTTGACTGATGTCAACATGGGAATATCATTCCAATAAGGAGGATGTCATCACATACATATGAGGAAGACAACAGCGCTCCCACTGACCCTTTTGAAACACGATTGGTTCCTCTTCATTTTTGAATGAACCAAACTTTTTGATCAACATCATTGAAACGAGTGTTCCAGCTTCAGATGCTTGCTTAAGTCCATATATGGACCTTTGCAGCTTGCAAACCTTGTGATCAGTATCATTGGATGTGAATCCTAGCGGCTGTTCCATATAGATATCTTCCTCAAGATATCCATTTAGGAATGCGTTTTTCAACGTTCATTTCCATTATTTCATAATCGAAATAGGCTGCAACGGCGAAGCAATGTGCGGATGGATTTTAGCATAGCTACCGGAGAAAAGGTATCCTGATAGTCAATGCTTCACATTGACTATAACCTTTTTGCCACCAATCTAGCTTGAATTGTCTCCACATTCCATCTGCACCAATCTTTTCTTGAAGACCATTTACACACCAATGGTACTATATCTTCTGGTGGATCTACCAAGGTCTAGACTTGGTTTGAGTGCATCGAGTCGATCTCTGACTTCATTGCCTCAAGCCATTTTCGGAGTCGATATCTGATATCGCCTCATTGTAGGTTTTGTGATCATCACCATGAGCACCATTACCTATGAGGAACATTTCCTCTACATCCTCTGAAACAATACCTAAGTATCTTTCAAGGGGACGGGAAACTCTTTCCGATCTGCGAGGTGGAGGAGGTAGTGTTCTTATTGGGTCAACCTAATTTGGTTCCAATTGGTCCTTAGCTCTTTTCACTGTGAGATTTCTCATCAAGCTTAATCTGCTTTCCAATGCCACTATCTTGAATAAACTGTTTTTTCAAGAAATATGGCATGTTCGACTCACAATCACATTGTGGTCTTCTGGAATGTAGAAATAGTATCCTACATGACTCTTTAGGATATCCTATGAATCGAGCTCTAAAGGACCTAAACTCTAACTTGTCCACTTGTTGTCTTTTGACATGAGCCGGACAACCCCAAATTCTGAGATGACTCAGACTTGGTTTCTTACCGTGCCATATCTCATACGGTGTGGTAGGAATGGTTTTAGAGGGAAACCTATTCAGTAATAGATTGAGGTTAACAATGAGTGTCCCCAAAGAAAATCTGGGAGGTCTGTGAAGCTCATCATGGATCGAACCATATCCAATAGAGTCCGATTTCTCCGTTCTGAAACTCCGTTGAGTTGAGGTGTTCTGGTGGAGTCACTTGAGAGACTATGCATTTTCCTTAAGATAGTCTAGGAATTCCCGGCTAAGGTATTCTCCTCCTCGATCTGATCGAAGAACCTTAATGGTTTTCAGTTTTGTTTTTCTACTTCATGTCTGAATTCTTTGAACTTTTCAAAAGGCTTCAGACTTGTGTCTATAAGATACACATACCATACCTAGACAGATCATCGGTAGAATGGTAAGAAGTAGACAAATTGCCTTCTAGTCGGCACATCAAATGGGCCGCACACATCAGTTTGTACTAGGGCAAGGAGATCTGTGGCCTCTCCCCATGTCCAACTAAAAGGGAGTTTAGTCATTTTGCCTTGAAGACAAGATTCACAAGTGGATATGACTCAAAAGTGTCAATGGACTCAATAGCCCATTTTTCTTAATTTGTTAATCTATTTTCTGCTATATGACCTAATCTCAGGTGCATAGATATCTGTCGTTTGGGACTATCCCTAGGTCGTTTGGCATTTCACGTTTGCTCAATAGTTAAAAAGGTACATCAATATGGCAACTGATAAAGACCATTAACAAAGGAAACCATTTGCAATTTTATTCTTTCATATAAGAATGTGTTACAATGGTCCTTAAAGAAGGTGATTCACATAACCTTCTTATTGCTAAGCATGAAACAGAAATCAAATTCCTGCTAGCTGCAGGCACATAATAACAGTTCTTTTAAAACTAAGTCTAAACCAGATGGTAATCGCGAGGGGTATGTTCCCACGGCTACTGCAGCAACTCTTGCTCCATTACCGACGCATAGGATCATGTCTCCATCCCTCAGCTCCTGCTATCCTCAGACCCTGCATAGAAGTGCACAGATGAGCACTAGAACCAGAGTCAAGCACCCAACTGGATGCAGAAAGAACCGTAAGGTTAGACTCAACTAACCGAGCATGCCTCCAGAAGGACCTTCCTTCTTGTTCTTTAGGGTGGCCAGGTAAGTAGCGGCAGTTTCCGCTTCCAATGGCCGTCGCGTATTGCAATGGAAACAGCTTTCCTTTCCATCGACCTTTTTTCTTCGTTCTGCCTTCTTCTTCTTTGATCCTTCCACCTTTGCTTTTTCACAGACTCTTTTTCTTTCCATAAGACTTTTTTTGGAAGAAGTCCATTCCATAGCAAGAACTGGACCTTTTAGAACCTTTCATAGAAAGCTCAGCGGTAACCAGCATATTCATTAACTCGGCCAAGGAATTCTGAAGTTTATGCATGTGGTAATTCATGATGAATTACCCATATGCATCAGTCAAGGATTGCAGATAATATCGTTTCTGCAGGTCCAAGTCCAACTTCACATCAAGCTCTCAAGCTCTTCCATGTTTCTTGATCATTGTCAGATAGTGATCTTGGACTGACTGCCCATCACGCATCTTAGCCTTAAAAAGTCATTTTGTGATTTGATATTTGGCTGCGCGACTCTGTTCACCAAACATCTCCTGTAGGTGAGCCAACATTTGGCGAGCAGTCCCGATATCCTCATATTGGCGTTGGAGCTCATCAGACATCGAGCCCAACATGTGTATCTGGCTTTTATTATCTTCATCAATCCATTTTCCAGAGACGCTCTCTGTTCAACAGAGGACGGCGTGGTATTGTGAGGGTTCCTGGTCCAAAACATGGGTTAACTTCTCGGAACCAAAACAATTTTGTTAGTTCCTGAGCCAATCTTTTATAGTTGGTCCAGTCAGTCTATGTGTGTCCAGGATACGTGCCAATGGGTTTGACGCAGACATATTCCTGTAGAGAGAGTCAAAGATTCTAGTTAGATACTGTAATTTTGACTTGACCAATTTGTTTAGAGGATTTTATTTTTAAACAAATTAGCTCCCACTATTTTCTCGGATCCCTACACTCCCTCTGTAGAGATGCGAAAATCTCCGCGATTGATGATTTCTAATGGGTGGTGCGGTCTCACCAACTGACTCATCACCTCACCTAACAGTTATTGGTGATGGGTTAGCCAATGAGTGAACAACTCTTGTTCAATGATTCTCTAATCATGGTACACCCAAACTTGGTCTCTAATTCATGAATCTCACCGTATCCGGAATATTGATCCACTCCTTAGTTAAGTCAGACCCACCATTTGCATGGACTGGGTTCCTAATTGGGTCTCTCACCGTATCCGGAATATTGAGCCCAACTCATCCTCCAGCCCATAGCATCTAATGCCTAATAGACATGGTTGCGTCTTCCCGGTGCAACTGAGCCACTGTATCCAACCGAGAACAATCAACCCCGGGAAGGGCCCGCACATCTACAATGGTGGAAGACCTCAGACTTAATCTTTTCTTAGGGAGAATTGATTTAGGTCTCATTAAACTAGACTTGGCTTAGTCATAACAATTATGACTAACCTAGTGGCATGGGTCAGCTCGGATTATTGACCACCTCAGATCAGAACTGTGTCAACAGATATGGCCAGGTAAGTGAGACCGGTGGAAGGAATATGCCATTAACTCATACAAGAACGCATTCAGGTCGAGTAGCTTCCAATTAAAAACCAGTCGGTCGTCTATGCCAAACTTACCTTAGACACCAAATTGTTGAGTCAGAACCAATTGGGTTAGCCTACAATCCAGACTCTAACCTCTGAGCCTAATTAGGTCTTGCTTGATCGTGACTCGATCTTGACCCAGACTTAATCCTATTAGGCTGGTCAATTTAAGCATTGTTGATCCCATCTAACCAACTCTTGATTCGGTTTGATCAACCGCTTAGACCTAATTGAGCTACCCAAGCCCGAACCCAGTATTATGAATATGTCTTAGATCTGAAATTCTCAATTTTAGACTTAATTAATATTCCATAAACTTAATTCTTAATTAAGTTGGGTTCATAAACAAAATATGCACGATAAATCCTAGGGTTTCAGGATCTAGGGTTTTGCAAAAAGTAAGTTTTGGGTTTCTAATTAAGGACGAACATGCAGCACCCCTACACATCATAAGAACACCCCATCGAATGGAAAGAGAGGGCCTTTAAACCCTTCTTCGTTCTTATGACCGGACGGCTAAGAGGAATGCCTTAATCAGGAATATTCAATACTACAAAACAATATCAGATCTATATCATATATCTCATATATAAAGTAGATCTAATCATGGCATATTTTGCATACATCTCATGTATCATAATTATGCATATTTTTAGATCTAAATTATCTCATAATAATCTAAAAAATTAGATTTAAATTGATCTAATCAAAATAAATTCTAATCTAGACAATTATGTAGAACTATTCTACAACTAGTCTAGTCATGCATCTATCATATCTCATATGATATTTAAAATTAAATAATTTTTATTTGCTGTTTATCAGATATTATTATAACACTTATTATATTAGAAAATAGTAAATAAGAAGATCTAAAATATGATTTAATCAGATTAAATCAAAGACATGCAAAACTATTCTATAGAACTATTCTATTCTAGAACTAGTCATGCATATCTTCATGTTCTTAGATCCAAATCATTTAATTTTAATTTTTTTGATTTCAGATCTAATCACATCTTATGTGACATCTAAAATCACTTTATTTTATAATTAAAATAAAATTAAAATTAGATCTAAATAATTTAGAACCATGGCTCTGATACCAGTTGAAGGGAAATCCTGATTTCCCGATCCAGGTTCGTCCAGATCTGATCAGATCAAGAGATATATTTCAAAAAATTTTTTCTTGATCCCAATCAGATCTTGATATATTTTAGATCTGATTCTTATTATTTTAATAAATAAAATAAAATAAGATAAATTAAATTAAATTTAATTTACCTGATTTGGGTAATCCTATTACCCTGGAGATGATCCTGATTGCAGCGGAAGGTTCTGGATCTAGCCACGCAAGCGCTTGGCCTCTACCGGTATCCACTCGGGTTGGATCTGGAGATCCTCTTCTTCTCTATCATGCCTCCAAAAATCAGATCTGGATCTAATCTGGAGGATCTTCAAAAGTCTTTTTGAAGATCAGCAGTTGTCCTTTATAGCAGTGCAGCCTTCTTCTTTTGATCGCCTTTCTTTTGATCTGGAACACACCAACCTAAGTCCAAAACTCTTTTGGACGTGGAGAGGAGAAGGAGGAGAAGTTTAGGCATGGAGGAAGAGGGGAGAGGCAGCCTTGGGGCATGGGAAATCTCTATTCTAATTTCATTAGAATCTGAGTTGGGCGCAGGGTCTTATTTATAGACTAAGCGTGATCCAACTCCTCTTCCTCTCAACCAATCACAACCCTTTGTGAAATCAGATCTAAATCTAATTGGTTGGAATAGAGTCCCCTGGATTCCTCCTTAGAGGGCACCTAAGACCAGTCAAACTGGATTCTTAGTAGAATTCTGATTGGAATCCAAAAGGGAGGTGGAGTCCTTGTCCAACAAGGACTCCAAGGCGCCTCCAACTTGGGCGCACGCCTAGGGTGGCATGCGCCCTCCTCCTTGCCAGGTTCTGGCAGGGGGACAGGCCCCCACCAGTTCTCCAATAGGTGCATGACACATGGACAAAAGTCAAAGTGTCTATGGTCAACATTTGACCAGTCAAAGGTCAACTTTTGACCAAAGTCAAAGGACCAAAAATGGCAGGTGACCAAAAATGGCAGGTCATGTCTTATAAAATAAGACAACCTTCTCTAACTTGGACAACCTCCAGTTAGACCATATGAAGGCCTCTGATTGAGCACAAACTCCTTTGGCTCAGTCAGGACAACTTATTTGTGATAGTAAAAGAAGAACGTTAGGTTCAATCGAGTGCTAGCACGATTTCCTTGAACCTAATTGAATCTCATTCAGATCAATTGAACTAGATTAGTTCAATTGATGATCACCAGATTCAAACCCTTGTTTGTGTGACCCAGTTAGGTTCAGTTCTTTATGATAATGGGATATGTCATGATCTCTATCATAGACATCATCGAAACTCCTTTCGATGGATCAGAACTCTTCTGATTCGAACAGCTAGAATGATCGATCATCTAAATCATTCTAATTGCTCCCAAAATCCACCAGTGACACCTAGCAGTATATGGTGGCAACCCATCAGAGCTGAATGTGAACCTCTTGGTGCAGCTACCTATGTGATTAAGTTCTTCTATCTTGAGCCCCGATCAGATTAGGGTTAAGGTAAACTCGTCAAACCCTAGTCTCTATCATATGATATAATCATTCGATTCGAGTCCAATGTGAAAACCTAAATAGAAACTCTTTCTATTATTTCACTCTGCCATGGCCATGGGCTTCAGGACTTGATTCTCATGATTATCATAGGGCTGCTCCTCTACCACCGAGGTAGATAGATCCCATCTTGATGCAATCCAGTTCCTACAATGAACATGCTATAGCCAACATACACCTCAGGGTTCCATATGGCTAGGAGACCGAGTAATGGTGTAGTCAAACTATAACACCCTCAAGGTGAACTGCCGATGCATCTTAGGTCAAAGAACCAGACACACTACTACAGCATCGAGTCAGTCATTGACGAGAAGGTAGACTCCCTAATGACTACTCGAGGTGGTCACGCTCAGTGCCCTCGTTCTCTAATGAGTACCTATACTCTCGCTCCGGTGTCTCCACACCATAGACTCAAGACTCATCTACTAAAGAGAAGCGATCGTACACCAACCTTCCGGATCAATCACCATCCTCGTGATGATCCTATGGTCGGGAGCTATTTATGAGTTAATAATGATTATTCATGTCTTAAATTTTCAACTCTTGAAAACATGAATTATCATTACCATTAACTCAAAGGATGTATCACAGACACTAAATACACAGGTGTGATAGAAAATAACCCATTTTATTGATTATAGTCAAAATTATAATTTTGCCCTTAGAAGTGTATTACAAGTGTCAGCCAATTCTGGCTTCCAGGGCACATATATCTAACAAGTGTTGCATAAGGTTTAAAGTCTATCTTGAATTTTGAATTCAAGATAGGTGGGTAGAGGTTGGAACTAATCCAACCTTCTCATCTTTATCTTTTTCCCATGCCCCCACATATTTTGTTGCACATTTAAAATCACATCTGAGTGTCGGTGTGTGCAGAAGAGAGAGAGTCCTTCTCTCTGTGAAAAAGGTTTTCATGGGAAAAAAAATCTAGAAAGGGGGCATGAGAAGAGTTCTAGATGTGAAGGTCTTCAGAGAGTACTTTCCTTTCTTGTCTTCTGCTTTCTAATCTTAGATTAGATCTAAGAAAGGGGGCGTGCACTTTTGTGAAGGAGAATTTATGGGAAAAAGCAAGAGGGGCATGAGAGACTTCTGGGCATGAGTTCTAAGTGTTAGAAAAATCTAGAGAGTTAGATCTCCTGGGTTTCAAGGTGTTTGTCCTAAGGTTTTGACCTAGGGTTTGTGAAGTAAGATCGAGAGTTGTAAGAGTCACCACTCCACCAAACTTTCCACACTTCCTCATTATCTTTCTTAGTATCTATTCTATTCTTATGGAGCATCCTGGTGATTAGAAGAAGGAGATTGATCGAGATCGATCAAGATTGGCTGTCAAAGATTTTGGTAAAGAGCTAGCATTCTAGAGGAGCAAATCAGGACCTGGAGCTTCGCATAGATAATCTGTAAAGGTTAAATACTCTGTGTGGCTGCATCATGATGTAAGAAGCCTCAATCCAAGATTTTTAGTTACGGAGATCGTCTATCCGCACTCAGGTATCATGTTCTGAATATGAGTAGAATAGTAAATTAGATTTACTATTCTCTGCTTTTAGATTTTCTTATGCATATATATCATATCATGATCCTATGGTAGGGAGTTATATGATTAGATCATATGTATGCATAGATTAATTAGATTAATCTATTATCTTTTGTTGTCATATTTTGAAAAAAATTTCAAAATGCATACTAGAAATTTCTGCCAATTTCCATCACCTGGATGTTGGGTTTGGAGTGTGATAGAAATTTCATCATTTAAACCTCATGACAGACTGGTTAAACTGAAGCCTTCTTTTTTTAGAAAAAAATTTGATCAGATGTTATCTTCTAAACTATAAAGAATTAGGTAGAGCGATAGAAGACACAGTTGATATGAAATACAAGATCTATCTCCTATAAAATTTTAATATTTTTTCATAGTTTTTTATATTTATTATATTTTTCAGAGATCTAGTTCTATTTAAGCTAGGAAAAGAAGTATAATCTAAATTATTCAAGGATGGATGTTTTTGGCATGAAATCTGATCACCGTCAGAGGAGCGTTGGAGTCAGAGAAGATGAGATCATCGTCGATGACCTATAAGATAAGTCTCGCCTAGAGCTCGAGGTGGATGGCTCCGACAAGACCCTCCGACGATCAAGTTAGCTCTATCAGCCAACAGAGATGGAGTACTCAGGAGAGAACATTATAGAATATCGAGAAGGAGAAGAGAGCCTAGAGAAAATGTATCTAGAGGGTCCCTTTTATAGACGGAGCCTGTAATAAATTGATAGCAATAGCCATAACTATCAGGTGGTGGGCCGCTCGGGACCACGTAAAGTTTGTTATGGTGGGTAGTGTCTATTGTCGTGGTGTGCTAATCCATTAGGATTTAATAATCAAAGTTTAGAGAAGCAGGTGCTAGTTGGTGATGAATCTTTGAGTTACATCAATACCAAAGGAGTTTGGACCCCTCTTAGGCAGTCTATGGGTGAGTTGGTTTGTGTGTGGAGCAGAGTTCGTGTGGAGACCTTCCTGGGCGACTGTGGGGAGTTCAGTTGCTAGAGGAGTTCGAAAGGAGTTCGACTGTTGGAGGAATTCGGAAGAAGATCGACTGCTGAAGGAGTCTGGAAGGAGTTCGGCTGCTGGAGGGATTCAGGAGAAGTTCGACTGCTGAAGGAGTCCAGAAGGAGTTCATGATTGAAGCTCAAATCCTATTGGTGTGAGTTACACTTGGCTGAGGACCAAACCAAACTTCGGTGGGAGCGAGGTTTACCCTCAACAATAGTCCCCCTACTTTCGAGTTCGAGATTCGAAGGAAGTAAAAAGACGACTGCCGAAGTTCCTTTCCGGGCTCCCATCTTATCGAGATGAGATATTTTGGCATTTACCATGCTGGAATTAAAACTTTTCAAATCTAAAATGAGTTCGAAAAGACGGCCCCTCGCTTCTTCCGTCGATACTCTGCCTTAGGAACGGTGCCATAAAGACCCCACCTACAGCAGCCTTTCTATCATGATGAGTGGGACATGCGGCGCACGCTGACCGACTGAAGTTGATCCACGATCATAACTACCTCAGATTACTTCTAGCTATTTAAGGTCTTCTCCCTTCACCTGAAAGTCATTTCTGCCTGAGTCTTCTCCCTTCGCCTGGAAGTTATTACTGTCCGAGTCTTCTCTCTTCGTCAGCCACCACCCATCTTCTTCCCAAGGGTCTTAACCTTCTCCCTCGCCTTCCTGAGTTCCAGACACCCTTTCAATTGGTCCTCATCGCATCCATCATCCTTTCATTCTCTTCAGACAGCTTAGGTCAGTTTTTGAAGTATAGAGGAATGGCATTCGATGGCATCACTCCAATCTCTGCGGTAAACTTTTTGTACCAGAATGCCTTCTTCGTAGCTTCTGACGCAGGGATGTACTCTGCTTTCATGGTGGAATCTGCTATTACTGTCTAATTGAAACTCTTCCAACTGATAATACCACTATTACACAAAAATAGACTCCCAGATGTCAACTTTCGATCATCTATATCGGACATAAAATCTGAGTTTGTTTACCCTGAACTTGGAGTTCTCCATTACCAAAAACTAACAACATATCCTTAGTTCTTCTTATGTACTTAAGGAAACATTTCACAGAAGTCCAATGTTCTTCACCTGGATTCGACTGATATCTGCTTGTGACACTCACAGCATGGGCTATATCAGGTCGTGTACATAATATGGCATACATGAGGCTCCCTATTGCTGAAGCATTAGGGATCTTGCTCATGCGCTCAATCTCTTCAGGTGTGTTGGGACATATTTTCTTGGAGAAATGAATGCCATGTCTAAAGGATACCAATCCTCTCTTGAAATTTTCCATGCTAAACCTCTTTAGCACCTTCTCTATGTACATCTTCTGTGAAAGACCTAGCATCCAATTCAGTCTATCTCTATAGACCTTAATTCCTAGAATGAAGGATGCTTCTCCTAGGTCTTTTATGGAGAATTCTTTAGATAACCATATGTTAACTATGGTCAACATGAGAATATTATTTCCAATAAGGAGGATATCATCCACGTATAGTACGAGGAAGGTAATAGCACTCCCACTGACCTTTTTAAAAATACATGGTTTCTCATCATTTTTGATGAAACCAAATAATTTGATTACATCATTAAAATAAGTATTCTAGCTCCGAGATGCTTGCTTAAGTCCATATATGGACCTTTGCAGCTTGCATACTTTGTGTTCAGCATCAGTGGATGTGAAACCTAGCAACTGTTCCATATAGATATTTTCCTTAAGGTATCCATTTAAGAATGCCATTTTTACGTCCATTTTCCATATTTCATAATTGAAATATACTGCAACAACAAGCAATATGCGGATGGATTTTAACATAGCTACTGATGAAAAGGTATCTTGATAGTCAATGCCTTCATTCTGACTATACCCTTTTGCTACTAATCTAGATTTGAATGTCTCCACATTTCCATCTACACCAATCTTTCTCTTGTAGATCCATTTACACCCAATAGGTACTATACCTTCTGGTGGATCTACCAAGGTCCAGACTTGGTTTGAGTGCATTGCGTCAATTTCTGACTTCATTGCCTCTAACAAATTTCTTGGAGTCGATATATGATATCGCCTCATTATAGGTTTTGGGATCATCACCATGAATCCCATTATCTATGAGGAATATTTTTTCTACTTCCTCTGAAATAGTACCTAAGTACCTCTTAGGGGGACGGAAAATTCTTTTCGATCTATGAGGTGGAGGAGGTAGTGATTATATTGGCTCAACCTGATTTGGTTCTATGGGGTCCTTAGCTCGTTGCTCTTGTGAGACTTTCTCCTCGAGCTTGATTTGCTTTTCAATGCTGCTATCTTGAATAAACTATTTTTCTAAAAAATGACATGCCGACTCACAATCACATTGTGGTCTTCTGAAATGTAGAAATAATATCCTAATGATTTTTTAGGATATCCTATAAATCGAGCTCTAAAGGATCTATAGTCTAACTTGTCCACTTGTTGTCTTTTGACATGAGCCAAACAATCCCAAATTTTGAGATGACTCAGACTTGATTTCTTACCATGCCATATCTCATACGGTGGGGTAGGAACAATTTTAGAGGAAACCCTATTCAGTAAATCTATAGCAATCAATAGACTATGTCCCCAAAGAAAATTAGGAAGGTCTGTGAAGCTCATCATGGATCGGACCATATCTAATAGGGTTAGATTTCTTCATTCTGAAATTCCATTGAGTTGAGGTATTCTAGATGGAGTCCATTGAGAGACTAAGCCATTTTGCTTGAGATAGTCTAAAAATTTTTGACTAAGATATTCACCTCCTCGATCTGATCGAAGAACCTTAATAGATTTTTCAATTTGCTTTTCGACTTCATGTCTGAATTCCTTGAACTTTTCAAAAGCTTCAGACTTATCTCTCATAAGATACACATACCCATACTTAGATAAATCATCAGTAAAGATTATGAAGTGATCAAAGTTGCCTCTGGTTGACACATCAAATGGGCCACACACATCAGTATGTACTAGGGCAAGTAGCTCCATGGCTCTTTCCCCATGTCCTACAAAAGGGAGCTTAGTCATTTTGCCATGAAGATATGAATTCACAAATTGGATTATGACTCGAAAGTCAACAGACTCAATAGCCCGATTTTCTTCAATTTGTTAATCCTATATCTTCTGCTATATGACCTATGCCTTAGGTGCCATAGATACCTATCATTTAGGACTATCCCTGGGTCATTTTATTTTATGGCATTCACATTTTGCTCGATATTAAAACATAGATACATCAATATGTAACTGGTAGAAGACCGTTAATGAAGGAAACCACTTTGCAATTTTATTTCTTTCATAAAGAATATTACAATGGTCCTTAAGAAAACTAATTACATAGCTTTCTTGTGCTAAACATGAAATAGAAATCAAATTCTTGCTTGCGGCAGGCACATAACAACAATCCCTAAGTACTAAATCTAAGCCAGACGATAGTCGAAGAGGGTAGGTTCCCACGGCCATGACAGCAATTCTTGCTCCATTTTCGACATGTAGGATCATCTCACCATCCCTCAACCTCCTGCTATTCTCAAGACCCTGCATGGAAGTGCACAAATGAGCACTAGAACCAAAGTCAAGCATCCAACTGGATGCAGAAAAAAATCATAAGGTTAGACTTCAATAACGAGCATACCTCCAGAAGGACCTATCTCCTTCTTATTCTTGAGGGTGGCTAGGTATGTAGGGTAGTTCCGCTTCTAGTGGCCATCAATATTATAATGAAAATACTTTTCTTTGTCAGCGGCCTTCTTCTTCAGCTCTACCTTCTTTTTCTTTCCACCTTCCACCTTCTGCCTTTTCATAGACCTCTTCTTCTTCTTTCCAAAAGATTTTCTCTTGGAAGAAGTCCGTTCCATAGCAAGTACCGAGCCTTTAGAATCTTTCATAGAAAGCTCAGCAGTAACCAGCATATTCATAAGCTCGGCCAAAGTATTTTGAAGTTTATGCATATGGTAGTCATAATGAACTACCCATATGCATCAGTCAAGGATTGCAGAATTATATTATTCTGCAGATCCTAGTCTAACTTCACTCCAAACTTCTCAAACTCTTTCAAGTCCTTGATCATCATCAGATAATGATCTTGAACTGACTGTCCATCATGCATTTTAGCCTTAAACAGTCATTCAGTGATCTGATATTTGGTTGTGCGAATCTGTTCACCAAACAACTCTTGTAGGTGAGCCAACATTTGGCAGGCACTCTTGATATCTTCATGTTGGCACTGAAGCTCATCAGACATCGAGCCTAACATGTAGTATCTGACCTTGTTATCTTCATCCATTCATTTGTCAAGAGATGCTCTCTGTTCAGCGGACGGACGGGTTGGTAAGGTGGGGGGATCCTGATCCAATACATGAGTTAACTTTTTGAAATTCAAAATAATTTTGATGTTCTGGAGCCAATCCTTATAATTGGATTTGGTCAGTTTATGGGTGTCTAGGATACGAGCTAGTGGGTTGGATGCAGACATTTTTTTTTCTGTAGAGAGTTAAAGTTTTTAGTTAGATTTTGTAATTAAGATTTGACCAATTTGTTTAGGAATTTGAGTTTTAAATAAATTAGCTCCCACTATTTTCTTCGGATCCCTACACTTTCTCTGTAGAGATGCAAAAATTTTCACGATTAATGATTTCTAGTGGATGGTGCAATCCCACCAACTAACTCATCACCTCACCTAACATTTATTGGTGATGGGTTAGCCAATGAGTGAACAACTCTTTTTCAATGATTCTCTAATCATAGTGCAACCAAGCTTGGTCTCTAATTCATGAATCTCACCATGTTCGAAATATTGATCTACTTCTTTGTTAAGTCAGACCCACCATTTGCATAGATTGAATTCCTAATTGGGTCTCTCACCATATCCAGAATATTGAGTCCAATCCATCCTCCAGTCCATAGCATCCAATGCTTAATAGACATAGTTGCGTCTTTTCAGTGCAACTTAACCACTGTGACCAACCGAGATAATCAACCTCGAGAAGGGACCGCATATCTACAATGGTGGAAGATCTTGGACTTAATCTTTTCTTAGGAAGATTTAATTTAGATCTTTTTAAACTTGACTTGACATAGCCATAACCATTATGACTAACCTAGTGGTATGGGTTAGCTTAGATTATTAGTCACCTTAGATTAGGACTGAGCCGATAAATATGGTTAGGTAAGTGAGATCGGTGGAAGGGATGTGCCATTAACTAGATAAGAACGCATTCGAGTCGAGTAGCTTTCAATTAAAAATTAGTCAGTCATATTTGCCAAACTTATCTTAGACACCAAATTATTGAGCCAGAATCAATCAGATTAGCTTATAATCCAGACTCTAACCACTGAGCCTAATTAGATCTTAACTTGATCGATCATTCATGTGAGTTGACCTTGACCTAGACTTAATCCTATTAGGCTAATCAATTTAAGCACTCTTGATCCCATCTAACTGACTCTTGATTCAGTTTGATCAACCACTAGACCTAATTGAGCTACACAAGTCCGAATCTAATTTTATGAATATGTCTTAGATATGAAAATTCTTAATTTTAGATCTAATATATTTTATAACCTTAATTCTTAATTAAGTTTAGGGTTCATAAACAAAACATGTAATTAAAATCCTAGAATTTCAGGATCTAGGATTTTGCAGAAAATAAGTTTTTGATTTTTGATTAAGGATGAATGCACAGCACTCCTACACATCATAAGAACATCCCATTGAATGAAAGGAGAGGGCCTTTAAATCCTTCTTTATTCTTATGATCGGATGACCAAGGAGAATGCCTTAATCAGAAATATAATGAATCTATAAAACTAGTTAGATCTACATCATATATCACATATAAAAGTTGATCTAACTTAAAAATATATTTTGCATACATCTCATGTATCATATCATACATATTTTTAGATCTAAATTATCTCATAAACATCTATAAAATAAAATTTAAATTTGATCATATCAAATTAAATTTATTCAAGATAACTTTGTTGATCTATTCTACAACTAGTCTAAACATGCATCAATCATATCTCATATGAATAAATTAAATAAATTTATTTTCTATTTTTTATATCTAATTATAATATTTAAAATATTAAAAAATATTAAATAAATAGATCTAAAATTATAATTAATCAAATTAAAATTATGATGATGTTAGACTACATATAGAATAATTCTATTTCTAGTCTAGTCATACATCTCATACATCTTAGATCTAAATTATTTAATTTTTAATTTTTTTAATTTTAAATCTAATCACATATTATGTGATATCTAAAATTATCTAATTATTAAATCAAAATTAAAATAAAATTAGATCTGATGAACATTGAAACCTGGCTTCGATATCAGTTGAGGAAAAAATCCTATTTTTCGAATCAGGTTTGTTCAAATCTGATTGGATCAAAAAGAATATTTCAAAAAAATTTTATTTTAGATCTAAATTAGATCTAAGACTCTTCATATCTGATCTTATTAATTTGATAAAATAAAATAAAATTAAATTAAATCTAATTTAATCATATCTTTGTTATGGGTAATCCTATTATCCTATGATGATCCCGATGTTTGCCTAAGGTTCTGGATGTAGCCACGCAAGCACCTGACCTCTACCAGTATCGACTCAGGTAGGATCTAGAGATCTTCTTCTTCTCAATCTATTCTCCAAAAATTAGATTTAGATCTGATCTTGAAGGTCTTCAAAATGGTTTTTGAAGATCAGCCATTATCTCTTATAGCAGTGCTGCCTTGTTTCTTTCTTATCGCCTTTCTCTTGCTTGGATCGCACCAAACTTAAGCCCAAGAACTCTTGGACGTGAATAGGAGAGAGAAGATCTGAAGATGTTATGGAGAGGGAGAGAAGCTTTGCGGCATGGGCAAGGGTAGAAGCTTCCTATTCTAGGCGCAGAGAGGGTTTATATAGACCTTACTGCGCCATGCAGTGCCACATCATCCCAGCCAATCATGGCTCTTTGTGCAATCAGATCTAAATTTGATTGATGGAATAACATCATCTAATCCAATTAGATTAGAGTTCCTTATAAACCTCCTTAGGTGGCACCAAGATTGGTCAAACAGGACTCCTTGGTGCCACCTAATTTGAAATCATGAAGCAACCTGGAGTCCCATCTATATGGGACTCCAGGCATGATCCTCATGGGATGCATGCCTCCCTAGGCATGTGCCCCCTCCCTTTCTGCCTTTTAGTAGGGGGACAAAGCTCCATGTTCTCCCTTATGGGTGCATGACACATGGGCAGATGTCTAAGTATCAAAGGTCAATATTTAACCAAAGTCCAAAGACAAGATTTAGCAGGTGACAAAAAATGGTAGGTGTTATCTAAAATTCATCTCATAAATTAAGACAACCCTTTTCTGATCTGAACAAGCTTCAGTTAGATCAAGTAAAAGTTTCTGAGTGAGTCCAAACACATTTGGCTCAGTCGAGATAAGCTTTAATGATTGTTGAAGGAGAACATTAGGCTCAATCGTGTGCTAGCACGATTTTCTTGAACCTAATTAAATCTTATTCAAATCAATTGAACTGGATCAGTCCAATTGATGATATCTAGATCCAAATCCTTATTTGTATGACCCAGCTAGATTTAATTTCATATGGTAATGGGATATGTCGCGATCTCTATCATTGACATCATCGAAATACCTTTCGATGGATCAGGACTTTTCTGATTCAGATAATTAGTATGATCAATCATCCAAATCATTCTAATTGCTCCGAAAATCCACCAGTGACACCTAGCAGCATATGGTGGCAACCCATCAAAACTAAAAATGAATCTCTCAGTGTAGTTATCTATCTAATTAAGTTCCTCTATCTTGAGTTCCAATCGGATTAGGGTTAAGGTGATCTCATCAAACCCTAATTTCTATCATATGAATTAATCATTCGATTCAAGTTCAATGTGAAAACCCTAATAGAAACTCTTTCTATTATTTCACTCTGCCATGGCCATGAGCTTATGGACTTGATTCTCATGATCATTATAGGGTTGCTCCTCTTCTACCGAGGTAGATAGATCCTCTATTGGTGCAATCCAATTCATACAATGAACATGTTATAGCCAACATACACCTCAGGATTTTGAATGGCTAGAAGATCAAGTTATGGTGTAGTCAAACTATAACACCCTCAAGGTGAACTATCGACGCACCTCAGATCAAAAAATCAGACACACCATTGCAGCTTCGAGCTAGTCATCGATGGGAAGGTAGACTTCCTCGTGACTGCTCGAGGTGGTCATACTTAGTGTCCTTGTTCTCTAACGAGTACCTATACTCTCGCTCTAATTTTTCTACATCATAGACTCAAGACTCATCTATCATAAAGAAGCGATCGTACACCAACCTTCTGGATTAATCATCATCCTCATGATGATCCTACGATCGAAAGCATTTTATGAGTTAATAATGAAAATTCATGTTTTAAATTTTCAACTCTTGAAAATATAAGCTATCATTACCATTAACTCAAGGGATGTATCACAAACACTTTCAAATACACATTGTGATAGAAAAAAACTTATTTTATTATTTATAATCAAAATTATAATTTTATCCTTAGAAGTATATTATAAGTGTTAGCCAATCTAGCTTCAAGGGCACACATATCTAACAGTCTCCTAGCAGTAATTAGAAGAGCGTAAGTCAATTTTTCTAATTTAGAGTATCTGATCTCTGCATCTCTCAGGATCCGACTTATGTAGTAGATCGATCACTGCACTTTCGTTTCCTTCTTGACCAGGATTGCTGCCAAGGCTATTAGAGAGACTGCTAGGTTCAAGAATAATTCTTGTCTAGGCTTAGGCTTTGCTAGAAATGAGGATGAGTCGAGGTAGTTTTTAAGCTCCTCGAATGCCTGTTGGCTTTCCGTCGTTCAGCAAAAATTCTTTGGCTGCTTGAGAGCTGAAAGAAGGGCATGCATCGATCTTGAGAGAAAGTGGTTTAGAGATGCCATTTTTTTGGTTAGGCGTTGAACTTCTTTAATTATTTTTAGAGCAGTCATTTTCTGAATAGCTCAGATTTTCTCTGAATTTACTTCAATCCCACATTTTGATACCATGAATTCCAAAAATTTTTCTGAAACCACTCCGAAGGCGCACTTGTTCGGATTCAGCTTCATCTTATACTTCTTAAGTGCACAAAAGCTCTCTTCGAGGTCAATGACGTGGTTCATTGAAGCTCAAATTTTGATGAGCATATCGTCCACATACACCTCCATGTTGCGGTCGATTTGCTCCTTGAAGATTTTGTTGACCAAGTGCTGGTACGTTGCCCCTGCATTTTTAGTCCGAAAGGCATAACCCTGTAATAGTAAAGACCATGATCAGTAACAAAAGTAGTTTTTAACTCATCCTTCGATGCCATTCAGATTTGGTTGTAGCCGAAAAAGGCATCCATAAAGGTGAGGAGCTCATGGCCCGAGGTTGCATCCACCAGATGATCAATCCTGGGTAGGGGGTAGCTATCTTTTGGATAGATTTTGTTCAGCCTTTTGATATCTATACACATCCTTCACTTATCGTTTGCCTTTTTAATGAGCACCTCATTTGAGATCCAGCTCAGGTAGTTAAATTTTTGGATGAATTCAGCCTTGAGGAGCTTGTTGACTTCTTCCATAATTGCTTTCTACCTTTTTGGAGCATGGCTGCGCATCTTCTCTTTTACCGACTGACACATGGGATCAGCAGCTAGCTGATGTTCCATAACTTCGGTATCAATCCTTGGCATATCCACTAGGACCCAAGCGAAGATGTTTGCATTCTTTCGAAGGAAAGTGATGAGTTATTCTCGAACCTCGCTCTCTAAGTTAGAGCCAATCTGCATAGTGTGCTCTGCATTCCCGTCATCCAAAGACACAGCTACAAGATCTTTCGTAGGCTCACCCTGCTCCTCCGTAAGGTCATCGCGGATATCTAGCCCATCAATAAGGCAAAGATCGGATTGGATGTTTTCTATAAGGCAATGGAGTAACAGTGCCTTGTCAAGATCTGGTCTCCCCTAATCTCTCTAATTATGTAGCTCATTGAGAACTTCACCTTTAAGTAATAGGTTGATACCATAACTTGGAGTGCATTCAAGCCAGGTCGGCCAAGAATAGCATTATAAGCAGATGGAGCTTTTACGATTAGAAAATTGACCTGCACTCTAGCCAGCCTCGAGCACTACCCTGCAGCCACAATCAAAGATATTATGCCCTCAACTAGCACGACATCGCCGGTGAAGCCTACCAATGGAGAATTTATAGGTTCCAAATGATTATTAGACAAAGACATTTTCGAGAAAGTATCGTAAAATAAAACATCAGCAGAGCCTTCATTATCTATCAGAACACAGCACACATCATAGTCAGCAATGTTTAAAGAGATTACAACCACATCATTATGCAAAAATTGAACTCCTTGGGCATCTTCATTGGTGAAAGCAATGGGCTCCTCAATTCTCTGCTTCTTCCTAAGCTCTACTGATCTGCTAGCCTCCTCTCATTGAAGTCCCCTAGAGATGGTATTGATAATGCCGAGGGATGGTCGATCTGGCTCCTGCTCCTTTCTTCTCGATGATTTTGGCTGTGGCAGTGCCCTTGACCGATCTTTCCATCCCTCGGACTGACGTCGCAAGATTCGGCCGAGCCTGCCATATTTGATGAGCTCCTCGATCTTATCTTGGAGTTGGATACACTCTTCAGTGTCATGATCATGATCATGATAACAGAGGTAGTACTTGTTAGGATTGTGCTTGCCGGGGTGAGAGTGCATCCTCTCTGGTCTAGGTAGTTACTTCTTGATCTCCATTAGTACTTGCATTTTTGGAGCATTAAGGAGGACATAGTTGTGGAACCTTCAAAGGAGGGAGCCCCATCATGTCCTTCTATCCAGGCTTCCTTGCTTCCAAGCCTGGAAAGGAGTTCAAGCTTGTTTGCACTCAGGAGGTGTTCGAGAGCACAGTCGAGTTTCACTCATCTTTCCTTCCTTTGCAAGCTGGCCTAGCTCGTCAATTCGCAGCTCTATAGTGGCTTCATTATCCTTGGCCTTGAAGGTCTCTTCTGCTCGAGCATATCCTTCGGCCTGAGCCAGTATATTGGCAAAATCTCTGGGATACTTCTTCTCCAGGGAGAACAACAGATTGTTCTTCTGAAGGCCATCTTTTAGTGCGATCATAGCAATGGACTGGTCTAAATTCCAAACTTTCAGAGTAGTTGCATTGAAGCAGTTGACACAAGCCCAGATGGATTCTCCCTCTTGCTGCTTGATATTGACGAGGGATTTCGAGCCTCACCTAAGACGGTGGCTACTAACAAAATGAGCCACAAACTGATGGCTCATCTGATCAAAAGAGAAGATGGTATTCAGCTTGAGGGTCGAGTACCAATTTCTGTTTGCCCCTTTCAAAGTAGATGGGAAAGCTCGGCACAGGATGGTGTCTGGCATGCCATGGAGCAGCATCGTTATCCAGAAGGCCTCTAGATGGTCAACGAGATAAAATGTCTTATCATAGCTTTCAAATTGAAGGAGCTTGAAGTTCGATGGGATCGATTTTCACATGATGCGGTGAGAGAAAGAAGGGTCGATACAGATATCATTACTATGGAAGGAGGGTGCTTGGCAGAGTTCTTCGATCCGTTAGTTTATCTCTTGTAGTTTCCAGTCTAGATCCTCTCGATCGTGGACCTCCAAGATTTTTTAGCTGAACAGGGGCAAAGTCCCCCCAAGGATAGAATCATGATCAGAGCAAGGGCTCTCAACCCTCTGTTTTCCTTTTCAGAGGTTATCGACTGACTAGCCCAAGTCAGCCACCCCCAGACCAGATCACAGGATTCCAGAGAAGCTTATTCTGACTGAATCGATGTCGGAGGCTACCGCTGCTACATGGCATATATCGCTTCCATGAGGTCGCAAACCTATAGCACTAGCAGGTTGAACTGCTCTTCATCCACCATTGCTGTAGGTGGAGCTTGAGTCACCGAAGATGAAACTGGGGTGGGTAGATCTGGATGGGATTTGACCGCAGAGGTCGTCGACTGTTGGGTAGAAGCTTTTTTACGAGGCATCTTTTTTAGGGAGGAGGACCTCAAAGAAGAAGAAGAGAATTCTCTACTGAGCACTCCTTTAAGAATAAGAAAATCTCAGAAATTGAGGTTCGGGCCCTTCCTCTAGCGCCAATCCTATTGCCATAAAATCTGATCGCTGCTGGAGGAGCACCGAAGTCAGAAAAGATGAGGTTGTCGTCGATGATCTGCAAGATAAATCTCATCCAAAGCTCGAGATGGATGGCTTCGACAAGACCCTCTGATGATCAAGTCAGCTCTATCGGCCAACAGAGATGGAGTACTCAGGAGAAAAAATTGTAGGATATCGAGAAGGAGAAGAGAGCCTAGAGAAAATGTATCTAGAGAGTTTCTTTTATAGACAGAGCCTATAATAAACTGATAGCGATAGCCATAACTATCAGACGGTGTGCTACTCGAGACCACATGAAGTTTGTTACGGATGATAGTGTCTATTATCATGGTGTGCCAATCCATTAGGATTTAATAGTCAAAGTTCAGAGGAGCAGGTGCCAGTTGGTGATGAATCTTTAAGTTACATCAATACCAAAGGAGTTCGGACCCCTCTTAGGCAATCAATGGGTGAGTTGGTTTGTGTGTGGAGCCGGATTCATGCGGAGACCTTCCTAGGCGACTGCGGGGAGTTTGGCTGCTAGAGGAGTTCTGAAGAAGTTTGGCTGCTGGAGGAATCCAGAAGAAGTTCAGCAACTGAAGGTGTCCGAAAGGAGTTCGGCTGCTAGAGAAATCCGAAAGAAGTTCGGTTCCTGAAGAAATCTTAAAGAAGTTTGGCTGCTGAAGGAGTTCGTGATTGAAGCTCAAATCTTGTTGGCACAAGTTACACTGGGCTGAGCACCAAACTGAACTTCAGCGGGAGCGAGGTTTACCCTCAATAGATGTCCTTCTAGAAGATAAGAAGATAAATCTGATCTAAATTATATAAGGGTAGATCTCCCTATTATAAATAGGAACTATGTACTGATCCCTTATGAAAAATTAATTAATGAAAAAATAAAAAAAGATAAAAAAGGAACTTGATCTCTACTTTCAAAAATCTTTATTTTCTTTTAACCTTTTGTTTGAGATATCCAAGTTGAGTAGGTGGAAAAAAATCTTTCTTTTCCTTGATCGGATCAAATTGGTATCATAGCATCAGTCCTTTACATCTATAGGGACCTTAGTCATGGTCCAAACATGTGACTAATATAAACAACTAGAAGAAGGGCAATCCATGCTTCAAGTATATTAAAGGACAGAGACAAGTATGGCTACTAGTTCTTTCTCGATGCATGATAAGATAAAGGGATATGTCACATAATTAGAGGAAAAGATTACCCAACTCACCGAGATCATCTCAAGATTAGCAATATCTTCAATGCAAGCACAAGTGCCAAGAACTCTGGTTGTGAAACTATCTCCAACATCTAAAGAAGAAGATCCTCCATCCAACGAAGAGGATGAACAATCCAAAGGTATAAAAAGTATCTTTCTTCATCTATTTAAAATTAAAGCTCGAATTAATATCCCTATGTATAATGGGACTATTGATGCGGAAAAGTTAGATAACTGATTAGACCAGTTAGAGACTTACTTTACTATCTATAGATACTCTAGTATCCAAAAGGTACCTTTTGCTCATTGCAAGCTTTCTAGAAATACTCTCAAATGGTAGAATTCATATATAAGAAACAATAATATTTCCAATCTGATGTGGAGCAAATTTAAGAACCTAATCTAGAGGCAATTTTATTCAAGTACCTAGGGTACAAGTATAAACAGTCTGTTTAGGACTATTTTTACAAGCAAGCAATCTCCCTCGGGATCTCCTTCGATGATCTTGTAGTTCTCATGAAGTATGTTGGAGGTATCCATATGAGCATTTGAAAGGAGTTGAAGCTCCTTAGGGTTGAAAATATCGATGAAGCTAGCATGAAGGCCACGAGGATCGAGAAGAAAAATCAGCTTAAGGAAGGTAGAAAGGATGACAAATAGAAGAAAGGCAGTAATAAATCTAGCCAAAAGGGAGAGTCAGGCAAGAAGCAAGCCAAGATAACTCAAAAAAAAATATTGTGATTACTGCAACCTTCGTAGACACATTAAGGATAAGTGTTGCAAGCTTCACCTTAAATTAAAGCTGAAGAGGAAGAAGCCAAAGAATGACTATTAGTGCAGAATCTGGTTGATGATGGAACAAGCTAGAATAGGAGAGGATGAGGTCGCTATTGGTGACCTGCAAGGCAAGTCCTGACCAGAGTTGGGGGTGGCGTCGGTAGGACCCTCCGACGATCAAGTCAGCTCTTCTGGCCAATAGAAATGGAGTGCTCAAAAAATTGAAGTAGAGTTTTTAGCTTAGAGATAAAATATATCTGAAGGGTCCCTTATATAGGCAGAGCCTGTAACAAACTGATGGTGACAGTTGTAACTACATGGTAGTAGGCCGTTCGGGGTCATGTGGAGTTTGTTACAGAAGGTAGTGTCTGTTGTCATGACGTACCAGTCCATTGGGATTTAAAAGTTGGAGTTTAGATGGAGTAAACATTGGCAATGAAGAGCTTCAAGTCTTAATACTTTCAAAGAAGTTCGGATTCCTTTAAGGTCGCCCCCAAGTATGTTAATTTATACTAAGTTGGTAGCCAAATTCGTGTAGATGATGAGGTCCTTTTGGGCGATTGGGAGGCGGTAGACTGAACGGAGGCCAACTGAAGGAAGCTTAATCCAGAAGGAGTGTAACTAGAGGAGGTCATCTGAAAGGCGTGTGGTTGGAGGAGACCGTTTGGAAGGAGTGCGACTGGAGGAGTTTGGCCTGAAGAAGATCTGCTGGAGGAATCTAGAAGAAGATCCACTAGAGGGTTACTAGAGGAGTTTGGAGTGTATGCGGTTGAAGGAGTCTGCATAGACGATGAGGTCCTTCCTGATGAATGCAAAGAGTTCAGATGGATAGAGGTTGATTGGATGAAGGTCGATGGGAAGAACATCAACTGAAAGGAGCCTTGTGGGTGATTGGAAGAAGTTCGGCCGGTGAGAGCTTGGTTGGCAGTTGTGATGGGTGGACAACTATGATATACTTATGACTCAACCATTTCTTTTGAATCTCTACTATTTTCAGGACCATACGAAGACTAATAAAGTGGAGACAAGGTCCTTTTGCTCACATATTCAAGGTTCTTGGTGCAAGAATTCAAAGACCTACCACTCTCCATAAGTTGCAGAGGTTCATCTAGAGGGGGAGCTCTATTGATCCGGTGCTGATCCAAGATTGAACAACCTGGAGAGGTTCTAGTTTGGAAGGAGTTCAAGTAGCTTTAAGGTTGGCCAAGTCAAATTGTATTAAAACTGGACACTCAATTGCTCTGAGAGCCACCACCACTATTCGAGCTCGTTTGGGTGAGACCCGCGAGGCCTTGTAGGTTCTGGAGTTATTCGATGAAGTTAGTCATGGCTGCTATCATCGGATGAGATCATCCCAAGACTCGATACCTTCTCAGACTTTGGCAAGAGAGGGTTTACCCCCAACACAAGCCCCCCAACTCTCGAGTTCAAAATTCGAAAGAAGAAAGTGAGGAAATATGAGTGCCGAAGTCCTTTTCCACTTTTCGCGTCCATCGGAAAGAAAGTTTTAGCATTATTCATGCAGGAGCTAAAGCTTCTTTAATACAAGGTGATCCAAAAAGATAATTTTTGAAATCCCCATCGAAGCACTGCCCAAGGTATGGTACAATTAAGGCTCTACCCATTGCCAACCCTCCGCCATGATGAGTGAGACACGTGTCAACCTAGGATCGATTAGAGGGGACCTGCAATCATAAACATCTCGGGCTTCTATGGGTATTTAAGCTCATCTTCTTTCTTTGGAGTCTCATTTTGATCGAGATCTCCTTCTTCTTCCTTCGGTTTTTCTCTTCCTCCTGCTTGAGAGCTTTGGTTTCCTTGACCATTTTCTCCGATCTTAGAGGTTCTTCCACTTGACTTTGAGCGAGCTTGCCATCTTCCCATTCCTCTTAACCAACTTAGGTTAGTTTCGAAACACTCCTGATTATTCTTGTATTTTTGCACCTTCATTCATTTAGTTTCTTCAAGAAAGCCTTGAATCTTATTTTTTCTAATTTTTCAACAGTTTTTCCAACTCAATTTGATCTATATGTCCACCGAAGGATCCTGATCAACTTGTTCTGAGAGCTCAGCCCATCTAGCATTAATGGATCCATCCCGTAAGGACTCCAAGTTCATAAAAGTATCCTGACCATCTTTCATTCCTGACACCATCCCTTGTAAACTTTAGCATGCGAAACTTCTCTTGATCAAAATCCAGTTTTGAATTTCTTTTGAATACGAACTTGAACTCCCAGGTCCTAGTGATCGAGCCTACTCCCCTCTCCCGAGCCAAACTTGCTTATATGTTGAAACCCTCTATGCAGGACTTCAGCTATCAATACCCCCTTTTGTAGTAGACTTGTTTAGGTTCTTAAATATCTTCCTCGCTTCTATGGCTTCGAACTCATCTAGGTTTATCGTAGGGTTTCTTTTCTTATGCATCTTGGCTAAAGTCCAACCTACTATTTTTCTATTTCATAATTTCTTCACCTTCAAACATCACCTCACCACCAAAGATTGGTGGTATATATTTCTCCAGTTTGACAAAAAGGGTTGCTTAAGGGTGCCCCTTCTTTCATTCACAAATGGAAGAAAAAGTTATTTTTTGTTTCGTGTCCCTCTTTAGAGTTAGGACTTCTTTTCTAGGGGAATATAAGGGATTCGATTCGGCAAACTCCTGGGCTTGAGAAAGAAGATCGAGATTCGACTGACAAACTAAAGAACTATCGAGCTCCCTTGATTTTTAGACTCTTAGATGATCAGATCTTATTTAACCTTGGTCTCAGTCCCCTTGACCCAGCAAGTAGTCACCCGCAACTAGTCGATCGTGCATTATTTTTCCTTTTTTGACTTTTAACTTTCTCTATTGCAGAGATGACTACAGAAGAGCGAAATAGCTTGGCGAAGAAAATCAAATTCCTCAAGAGGAAGGATAGCTCCATCGAAAAACCTTCGAAGAGGGCTCATGCTGAAGAGCCAGTCTCGATCGTGCCAATCCAGGTAGTGCCCGCCCTAGATTTTGAAATGATAGCACCAAGTTTGGACATACTTGATGAAGCTGCTCCCTCTGCATCTCCTGAGCGAGGGGAAGTCATAGAGAAGAGGAAAAAGAAGGAGAAAAATATTGTCACCAAGAAGGTCAGGAGGAAAGTCAGGCACTTTAGCGGCAAGAGCTCTAGCTAGAAGCAAGATTTCTTGGATGATCAGGAGGTCGTCCACTCCTTGATGCAGGGCCGCCTTCTCCTGCACATCATTGATAGAATGGTCTGGAATGAGAATGTGGAGAGGTTCGATGAATCCTTCGCTACCTATCTTGAGGTAATCAACTTTTTCAAGTTTGCTGGAATGAAGTATGTACTTTCTAAGTTCTGACTTAATTTCTTTTCATTCTGTAGCTGGGGCATTACTTGTTCGCCCATTCAAGGATAGCTAACCTTCATCAGGTCGAGGTTTCTAAAGTCCTTCTGGAGGCTCAAGCAGAGGTTGAAAGGGTCCGAGCTGAGGTCGACTGTTTGAAGGCGGCCTCAGAGATACAAGCTGCAAAAGTTAAGCGCCTTCAGGAGGCATTGCGGAGAGAAAAAGAAGCTTTCGCGAGTTTGAAGGCAGCCTTGGCTCTTTCAGAAGATAAGAGAAAGAAGGTCGGAGAGGAGATCAACGACGAGAAGGAGCGTGCTGTCGAAGCCTTCAAGTCTTCCACAGCTATGGAGGACATCAAGATTGCCTTTGCTAAGTAGGCCTTTCTAGAGGGGTTCGAGATCTGCATGAGGAGGATCACAAAGAACTTTTCAGAAGTAGATCTTGACCTTCTGACGAACGAACCCAGTGAAGAGGCCAGTCCTTCTAATGTCAGTGCTGCCTCTCCCACCATCGAACCTGCCTCCAAAGCTCCCGAACCTATGGTTGCGGTCTCCGAACCTATTCCTAAACTTGGGGCCGCGAATGATGTGCTGACCTCGTCTACCACTGTGCCGCTCGAGGTTCAAAATTTTTGATGATTATATTTTTCTTTTCTTTTCTCCAATGTATTTAATCATTTTATTAATGCAATGAAAGTAAACTTCCTTTCTTCATACTTATGCTATGGTGAGTGTTGTTCAAAACCCTTCTAGTGACCCAAGTCAAGGCCAGTTATCCTCGATTGATGTCAAGCCACTATCTTAAGGTATCCCTCTGAGACCTATAGTTAAAAGTTTAAAAAGAAAAATCCATCACTTGAAGGAGAAGTTGAAGAAGATGGAAGATGAGCTTCAAAAATCCAGAAAGAATACTTCGGAGGTGACAATTGAGGTCACTCGCCTCTGCAAGTTACACATGAAAGATTCCGTAACCTTCAACATCAAGAAAGATAATTTTGAGAGAGAGTTGGCCAAGCTTAAGAAAAGTCCCAGCGATAAGTCTTGGGCGTTAACCACGAAGGTCAGCTCTCTCGAAGTTAAGCTCAAGACGACGAAAGAGAAAATCCTACTATTGGAGGAGAGTTCGCCATGGTCTTCCAACAAAGCCCAATACGAATGAGATTGATCTTAAAGATTTTTTATGCTCCAAAAGTAGCTGCACGATGCCGAGCTCATCGTCTTGAGACCTATCAATTAGGCTGGTGTGGGAGAATCTCCATGCTGGAGCAAAAGCTCCATACTACTAACAACAAGGTGGCTTGGCTTCAACAGTAGCTCACCAATAATTATCGATCCGGCACCAACAGGAAGTTGGAGGAGATTGCCTCCCTGAAGAGGATTACAGGCGAGCTTTTAGAATCAGTCAGGATGGAGCAAGCCAAAGTTCAAAGACTAAAGCTTCAGTTGATTTATGAATAGCAAGCTGTCAAGAATGTTGAAGCAGAGTCGGAGGTTCTGAGGAAAAGACTATGGGCATCAGAAGAAAACATTCAAAGAGCTGACAGGATGTTCCACGATAATTTGATAAGAAGAAAGGGGCTCAAGGAAGAGATCATCATGTTGAAAGAATCCTTGGTGATGGCCAGCAGTCCAAAGTTCGAAGAATTCGACCTCTCTTAGAATTTTGGCTTTTCTTTCTCCCTGTTGTAATCGATCTTATAGATCCTTATTTTGTAACCAACATTGATTCTAATGAAATGATACCTTTTTTCCATTTTTGCTCTATGGGTTGAATATCTGTCGATAACTCTGCTTTTCATTCTTTTCTTCTTTTTCTTTCTTTGTTTTTTTTTAAGAATGTGGTTGTCAGGGATATTTAATTGGAGATCTTTTTCTGTGCCTGGATGAGGTTCTCATTCTGCTCCTGACATAGTTGGTCTCTATTCTTGTTAGGATGAGATCTTTCTTCTACTTTTGATACGATTAGATTTTGCTTATGTTAGGATGAGGTTATCCTTCTGTTTCTAATCCAGTTGATTTTTCTTTGTTTCCCTATCAAGATGAGGTCCTTCCTCTGTTCTTGATGTGGTTAGGCTTTACTCTATCCCTAATTAGAATGAGGTCCTCCTCCTATTCCTGATGAGATTATTTTTTACTTTTGTCAGCATGAGGTCTTCCTCCTATCTTAGGTAACCTAAGGTCTACACTTTGCTCATGTTGGGACTAGATTCTCCTCCTATTTCCAACAGGATAGTAGAGGCCATTGAAAAGGGTCACTCTCTTCCTCTTGTCTTACATGATCGGAGGTCTTTATTTTGCTTATGTTAGGATGAGATTCTCCTCTTGTTCTTAATAGGATAGTGGGGGCACAAAAGGGCCGTTAAAAGAGCCTCTCCCCTCCTTCGATCTTAGATAATCGGAGGTCTTCGCTTTGCTCATATTAGGATGAGGTTCTCCTTCTTTTTCTAATAGGACAGTGGGGGCACAAAAGGGTCATTGAAAGAGCCTCTCCTCTTCTTCGGTCTTAGATAATCGGAGGTCTTCGCTTTGCTCATATTAGGACGAGGTTCTCCTCCTATTCCTAATAGGACAGTGGGGGCACAAAAGAGTCATTGAAAGGGCCTCTCCTCCCTTCGATGTTAGATAACTAGAAATCTTCGCTTTGCTCATGTTAGGATGAGGTTCTTCTTCTATTCCTAATAGGATAGTGGAGGCACAAAAAGATCATTGAAAGGGCCTACCCCCTCCTCTAGTCTTTGATAATTGGAGGTCTTTGCTTTGCTCATGTTAGAATGAGGTTCTCCTCCTGTTTCTAACAGGATAGTTGGGGCACAAAAGGATTGTTGAAAGGGCCTCTCCCCCCTTCCGATCTTAGATAACTGGAGGTCTTCGCTTTGCTCATGTTAAGATGAGGTTCTCTTTCTATTCCTAATAGGATAGTGGGGGCATAAAATGGCCATTAAAAGGGCCTCTCCCCCCTTCCGATCTTAGATAACCGAAGGTCTTCTACTTCATTTAAGGACAAAGTTCAATTAGGTCATTCCCTATCATTATATAATTTTGTACCAAAGCATAGAGATATGGAAATGAGAAGATTTTATTAAGACAAGATCACTGGTAATGCATTCGTAAGTTCTCCAAATTTTATGGTCGTAGGAGTGCTGCTCCTCTGAGCTCCTTCAAGTAATAAGTTTCAGGCCAGACGACCTTCTTAATTTCATATGAGCCTTCCCACTTCGGAGTGAGCTTTCTTTGGTTTTGAGGTTGTGAAGCAGCCGCTCTTTGAAGTACTAAATCCTCTGCTTTGAATACTTTGCTTCTAACTCTGGTGTTGTAGTAGCGAGCTACTCTCTGCCTATAGGCCACCATCCAAACTTGAGCTTTTTTTCATTTTTTCTCCAACAAGTCAAGGTTAGCCCTAAGGTCCTATGAGTTCTGATGCTCATTGAAAGCCACGACTTGTACCAATGAAAGTTTGAGTTCTACTGGAATGACCACTTATGTTCCGAAGGCCAGGACAAATGGAGTCTCCCCAGTTAACAATCTTTGGATAGTTCGGTATGCTTAAAGTACATGAAAAAGTTTGTCTACCTAAGTCTCCTTTACTTTCTTAAGTCTTACCTTGATACCTTGCAGCAGGATTCTATTAGTTACCTCGGCCTCACTGTTTGCCTATGGATGAGCTACTGATATGAAGTGGTGGGAGATATTCTAGCAAATTATCGCCCATTATCCGTTATAAGGATCCGAGGTAGGCCAAACCTGCAAATAATTGACTCTCAGATGAAGTTCTGCACTTTAGCTTCGATAATTTTTGCCAAAGGTTCGGCCTCAACCCACTTTGTAAAGTAATCAATTGTTACCAGTAGGAACTTCCGTTGTCCAGATGCCATGAAAAAAGGTCGAAGTATATCCATTCTTCATTGTACAAATGGCCATAGGATGCTCAGGGGTGTAAGCTCGGAGGCCGGTTGTCTTTGAATATTTACATTTATTTGACACTGGTCACACTTCCTAACATATTCCATAGAATCATGGTATATTGTTGATCAATAGTAGCCCCACCGAAGTAGCTTGTAAGATAAGGACTTGGTCCCGAAATGAATTCTATAGATTCCTTCATGCACATTCCATAGTGCAAAATTGACCTTGGAAGGTCAGAGATATTTTAAGAGTGGTAAAGAATATGACCTTTTATACAACTTGCTTTCATATAGAACATACCGGAAGGCTTGATTTTTTAATCTTTGAGCTTCTTTTGGATCATGAAGGAGAATTCCATCTTTGAGATAAGCAACTAGTGGATCGATTCAATAGGGCTCATAGTTGATCTACATCACGGACTGTTGCTCTTTCGAACTTGGGTGTTTCAGAACTTTAAAGAAGAACTCCTTGAGCAGTTCGATTGGGGCCAATGTCATCAATTTAGAGAGAAGGTTGGCCCTAGTATTTTCTTCTCTCGAAATCTACTTGATGTCAAAATGATTGAAGGCCGAGGTCAAGCTCTTCACTTGCTCGAGATATTTCATCATGTTTTTCTCTCGAGCTTCATAATTATCACTAACTTGTCCGACCACCAATTAGAAATCACTGTAAACTTGGAGTTGATCTGCTTTCAACTTTTTGGCTATCCTTAACCCCATAATCAGAGCTTCATATTCAGCCCTGCTATTTATTATAGGAAATTCAAAGTACAACGTGTATTCAGTAATGACTCCCTCCGAGTTTACTAAGATCAACCCAGTGCTTGCGCCCGAAGCATTGGAGGAGCCATCCATATACAGAACCCAGAAGCCTTCAGGAAGGTCTGCACTTTCTTTAGAAGAGCTCGACTGCAGCCATGGAATATTGATTTCATTCTACTCAGGTTCGGCCTTATCCAGGATAGTGCATTCTACTATGAAGTCTACCAATATTTGAGCTTTGATTGACGGTCGAGTTCGAAAGTTGATATCAAATTTAGTAAGCTCAATTACCCATTTTGCGATTCTTCTAGAAGCATGTATTTGATGAAGAACTATCTTGATTGATTGATCAATAAAGAGAGTTATAGTGTACTCCTAAAAATAAGATCGGAGTCTCCGAACTACAATCAGTAAAGCATAAGTTAGTTTTTCTAACTTTGTATACATGATCTCGACGTCCCTTAGGACCCGGCTTATATAATAGATCAATTATTGAACTTTTGCTTCTTCTTTGATTAAGACTGCTGCGAGAGCTATTGGGGAGACCGCCCGATAGAAAAATAGTTTCTCTCCAGGTTCGGACTTTGCTAGTAGGGGAGGTGAGTAGAGGTAGTCCTTGAGTTATTTAAATGCTTGTTGACATTTAGTGGTTCAACAGAAGTTCTTTGATTGTTTGAGAACTTGAAAGAAGGGCATGCATTGCTTGACCGATCTTGAGATGAAGCAGTTCAGAGCTACCACCTTCTTTGTCAGGCATTGAACTTTTTTTATTGATCTTGGGGCAGTCATCTCTTGAATGGCCCAAATTTTTTTCAGACTTCAATCCCATGCCTTGACACCATGTATCCTAAGAACTTTCTTAAGGTCACACCGAAGGCGCACTTGGTAGGGATTAGCTTCATCTTATACTTTTGGAAGGTGCTAAAGGTCTCTTCTGTTAGATATATGTGCCTTAGAAGCCAGAATTGGCTGACACTTGTAATACACTTCTAAGGGCAAAATTATAATTTTGACTAATATCAATAAAATGGGTTATTCTTTATCACATATGTGTATTAAGTGTCTGTGATACATCCTTTGAGTTAATGGTAATGATAATTCATATTTTCAAGAGTTGAAAATTTAAGACATGAATAATCATTGTTAACTCATAAAATGCTCCCGACCATAGGATCATCACGAGGATGGTGATTGATCCAGAAGGTTGGTGTACAATCGCTTCTCTCTAGTAGATGAGTCTTGAGTCTACGGTGTGGAGACATCGGAGCGAGAGTATAGGTACTTGTTAGAGAACGAGGGCACTGAGCGTGACCACCTCGAGTAGTCATTAGGGAGTCTACCTTCTCGTCAATGACTGACTTGATGTTGCAGTAGTGTGTCTGGTTCTTTGACCTAAGGTGCATCGGCAGTTCACCTTGAGGGTGTTATAGTTTGACTACACCATTACTCGATCTCCTAGCCATATGGAATCCTGAGGTGTATGTTGGCTATAGCATGTTCATTGTAGGAACTGGATAGCATCAAGATGGAATCTATCTACCTCGATGGTAGAGGAGCAGCCCTATGATAATCATGAGAATCAAGTTCAGAAGTCCATGGCCATGGCAGAGTGAAATAATAGAAAGAGTTTCTATTTAGATTTTCACATCGGACTTGAATCGAATGATTACATCATATGATAGAAACTAGGGTTTGACGAGTTTACCTTAACCCTAATCTGATCGGAGCTCAAGATAGAAGGAACTTAATCACACAGGTAGCTGCACCAAGAGGTTCACATTCAGCTCTGATGGGTTGCCACCATATACTGCTAGGTGTCACTGATGGATTTTGGGAGCAATTAGAATGATTTAGATGATCGATCATTCTAGCTGTTCGAATCAGAAGAGTTCTGATCCATCGAAAGGAGTTTCGATGATGTCGATGATAGAGATCATGACATATCCCATTACCATATAGAACTGAACCTAACTGGGTCACATAAATAAAAGTTTGAATCTGGTGATCATCAATTGAACTGATCCAGTTCAATTGATCTGAATGAGATTCAATTAGGTTCAAGGAAATCGTGCTAGCACTCGATTGAACCTAACGTTCTTCTTTTGCTATCATAAAAAAGTTGTCCTATCTGAGCCAAAGGAGTTTGTGCTCAATCAGAGGCCTTCATATGGTTTGACTGGAGGTTGTCCAAGTCAAAAAAGATTGTCTTATTTTGTAAGACATTACCTGCCATTTTTGGTCACCTGCCATTTCTTGTTCTTTGACTTTGGTCAAAAGTCTACCTTTGACTGGTCAAATGTTGACCATTGACACTTTGACTTTTGACCACATGTCATGCACCTATTGGAGAGCTGGTGGGGGCTTGTCCCCCTGCCAGAACCTGGCAAGGAGGAGGGCGCATGCCACCCTAGGCGTGTGCCCAAGTTGGAGGTGCCTAGGAGTCCTTGTTGGACAAGGACTCCATCTTCTTTTTGGATTCTAATTAGAGTTCTCCTAAGAACCAACTTTGACTGGTCTTAGGCACCCTCTAAGGAGGAATCCAAGGGGACTCTATTCCCACCAATCAGATTTAGATCTGATTTCATAAAGAGTTGTGATTGGTTGGGAAGAAGAGAAGTTGGATCACAGACAGTCTATAAATAAGACCCTGCGCCCAACCCAGATGGTGATTTGAAGTGATTGAAAGGAATCATAATTCCCCATGCCCAAGGCTGCCTCTCCCCTCTTCTTCCATGCCAAACCACCTTCTCCCCTTCCCCTCCACATCCAAAAGGAGTTTTAGATTTTTGGTTGGTGCGATCCAGATCAAAGAAAGGCGAGTGAAAGCTAGAAGGCTGCACTGCTGCATAGGACGACTGCTGATCTTCAAAAGAAGTTTTGAAGATCCTCAAAATCAGATCCAGATTTGATTTTTGGAGATGTGATAGAGAAGAAGAGGATCTCTAGATCCAGCCCAAGTGGATACCGGTAGAGGCCAGGCACTTGCGTGGCTAGATCCAGAACCTTCCGCTGCATATAGGATCATCAACGGGTAATAGGATTACCCATATCAAGGTAAATTAAATCTGATTTAATTTATCTAATTTTATTTTGATTTCCAAAATAATAATAATCAGATCTGAAATATATCAAGATCTGATTGGGATCAAGAGAAAAATTTTTGAAATATATCTCTTGATCTGATCAGACCTGAACGAACCTGGACCGAAAAATCAGGATTTCCCTTCAACTGGTATCAGAGCCAAGGTTCTAAAAGTATTTAGATCTAATTTTAAATTTATTTTAATTAGAAAAATAAATGATTTTAGATGTCACATGAGATGTGATCAGATCTGAAATCAAAAAAAATTAAAATTAAATGATTTGGATCTAAGATTAGAAAATATGCATGACTAGTTCTAAAATAGAATAGTTCTATAGAATAGTCTTGCATGTTTTCAATTTAATTTGATTAAATCATATTTTAGATCTATTTATTTACTATTTTTTGATATTATAATGGTTATAATAACATCTAAAAAATAGCAAATAAAATTATTTAATTTTAAACATCATATGAGATATGATTGATGCATGTCTAGACTAGTTGTAGAATAGTTCTACATAATTGTCTAGATTAGAATTTATTTTGATTAGATCAATTTAAATCTAATTTTTTAGATTATTATGAGATAATTTAGATCTGAAAATATGCATGATTCGATACATGAGATGTATGCAAAATATGCCATGATTAGATCTAATTTATATATGAGATATATGATATAGATCTAAAACTGTTTTGTAGTATTGCATGTTCCTGATTAAGGCGTTCCTCTTGGCCGTCCGGTCATAAGAATGAAGAAGGGTTTAAAGGCCCTCTCTTCTCCATTCGATGGGGTGTTCTTATGATGTGTAGGGGTGCTGCGTGTTCGTCCTTAATCAGAAATCCAAAACTTACTTTCTGCAAAATCCCTAGATCCTGAAACCCTAGGATTTATTGTGCATATTTTATTTATGAACCCTACTTAATTAAAAATTAAGATTATGAAATATCAATTAGGTCTAAAATTGAGAATTTCAGATCTAAGACATATTCATAATACTGGGTTCGGGCTTGGGTAGCTCAATTAGGTCTAAGCGGTTGATCAAACCGAATCAAGAGTTGGTTAGATGGGATCAACAATGCTTAAATTGACCAGCCTAATAGGATTAAGTCTGGGTCAAGATCGAGTCACGATCAAGCAAGACCTAATTAGGCTCAGAGGTTAGAGTCTGGATTGTAGGCTAACCCAATTGGTTCTGGCTCAACAATTTGGTGTCTAAGGTAAGTTTGGCACATACGACCGACTGATTTTTAATTGGAAGCTACTCGACCTGAATGCGTTCTTGTACGAGTTAATGGCATATTCCTTCCACCGGTCTCACTTACCTGGCCATATCTGTTGACACAGTTCTGATCTGAGGTGGTCAATAATCCGAGCTAACCCATGCCACTAGGTTAGTCATAATTGTTATGACTATGACAAGTCTAGTTTAATGAGACCTGAATCAATTCTCCCTAAGAAAAGATTAAGTCTGAGGTCTTCCACCATTGTAGATGTGCGGGCCCTTCCCGGGGTTGATTGTTCTCGGCTGGATACAGTGGCTCAGTTGCACCGAGAAGATGCAACCATGTCTATTAGGCATTGGATGCTATGGGCTGGAGGATGAGTTGGGCTCAATATTTTGGATACGGTGAGAGACTCAATTAGGAACCCAGTCTATGCAAATGGTGGGTCTGACTTAACTAAGGAGTGGATCAATATTCCGGATACGGTGAGATTCATGAATTAGAGACCAAGTTTGGGTGCACCATGATTAGAGAATCATTGAACAAGAGTTGTTCACTCATTGGCTAACCCATCACCAATAACTGTTAGGTGAGGTGATGAGTCAGTTGGTGAGACCGCACCACCCACTAGAAATCATTAATCGTGGAGATTTTCGCATCTCTACAGAGGGAGTGTAGGGATCCGAGAAAATAGTGGGAGCTAATTTGTTTAAAAATAAAATCCTAAATAAATTGGTCAAGTCAAAATTACAGTATCTAACTAGAATCTTTGACTCTCTACAGAAAAATGTCTGCGTCCAACCCATTGGCACGTATCCTGGACACACATAGACTGACTGGACCCAATTATAAAAGATTGGCTCAGGAACTACAAAATTAGTTTTGGGTTCCGAGAAGTTAACCCATGTACTTGGATCCAGGACCCTCCCACCTTACCAGCCCGTCCATCCATTGAACAGAGAGCATCTCTGGAAAAATGGATAGACGAAGATAATAAGGCCAGATATTACATGTTGGGCTCGATGTCTGATGAGCTCCAGCGCCAACATGAAGATATCGGGACTGCTCGCCAAATGTTGGCTCACCTGCAGGAGATGTTTGGTGAACAGAGTCGCGCAGCCAAATATCAAGTCACGAAATGACTTTTTAAGGCTAAGATGCGTGATGGGCAGTCAGTCCAAGATCACTGTCTGACAATGATCAAGGACATGGAAGAGCTTGAGAAGCTCGGTGTGAAGTTGGACTTGGATCTGCAGAACGATATTATTCTGCAATCCTTGACTGATGCATATGGGCAATTCATCATGAATTACCACATGCATAAACTTCAAAATTCCTTGGCCGAATTAATGAATATGCTGGTTACCGCTGAGCTTTCTATGAAAGGTTCTAAAGGCTCAGTTCTTGCTATGGAATGGACTTCTTCCAAAAGAAAGTCTTATGGAAAGAAAAAGAAGTCTGTGAAAAAAGCAGAAGGTGGAAGGAGCAAAGAAGAAGAAGGCAGAGCCGAAGATGAAAGCCGATGGCAAAGGAAAGTGTTTCCATTGCAATAGCGACGGCCATTGGAAGCGGAACTGCCCTACTTACCTGGCCACCCTGAAGAACAAGAAGGAAGGTCCTTCTGGAGGTATGCTCGTTATTGAGTCTAACCTTACGGTTTCTTCTGCATCCAGTTGGGTGCTTGACTCTGGTTCTAGTGCTCATCTGTGCACTTCCATGCAGGGTCTTGAGGATAGCAGGAGGCTGAGGGATGGAGACATGATCCTACGCATCGGTAATGGAGCAAGAGTTGCTGCAGTAGCCGTGGGAACATACCCTCTTCGATTACCATCTGGTTTAGACTTAGTTTTAAAAGACTGTTATTATGTGCCTGCAGCTAGCAGGAATTTGATTTCTGTTTCATGCTTAGCACTAAGAAGGCTATGTGATTACCTTCTTTAAGGACCATTGTAACATTCTTTATGAAAGAAATAAAATTGCAAATGGTTTCCTTATTAATGGTCTTTATCAGCTACATATTGATGTACCTATTCTAACTATCGAGCAAAACGTGAATGCCAAACGACCTAGGGATAGTCCAAATGATAGATATCTATGGCACCTGAGATTAGGTCATATAGCAGAAGATAGGATCAACAAATTGGAGAAAAATGGGCTATTGAGTCCATTGACTTTCGAGTCATATCCAACTTGTGAATCTTGTCTCCAAGGCAAAATGACTAAACTCCCTTTTGTTGGACATGGGGAGAGGGCCACAGATCTCCTTGCCCTAGTACATACTGATGTGTGCGGCCCATTTGATGTGCCGGCTAGAGGCAATTTTGTCTACTTCATTACCTTTACCGATGATCTGTCTAGGTATGGGTATGTGTATCTTATGAGACATAAGTCTGAAGCTTTTGAAAAGTTCAAAGAATTCAGACATGAAGTAGAAAAATAAACTGAAAAACCCATTAAGGTTCTTCGATCAGATCGAGGAGGTGAATACCTTAGCCGAGAATTCCTAGACTATCTCAAAGAAAAATGGCATAGTCTCTCAATGGACTCCACCAGGAACACCTCAACTCAATGGGGTTTCAGAATGGAGAAATCGGACTCTATTGGATATGGTTCGATCCATGATGAGCTTCACAGACCTTCCTGATTTTCTTTGGGGACACTCATTGTTAACTTCAATTTATCTACTGAATAGGGTTTTCTCTAAAACCGTTCCTACCACACCGTATGAGATATGGCACGGTAAGAAACCAAGTCTGAGTCATCTCAGAATTTGGGGTTGTCCGGCTCATGTCAAAAGACAACAAGCGGACAAGTTAGAGTTTAGGTCCTTCAGAGCTCGATTCATAGGATATCCTAAAGAGTCATTAGGATACTATTTCTACATTCCAGAAGACCACAATGTGATTGTGAGTCGACATGCCATCTTTCTTGAAAAATAGTTTATTCAAGATAGCGGCATTGGAAAGCAGATTAAGCTTGATGAGAAAGTCTCACAAGTACAACGAGCTAAGGACCAATTGGAACCAAATCAGGTTGAGCCAATAAGAACACTACCTCCTCCACCTCGTAGATCGGAAAGAGTTTTTCCGTCCCCCTGAAAGATACTTAGGTATTATTTCAGAGGAAAGTAGAGGAAAATGTTCCTCGTAGGTAATGGTGCTCATGGTGATGATCCCAAAACCTACAATGAGGCGATATCAGATATCGACTCCGAGAAATGGCTAGAGGCAATGCAGTCAGAAATTGACTCGATGCACTCAAACCAAGTCTGGACCTTGGTAGATCCACCAGAAGGTATAGTACCTATTGGGTGTAAATGGATCTTCAAGAGAAAGATTGGTGCAGATGGAAATGTGGAGACATTCAAGGCTAGACTAGTGGCAAAAGGTTATAGTCAACGCGAAGGCATTGACTATCAGGATACCTTTTCCCCAGTGGCTATGCTAAAATCCATCCGCACATTGCTTGCCGTTGCAGCCTATTTCGATTATGAAATATGGCAAATGGACGTGAAAATGGCATTCTTGAATGGATATCTTGAGGAAGATATCTATATGGAACAGCCGCTAGGTTTCACATCCAGTGATACTGATCACAAGGTTTGCAAGCTGCAAAGGTCCATATATGGACTTAAGCAAGCATCTCGGAGCTGGAACACTCATTTCAATGATGTGATCAAAATATTTGGTTTCATCAAAAATGAAGAGGAACCATGTGTTTTCAAAAAGGTCAGTGGGAGCGCTGTTGTCTTCCTCGTATTGTACGTGGATGACATCCTCCTTATTGGGAATGATATTCCCATGTTGACAATAGTCAAAATATGGTTGTCCAAGGAATTCTCCATGAAAGACCTAGGTGAAGCATCCTTTATTCTAGGAATTAAGGTCTATAGGGATAGACCGAATAGGATGCTAGGACTTTCACAGAAGATGTACATAGAGAAAGTACTAAAGAGGTTTAGTATGGAAAACTCTAAGAGGGGATTAATATCCCTTCAGACATGGTATTCATCTTTCCAAGAAGATGTGCCCCAGCACACCTGAGGAAATAGAATGCATGAGCAAGATCCCTTATGCTTCTGCAATAGGGAGCCTCATGTATGCCATGCTATGTACACGACCTGATATAGCCCATGCTGTGAGTGTCACAAGCAGATATCAGTCAAATCTAGGTGAAGAACACTGGACTTCTGTGAAATGTATCCTTAAGTACTTAAGAAGAACTAAGGATATGATGTTGGTCTTTGGTAATGGAGAACTCCAAGTCCAGGGATACACAGACTCGAATTTCATGTCCGATATAGATGATCGAAAGTCGACATCTGGGAGTCTATTTGTGTGCAATGGTGGTGCTGTCAGCTAGAAGAGTTCCAAGCAAATGGTGATAGCAGATTCCACCATGGAAGCAGAATATATCGCTGCATCAGAGGCTGCGAAGGAAGCATTCTGGTATAAGAAGTTTGCTGCAGAAATTGGAGTAATGCCATCAGATGCCATTCCTCTATACTGCGACAACAATGGCGCCATAGCCCTTGCTAAGGAGCCGAGGTCTCACCAGAAATCCAAGCATATTGAGCGGCGATACCACCTCATCCGCGATTACCTCGAGAAGGGTTATGTCGAGGTCAAGAGAGTCAACTCCATAGATAATGTGGCAGACCCACTTACAAAGCCGTTGGGCCAGCAGAAGATCGAAGCCCACCTTGAGAAGATGGGACTTAGACTTGTAGCCAATTGGCTTTAGGACAAGTGGAAGATTGTTAGATATATGTGCCCTAGAAGCCAGAATTGGCTGACACTTGTAATACACTTCTAAGGGCAAAATTATAATTTTGACTAATATCAATAAAATGGGTTATTCTTCTATCACATATGTGTATTAAGTGTCTGTGATACATCCTTTGAGTTAATGGTAATGATAATTCATATTTTCAAGAGTTGAAAATTTAAGACATGAATAATCATTGTTAACTCATAAAATGCTTCCGACCATAGGATCATCACGAGGATGGTGATTGATCCGGAAGGTTGGTGTACAATCACTTCTCTTTAGTAGATGAGTCTTGAGTCTATGGTGTGGAGACACCAAAGCGAGAGTACAGGTACTCGTTAGAGAATGAGGGCACTGAGCGTGACCACCTCGAGTAGTCATTAGGGAGTCTACCTTCTCGTCAATGACTGACTCGATGCTGCAGTAGTGTGTCTGGTTCTTTGACCTGAGGTGCATCGGCAGTTCACCTTGAGGGTGTTATAGTTTGACTACACCATTACTCGGTCTCCTAGCCATATGGAACCCTGAGGTGTATGTTGGCTATAGCATGTTCATTGTAGGAACTGGATAGCATCAAGATGGAATCTATCTACCTCGGTGGTAGAGGAGCAGCCCTATGATAATCATGAGAATCAAGTCCAGAAGTTCCATGGCCATGGCAGAGTGAAATAATAGAAAGAGTTTCTATTTAGATTTTCACATCAGGACTTGAATCGAATGATTACATCATATGACAGAAACTAGGGTTTGACGAGTTTACCTTAACCCTAATCTGATCGGGGCTCAAGATAGAAGAACTTAATCACATAGGTAGCTGCACCAAGAGGTTTACATTCAGCTCTGATGGGTTGCCACCATATACTGCTAGGTGTCACTGGTGGATTTTGGGAGCAATTAGAATGATTTAGATGATCGATCATTCTAGCTGTTCGAATCAGAAGAGTTCTGATCCATCGAAAGGAGTTTCGATGATGTCGATGATAAAGATTATGACATATCCCATTACCATACAGAACTGAACCTAACTAGGTCACACAAACAAGGGTTTGAATCTGGTGATCATCAATTGAACTGATCTAGTTCAATTGATCTGAATGAGATTCAATTAGGTTCAAGGAAATCATGCTAGCACTCGATTGAACCTAACGTTCTTCTTTTGCTATCATAAATAAGTTGTCCTGTCTGAGCCAAAGGAGTTTGTGCTCAATCAGAGGCCTTCATATGGTTTGACTGGAGGTTGTCCAAGTTAGAAAAGGTTGTCTTATTTTGTAAGACATTACCTACCATTTTTGGTCACCTGCCATTTCTTGTTCTTTGACTTTGGTCAAAAGTCTACCTTTGACTGGTCAAATGTTGACCATTGACACTTTGACTTTTGACCACATGTCATGCACCTATTGGAGAGCTGGTGGGGGCTTGTCCCCCTACCAGAACCTGGCAAGGAGGAGGGTGCATGCCACCCTAGGTGTGTGCCCAAGTTGGAGGCGCCTAGGAGTCCTTGTTGGACAAGGACTCCATCTCCTTTTTGGATTCCAATTAGAGTTCTCCTAAGAACCAACTTTGACTGGTCTTAGGCACCCTCTAAGAAGAAATCCAGGGGACTCTATTTCCACCAATCAGATTTAGATCTGATTTCATAAAGAGTTGTGATTGGTTGGAAAGAAGAGAAGTTGGATCACAGACAGTCTATAAATAAGACCCTGCGCCCAACCCAGATGGTGATTTGAAGTGATTGAAAGGAATCATAATTCCCCACACCCAAGGCTGCCTCTCCACTCTTCCTCCATGCCAAACCACCTTCTCCCCTTCCTCTCCATGTCCAAAAGGAGTTTTAGATTTTTGGTTGGTGTGATCCAGATCAAAGAAAGGCGAGTGAAAGCTAGAAGGCTGCACTACTGCATAGGACGACTACTGATCTTCAAAAGGAGTTTTGAAGATCCTCCAAATCAGATCCAGATCTGATTTCTGGAGATGTGATAGAGAAGAAGAGGACCTCCAGATCCAGCCCGAGTGGATACCGGTAGAGGCTAGGCACTTGCGTGGCTAGATCCAGAACCTTTCGCTGCATACAAGATCATCAACGGGTAATGGGATTACCCATATCAAGGTAAGTTAAATCTAATTTAATTTATCTAATTTTATTTTATTTTTAAAATAATAATAATTAGATCTGAAACATATCAAGATCTAATTGGGATTAAGAGAAAAATTTTTGAAATATATCTCTTGATCTGATCAGACCTGAACGAACTTGGACCGAAAAATCAGGATTTTCCTTCATCTTCAAGGTCGGCAATATGGTTTGGTGAAGCTTGGATTTTAACCAGCATATCATCTACATATACTTCTATGTTGTAGTTGATTTGTTCCTTGAAGATCTTATTCACAAGGAATTGATAAGTTGTACCTACATTTTTAAGCCTAAAGGACATGACCGTGTAACAATAAAGATCATGGTCAGTAATAAAAGTAGTCTTCTTCTCATCCTCTGGTGCCATCCGAATTTGGTTATAGCCAAAAAATACATCCATGAAAGTAAGGAGTTCATGGCCCGAGGTTGTATCCACCAGTTGATCAATTCTAGATAGGGGATAGCTATCTTTTGGATAGGTCTTGTTCAACTTCTTGAAGTCTATGTACATTCTCCATTTATCATTTGCTTTCTTGATGAGGATCATAATGGAAACCCAATTTAGATAGGAGACTTCTCGGATGAATTCGGCCTTGAGGAGCTTGTCGACTTCTTTTGCGATTGCCTTCAGTCTCTCTAGGGCATAGTTGCACATCTTTTCTTTCACTGGCCAATGTTTGGGATCAATAGTCAGACGACATTCCATAACTTTAGGGTCAATTTCGAGCATGTCCGCAGGAACCCAAGCAAAGACATCTGCATTTCTCTATAGAAAATGGACAAGCTGCTCTAGTAATTTCTTTCCTAGATTGGAGCCAATCTGTACTGTGTACTTCTTATTTCCATCATCTAAAGGGACTAAGATAAGATCTTCCATAGGTTCTCCCCATTCTTCAGTAAGATCATCTCGGACAACTAGCCCATCAACTAGACAAGGGTCTGATTGTTCGCCCCTTTGCAAAGCGATTGAGCAGCAATGTCTTACCAAAGCTTTATCTCCTCTAATCTATTCAATCCTGTAGCTTATTGAAAACTTCATCTTTAAATAGTAGGTTGACACTACTGCTCAAAGTGCATTGAGACCAGGTTGGCCAAGAATCGCATTATAAGCAGATGGAGCTCTTACTACCAAAAAATCCACTTATGCCCTGGACTGTTTTGGATATTGCCTTGCCACCATAGTTAATGTTGTTATTTCTTCGACTGGCATAGCATCGCCAGTGAAGCCCACCAATGGGGTACTCATTAGTCTGAGCTAGTTATTAGGTATGGACATTTTGGAGAAAGCATCATAAAATAAGATATCAATTGAACTTTCATTATCGATAAGAATGTGGCATACATCATAGTCTGCAATATTTAAAGAAACTACAACCACGTCATTATACGGAAACTAAACTTCTTGTGCATCTTCTTCAGTGAAAGCGATGGATTCTTCAGTCCTTCATCTTTTAGCTGATCCCTCGGATCTGCTAGCCTCCTCTCATCAAAGTCTCCTAGAGATGGTGTTGATATTGCCGAGAGGCAGCCAATCTTCTTATTGCTTCTCTCACCTTAGTGGTTCTTACTGTGGCAGTATCCTCGATCAATCTTTTCTTGCATTAGGCTGGCGTCGTAGGAATCGATCAAGCTAGCCCCGTCTAATAAGCTCCTTAATCTCATCTTGGAGTTGGATACATTCTTCAGTATCGTAACCATGGTCACGATGGTATAGATAGTACTTGTTAGAATTGCATTTGCTAGGATGAGTGTGCATCCTCTCAGGTCTCGGCAGCTGCTTCTTAATCTCCATCAATACTTGAGTTCTTAAAGCACTGAGAAGGGCATAGTAGTGAAATCTTTTGAGAGGAGAATTCCTTCATACCCTTCGATCAGGGCTTCTTTGACGATGAGCTCGAGGAGGGGTTCAGGCTTGCTTGCGCTCAGGGAGAGTTTGAGAGCACGGTCGAACTTCATTCGACTTCTTTTCAATAGTGGGCTTGCTAGACTCACTCATCTGCCACTCTCCTGTGGCTTTCTCGTCCTTCAATTTGAAGGCCTCCTCAGCCCGATCATAACCTTCAGCCCGAGCTAGCAGATCAGTAAAATTTCTGAGGTACTTCTTCTTCAGAGAAAATAGCAGGTCATTCTTCTGAAGGCCACCTTTTAGTGCAGCCATGGCAACTGACTGGTCCAGATTTTGGACCTCCAGTGTAGTGGCTGACGTAGGCTCAGATGGACTCCCCTTTCTTCTGCTTGATGTTGATGAGGGAGTCTAAATCTCACCTGGGATGTTGGCTGCTAACAAAATAAGCCAAAAACTGATGGCTCATTTGATCAAAGAAGAAGATCGTACCCAACTTTAGCATCGCGTACTAATTTCTAGCTGCTCCTTTCAAAGTAGATGGGAAGGCTCGGTACAAGATGACGTCTAGTGCACCATGGAATAGCATCATGATCCAGAAGATCTCCAAGTGGTCAATCAGATTGGAGGTCCCATCATAGCTCTTAAATTATGGAAGCTTGAGGTTCGATAGGATGGGCTCCTGCATAATTCAGACAAAATAGGGAGAATCGGTGCAGATATTATCGTGGTGAGCTGGGGAGGCATGGAGGAGTTCTTCAATCCATCGATCCATGTCCTAAAGTTTCTGATCGAGAACATCATCTTGGTCGTAGGTCTCGAAGGGCTTTCAACTGTAGATGGAGAAGGTCTCCCTAGGGGAGGAATCATGGTCAGAATCAGGGTCTTCCATCTTCCACTTCCCCTTTCTGGGAGTGATGGGTCTACTAACCCAATTATTGCATCTTGGAATAGTTTCTTAAAATTTCAATGGAGGGTTTTTTGGTTGTATTGCCACCGACTGTTGCTGCATGGCCTGCATCATTTTGGTGAGGCCCCGAACCTACTGCACCAGTAGGTTGAACTGCTCTTGATCCATCGTGGTCACCAATGGGAGAGGTTGCGGTATCGATGATGGTGCTGGAGCAAGTGGATTTGGTTCAAAATTGGCGATGGAGGTGGTGGATCTCTGAGTGGTTGTCTTCTTTGGAGTCATTCTTGAGACTAAGAAAAATCAAATGGAGATGGATCTTGAAGGATTAAAAAAGAGAGTAAATAGACGACTGAATACTTCTTTTAGAATAAGGGCTCATAGTGACCCTTTTTCTAGTGCTAATTCTGTTGGTGTAGAATATGGTTGACATTGGAACAAGCTGGAGCAGGGAAGGATGAGGTCGCCACTAGTGACCTGCAAGACAAGTCCTGACTGGAGTTGGATGTCGCTCTGGCAGGATCATCCAACGGTCAAGTCAGCTCTTCTAGCCAACAGAAATGGGGTGCTCAGAAAATTAAAGCAAAGTTTTGAGTTTAGAGATAAAACATATCTAGAGGATTTCTTATATAGGTAGAGCCTGTAATAAATCGATGGTAATAGCTATAACTACCTGATAATGGGCCGTTCGGGACCACGTGGAGTTTATTACGAAGGATAGTGTCCATTGTTGTGACGTGCCAATCTGTTGGGATTTAAAAGTTAGAGTTTGGATGGAGTAGATATTGGCAATGAAGAGCTTCAAGTCTCAATAGTTTCAAAGAAGTTTGGACTCCTTTAAGGTCGATCACATGTATATTAATTTGTACTGAGTTGGTAGCCAAATTCAGGTGGACGACAAGGTCCTTCTAGGCAATTGGGAGGCGATAGACCGAAAGGAGGCCAACTAAAGGGAGCTTCATCCAAAAGGAGTACAACTAAAGGAGATCATTCGAAAGGCATGCAGTTGGAGGATACCGTCTAGAAGGAGTGCAACAAAAGGAGTTTGGCCTGAAGGAGATCTACTGGAGAAATCCAGAAGAAGATCCACTAGAGGGTTGCTAGAGGAGTTTGGAGGGTATGTGGTTGAAGGAGTCTGCATAGATGATGAGGTCCTTTCCAGCAAATGCAAGGAGTTTAGATGGACAAAGGTCGATTGGATAAAGGTCGATGGGAAGAAAATCAGCTGAAAGGAGTCTTGTGGGTGACTGGAAGGAGTTCGACCGATGAGAGCTTGGTTGGCGGTTGTGATGGGTGGACAACTATGATACTCTTATGACTCAACCATTCCTTTTAAAGCTCTGCTATTTTCAGGACCGTTCGAAGACTAATAAAGTGGAGACGAGGTCCTTTTGCTTACATATTCAAGGTTCTTGGTGCGAGAATTCAAAGACCCATCACTCTTCATAAGTTGCAAAGGTTCGTCCAGAGGGGGAGCTCTATCAATTCGATGTTGATCCAAGATCGAACAACCTGGAGAGGTTCTAGTTTGAAAGGAGTTCAAGCAGCTTCAAGATCTACTAGGCCAAACTGCATTAGAACTGGATGCTCAATTGGTCTGAGAGCCACCACCATTGTTCGAGCTCATCTGGGTGAGATCCGCGAGGTCTTGTAGGTTTTGGGGTTATTGGATGAAGTTAGTCATGGATGTTGTCATCGGATGAGGTCGTCCTAAGACTTGATACCTTCCTAAACTTCGGCAGGAGAGGGTTTACCCCCAACACAAGCCTCTCTACTCTTGAGTTCGAAATTCAAAAAAAGGGAGTAAAGAAATGTGAGTGCCGAAGTCCTTTTTCACTTTTCACGCCCGTTGGAAAGAAAGTTTGGCATTATTCATGCAGGAGCTGAAGCTTCTTTAATACGAGGTGATCCGAAAAGATAATTTTTGAAATTTTCACCAAAGCGCTGTCCAAGGTATTGCACAATTAAGGCTTTGCCCATTGTCAACCCACCACCATGATGAGCGAGACACGTGTCAACCTAGGATCGATCAGAGGAGACCTATAATCATAACCATCTCGAGCTTCTATGGGTATTTAAGCTTATCTTCTTTCTTTAGAGTCTCATTTTGATCGAGATCTCCTTCTTCTTCCTTTGGTTTTCCTCTTCTTCCTGCTCGAGAGCTCCGGCTTTCTTCACCATTTTCTCCAGTCTCCTGGGTTCTTCCACTTGACTTTGAGCAAGCTTGCCATCTACCCATTCTTCTTAACTAACTTAGGTTAGTTTCAAAACCCTCCTTCTAATTATTCTTGTATTCTTGCACCTTCATTCATTCGGTTTCTTTAAGAAAGCCTTCAATCTTATTTTTCTGATTTTTTGAGGTTTTTTCCAACTCAATTTGATCTATATGTCCATCGAAAGATCCTAGTCAACTTGTTCCAAGATCTCAACCCATCTAGCATTAATGGATCCATCCCGTAAGGACTCCGAGTCCATAAAAGTATCCTGACCTCCTTTCATTCTTGACACCATCCCTTGTAAACTTCAGCATGCGGATCTTTCCTTCATCAGAATCTAGTTCGGAATTCCTTTCGAATACGAACTTGAACTCCTAGGTCCCAGTGACCGAGCCTGCTCCCCTCCTCCGGGCTGAATTTGCTTATATGTTGAAACTCTTCATGCAGGACTTCGGCTACCAATACCTCCTTTTGTAGTAGACTTGTTTAGGTTCTTAAATATCTCCCTCACTTCTATGGCTCCGAACTTATTTAGGTTTATCATAGGGTTTCTTTCCTTATGCATCCTAGCTGAAGTCTGACCTACTATTTCTCTGTTCTGCAATTTCTTCACCTTCAAACATCACCCCACCACCAAAGATTGGTGGTATGTATCTCCCTAGTTCAGCAAAAAAGGATTGCTTAAGGGCGTCCCTTCTTCCATTCACAACTAGAAGGAAAAATTCTTTTGTGTTTCGTATCCCTCTTTAGAGTTAATTAGGACTTCCTTCCTAGGGGAATATAAGGGATTCGATCTGACGAACTTCCAGGCTTGAGATAGAAGATTGGGATTCAGCATATAGACTAAAGAACTATCGAGCTTCCTTGATTTCCAAACTCTTAGACGATTAGACCTTATTTAACCTTGGTCTCAATCCCCTTGACCTAGTAGGTAGTCATCCGCAACTAGTCGATCATGCATTGTTTTTCCTCTTTTGACTTTTAACTTTCTCTATCATAGAGATGACTTCTGAAGAGCCAAACCGCTTGGTGAAGGAAATCAAATCCATCAAGAGGAAGGATAGCTTTGCTGGGGAACCTTTGAAGAGGGCTCGCGCTGAAGAGCCAATCCTGGTTGTGCCAATCCAGGCAGTGCCCACCCCAGAATTCGACGTGGCAGTGCCAAGTCTGGCCATACCTGATGAAGCTGCTCCCTTGGCATCTCCTGAGTTGGGGGAAGTCATAGAGAAGAGAAAAAGGAAGGAGAAAAATGTCGTCGCCAAGAAGATCAGGAGGAAGGTTGGGCACTCTAGCGGCGAGAGCTCTGGCCAAGAGCAGGATTCCTTGGATGATCGGAAGGTCATCCACTCCTTGATGCAGAGCAGTCTTCTCCCATACATCATTGATAGAATGGTCCAGAAGGAGAATATGGAGAGGTTCGATGAATCCTTCACTGCCTATCTTGAGGTAATCGACTTTTCCAAGTTTGCTGGAATGAAGTATGTACTTTCTAAGTTCTGACTTAATTTCTTTCCATTCTGCAGTTGGGGCATTACTTATTTGCCCATTCGAGGATAGTTGACCTTCATCAGACCGAGATTTCTAATGTCCTTCAGGAGGGTCAAGCGGAGGCTGAAAGGGTTCAGGCTGAGGTCGATCATTTGAAGGCGGTCTCAGAGATACAAGCTGCAGAAGTTGAGTACCTTTGGGAGGCATTGCATAGAGAAAAAGAAGCTTCTACGGGTTTGAAGGTGGCCTTGGCTCTTTCAAAAGACAAGGGAAAGAGGTCGAAGAGGATATCAGCATCGAGAAGGAGCACGCCGTCGAAGCCTTCAGTCTTCCATAGTTATGGAGGATATCAAGATTGCTTTCGCTAAGAAGGCCTTTCTAAAGGGGTTCGAGATCTGCATGAGGAGGGTTGCAAAGAACTTTATAGAAGTAGATCTTGACCTTCTGACGAGCGAAGCCAGTCCTTCTGATGTTGGTGCTACCTCTCCTACAGCCGAAATTGCCCCCAAAGCTCCCGAACCTATGGTTGTGGTCTTCGAACCTATTCTTGAACTTGGGGCCGCAAATGATGTGCCGACCTCGTTTGTCGTTGTGCCTCCCGAGGTTTAAAATTTCTGATGATTGTGTTTTTCTTTTCTTTTTCTCCAATGTATTTAATCATTTTGTTAATGCAATGAAAGTAAACTTCCTTTCTTCATACTTATGCTGTAGTGAGTGTTGTTCAGAACACTTCTAGTGACCCAAGTCAAGGCCAGTTATCTCCGATCGATGTCGAGCTACTATCTTAAGGTATCCCTCTGAGACCTATAGTTAAAAGTTGAAAGAAAAAAATCCATCACCTAAAGAAGAAGTTGAAGAAAATAGAAGATGAGCTTTAGAAATTCAGAAAGATGCTTCAGAGGCGATAGTTGAGGTCACCCGCCTCTGCAAGTTACACATGAAAGATTCCATGAGCTTTAACATAAAAAAAGATAACTTTGAGAGGGAGTTGGTCGAGTTTAAGAAAAGCACCAGTGACAAGTTCTGGGCATTAACCGTGAAGGTTAGCTCCCTCGAAGTTGAGCTCAGGACGGCAAAAGAGGAAATCCAGCTATTGGAGGGGAGTTCGCCATGGTTTTTTGATAAAGCCCAGCACAAATGGGATTGATCTTAGAGATTTTCTATGCTCCAGAAGCAGCTGCATGATACCGAGCTAGCCTATGAGACCTACTGATCGGGCTGGTGTGAGAAAATCTCCATGCTAGAATAAAAGCTCCATGCTGCTAACAATGAGGTGGCTTGACTTCAACAGCAGCTCATCAATAATTATTGATCTGGTACCAACAAGGAGTCGAAGGAGATTGCCTCTCTAAAGAGGATCATGGATGAGCTTTCAGAATCAGTCAGGATGGAGAAAGCCAAAGTTCAGAGACTGAAGCTTCAGTTGGTTTGTGAATAGCAAGCTGTCAAGGATGCTGAACCTTCAGTTTGACCAGAAGAGCTGACTTGATCATCGAAGGATCTTGCCGAAGTCACCCCCAACTCTAGTTAGGACTTGTCTTGCAGGTCACCAGTGGCAACCTCATCCTCCCCTGCTTTAGCTTATTCCAGCATCAACTAGATTCCAAACCAATAATGACGATTCTAAGAAGAAGAGAAAGGATGGTCGTTAATGTTGTGGAGGTTGAGGAGCTACCTGAACTTGAGCAAGTTGATCCTAAATTGAGCTTGATGGCAAGAAATCCCAAAGCAACAACTAAGGCAGATCTAAAGGTGTATAAGGAACTCTTCTAATTGAAGGTCTAGATGAAATAGAGTATTGTCAGGCTATTCTAGATCCTAGAAACTAGAAGAATCTGATCCCTCAAAAATCTAATTCAGAAGTTAGGGTTGTAGACCAAGCCTCATCCACTTTCTTACCCTCTTAGCTGGATTCAAAAGGACGTTGAATTGAAGATCATCAAGCAATGCACCTTCAAGTTTGTCATTGTTGAGAGGTATATTGATGAGGTAACTTGTAAAGTTGTACCTTTGGATGTCTATTGAGTTATCCTTAGGAACTCATATCTTAGGGATCAAGATGTAGTCTTCTATAGGAGGTAGAGGAAGTATCGTCTCATCAAGAACTGAAAAAAATTCATGATCAATACTTCAAAGCCATAAGAAAATGTAAACCTTACCATTGCTGGCTAGAAGAAGCATCTTGTTAATGCCTGTAGCAAGCTCGTGATGATGGTTTAAGAAGCTAATACTACTCATAATCGGCCAAGATCTCATCTTATGGCTCCACTAGCCAATCAAATGGGATTGAGACTGAAGAGCAATTATCATAGACATCATCGATAGCAAGAAAGGATAGTAAGAAGCGTCCCTACCACAAAGTCGAGATACGAGAGCAAACTAAGTGGTTTTCTAGGATCAAAGAAGACCAAGGTTAAAAATCATCTTTAAGCAAAGTCAGGTGATTCAACCATGGATGGGGAAGTAGGTGTTTTCCCTCCTTCACTTCTAATCTAGTGGGAGCTAAATCCTCTAATAAAGAGAGCTCTAATCTAGCTAGATCATCGACTTGATGTGGACTATTTTGACTACTACGAGTATATAGAAGGATCACCAGACTCGATATGAATCACTTTCACCACTATGAGGACTTGATGTGGATCATGTTGGCTTCTATGAGTAGAGCTAGATAGAATCCAAGAGCAAAATTTGCTACATCAAGAAGTCAAATTGCGTGATAGCTCGGTCATATGATGCTCGATTGAGATGTTTTTTTTTTGAAATTAGATATCTTTTTAAGATCTACAACTTTGAGATAGCTCTTAAAGGGGCTAAATGGGACCAAGATTCCATCATTTAGATCTCAAAATAGGCTAGTCAAATTGAAACCTTTCTTTTCAGAAAAGACTTTGATCAAAAATTATCTTTTAATCTATGAAGAATTAAGTGAAGTAATATGAGGCAAAATTGATGTAGAAGTTAAGATCTATTGATAAATACCATGAATATATAAATAAAAAATATTAAAATATATATTAATTGATATTTATTTTAAGAATTGATATTTTTTATTTATGTTTTATAGGAAAGATCCTCATCAATACAAAAAGGCCAATTAATGGGTTAAAATGGATCAAATCAGCCCACACGAACCCAGTGCCCAACTAAAGCGGCCCAACATGCCAACGCCCAACTCAGCCCATTAGCTGCTCGATGATGTCATCATGATGTCACTTTTCACATGGCTCACAAGGGGTCAAGGCGGGGTAGTGGACCCAGCTTACATGCGGTCTACGAGTAGAGCTTCATTAGGTGCTAACGGATGGCTCTCAGCTTTGCCAGTTGGTATCCAACAGTAGGGGTGAGTTTTTGGTTTGATCTAAGATATCCCAGGCCTCTTGAGCGTGATTGAACAGCATTCGATGGCTTGATGGACTGATCTAATGGCCCAAAATTGATCTGGGCATTGAATTGGAGCTAGCTAATGATTTTTGATGGGTTTTAAGCGTTCGATGGTGATCCAATAGCCAGAATTCAATAGGCAAATAGAATTCGATCCAAACATCAATTAGACTTTAGGAAGGATTCTAAACATCCTTGTTTTCCCTTTGTTTAAGCCTCCTTAGGCCACCAAGCTGAGAACACCTCTCCTTAGGGGATTAGCCCCTCTTTACGCCCCTCAACCTCCTCTCTCCCTCTCTCTTGTTTCTTTCTTCTCCAAATAGAGCCCTAAACAGAGCCTTCTCTCTCCTTTTTTATTTCTTCTTCTTTCATCTTTCTCTCCTTTCTTCTTCTTCCATCCTTTATCTGAGGAGTTCGAAGATGTTGGAAATTAGCAGATCATCAACCATGCATGGTTAAAGACCTAAATTCTAGAAAAGTAGATGAAGTTTTCGAGCATGGATTATAATTTTTTTTATTTTTTATAATTTTTTTATGCAATGAATAATATGTTCTCCTGCTTAGTTTTAAATTTTATTCTTCATGTATGAGATCTTGTGTTAACATGCTTTCTATTGATTAATATCTTGATAGGCTATTTTTATTGAGATGGGTTATAATCAAGAGATATAGTCTGTACTAAATTTAATAGTTTATGTTAGAGAAAAATCATTAAAAGCCATGTTATGAATATTTAGAAATTAAAGGATTGAATAATTTATGATTCTATAAGGATGAGTCATGATCAAGAGATATGATTCATGCTCCAAGAAAATAAGTTATAATCATAACTAAATTCTTAAAATATAAATTCTTACATTAAAAAGAATTACCATAATCCTACTAAAGGTGGATTTGAAATCCTAGAATACCTTTAATTAATTCTTAAATCCTAATTAATTAATATTTGCTTCTTGTTATTTTAATTTTTTAAATTTAAATTAGTTCTCTTTAATTTACTTTTTTAAATTTTTAATTAACTTTAAATTTTATTTTATTAATTAAAATTGAATATAACTTAGCCTATAATCCTCGAGAAAATCGACACCCAACTTACTGCTATTCTAATCAATAGTAGGATCGAGTTAATATTATCTTTGATGTTATAATGACGAGCATCATCTATCTTCTATAAAATTTTAGTTTTTTTTCATGATTTTTTATATTTATCATATTTTTAAGAGATCTAGTCTTATTTAAACGAAGAAGAGGAGCCCAACCTAAATTGTTCAAGAATGGACATCCTTCTAGAAGATAGAAAGAGAAATTCGATTTAAGTTATGTAACGACGAATCTCACTATTATAAATAAAGGCTATGTACCATAGTTTATAAGATAAAAAATTAATTAATTAAAAAATAAAAGAGAAAGGAAAGGGACTTGATCTCTACTTTTGAAAATCCTCCTCTTTTTCTATCTTTTTCTTTGAGAGATCCGAGTTGATCGGGTTGAAAGAAATCTTTCTCTCTAATCGAATCAGTAAGAGACTCTCGATCCTTAATTATTTTTCTTCCCCACCATCCTTGGTCTTAGGCTACCATTATCAACTAGCATATCACCAGATAATTATCATGTTTTGATCCAAATTTTGGATGCTCTATTCTAAGTTGGGTTTTTCCTATTTTAGTGTTGAATACCAGTCTTATTTATTCTTTTTTGATTATTTCTATTAGCAGCACTTGTCACTAAGGCCTGGGTCCGATCCCTTGCAATGGCTTATAGTTGTGGCTAGAGCTTTGATTGTCGAAAGGCCATGGATGTTAGGATATGGGATCGAAACCCTATTTTGATGAAGTTTGATTTATGTTTCCACTGTTGGCCACTATCGTCGCCAACCATCAACAACCACCATCAGTTCTGGCTTTCACCATCAGCAGTCATGGCCACCATCAGTTTTTCTATTCTCAAAAAAAGTGTACTCAAGTTCCTTGTCTTGCCAGGAAACCAAGGAGAAGAAAGAAAAGGAAGAAAAAGAGAGAGTTTCTCTCTTTCCCCACTTCCTCTCTTTCTCTATCCATTTTTCCCTCTTTACTTTTTCTCTCTAGAATGCTTCTTTGTCTAGATTGCTTTTCTCTCTTGACTATCTTTTAATGGCTTTGATGGACTATGGTGAAAGAATCCTAACCATGGCTCCTGGATAGCTACCAACACCCACCTTAGCAAGGCTAAATACTATAGACTTGATCACTCATCATTTTTGAACCATCTATCCCCTAGTTCAAGCTTAATTAGATGACATCGGTATGGTCGGATCGATCGAGATGTTGAGCACTTTTGCTTAATCAGTCCTATGATGGAGTTGGAACTTAATTTTTTTATTCTTAAAATATTAGTGGTTAAATTTTGATTAAAATATGATTTTTATTCATAGGTTCTAAAGGACCCTATCAAGATTGATTAAATCATCCATTCATTTTTTCTACAAAGGTAAGTAATAAACCATCTTCTAAAGATATTTCATTTAAATAATCTTATTTTTGAAAGTAGATAAACTAGTTATTGATTTAGGTTTCATTTATAAAATTATATTTTGAATGGGAAGTTGATAAGTATCATAAAATCACCAATAAAAGTATTAATTTATTAATTAATTTATATTTATTTTAAAAATTAATAATCAATTTATACATATTTTTAAGAAATTAATATTTTTATTAATTAAAAATAATTAAAAAATAATAAAAATAAAATATTATTATCAATAAAAAGAGCTTATTTTTTTGATTGTAATGAAATAAGTTTAAAGCAATTCAGAGCTAAAATGGACTAGATACAAATTATTTTAAAAAAAAATAAAATAGAAAAGAAAAATGGCTCAATCGGCTCCGCAAAATAAGCCACCAAGCCAAGCCAAGCCGTCAAAGCCGACTCAGCTGCAGAAGTCGCCAGTCGGTCCATGATCTAGGCATAGACCACCAGCTCAGCGACAATCAATGAATCATGGAGCGACACGTGGTGGAAAGGGTTTACAGAAAATCTATCGCGGCTCATAGGGCATTTTGGTCTTTTCACTTGATGATAGGAGGCACTAATTGCTATAGTGTGTGGTGCAGTCGGTCCATGCGGTCCATGGGAATAGTAAGTTCACAATCGTGTGGCTGTGGTTGCTTGCGGTCAAGATCCAACGGCGATGGTTGGTTCCAATTTTAATTCAAACTCTAGGAGCCATCCAATGGTAGCGCTCAACCCAGAAGATGATCCAATGGTCCAAGAAGCTTTCGACTTGATTAAAACACCCAGAACTCGATCCGATAGCCAGATTTCCTCCTAATTAATGCAATCAGATGGTCAAAATTTAATCCAACCTAATCTGAAAGATTTGGGTATTTTTTAGATCATTTGATCCATATCTAACGATTAGATTTCATCCAGAGCAATAAAATTCGTCCAGCACTCTTTTTTATCCAAATTTCACTCTGATTTCTTTCTATTTTGATGATTAAAATATCTTTTAGTCCCACATTTCTTACAAAAAAACTCTCCAGCCTTCCAACAGCTATAAATAAGACCCCTGGCCTCCAAAATTTATTATCTTCAATTAAGGTGAAGCTTTGGTACAAGGTAGAGCTAGGCTTTGGTTAACGGCTGCTTCGAGGCAACTAGTGCCGAGAGGAAGAGCTGGGCTTCTACACCATCTTTTCGCCAATGCTGATCCAAGATCAAAAATCAAGCTATTTTATTTTTTCTTTTTAAATTTCATGTATTTAAATCCTAAAATTTTAATTAATGTAAATTCTATTTTTATACACTTTAATATCAACTTTTTATTTTTATTCTAATTTAATTTTTATACTTTAATTATTCATTTTTATTTTATTGCAAGTAGATGCTAAGATCTAACTAGTAGATCTTAGTACCAAGTTTAAATTTTTGCACCTTTTTATTTTTCGACTTCACTTTTGATTTTAAAACTCTTTTCTTTTCTTTTTCTTTTGTAAAATCAAAGATTTCAAATCTAAAATACTACCTTTTTTATGGATTCAACCTGACTCACCACTTGCTATCTATTTTTAATTAATTTAAAAAATCAAATTTAAACTAATAAATATGGTGTCTTAATGACAACATTGCGCTTATCGAGTTATTGATGTCGTTATCTGAGAAGGCATGAAAATTAAAATTTTTAATTTTTTTAATTTTTTATGGATAAATTATAAATAATTATTTATTTATTTTTATTTTTTTATAAATATTGCTTACTAACTTTTTATTTATTTATTTTATAAAAAAAAAGAAAAGGAAGAAAGCATCTAATCTTGTTTGGTGAGATTAATCCTAACCCTAGTCCTTTTTTTATTATTTTTTTTATTTTTAAATTAATTTAAAAAATATCCACTTAAACCTAATTAAGAGCTTCATGATAAGAGTAGAAACCCTAATTGCCATCATATTAGTTTTTAATTTTATTTTTGGTGATTGCTAGAGGCAAGGTGAGCTTTTCAAAATTCAATTAATTACATGCATCTAATTTAATTGCATAGAACTCCTTGCTTGAAAATTTAAATATACATATCATATTGAATCAATTTAAGGACAATCCATTAAACAAGATAAGATGGGGATTTGATCATCCTTCCTTGGCCCACAAACAACCAATCCTCATATTGCATTAACCCAAATCTTAACTCTTAAAATCAATTAGACGTCAATCCTTAAGGATATTCGAGCTTAATAGGACAAGAAAACCTTAGAGTTGGACTGGATTTAGATTGGTTAATTACTTGGTGTCTAAGGCAAGTGGTTCAAAAAAGATGATTTTCAATGGTTCCATTATCTGATCTGGCCAACTCTGTTGGTGTCTAAAGAAAGTAACAAGCAGGAAACCTCCCACATCTTATACTTACTTGGTCGAGTCAGTTAATCAGTCTTGAGCTTGAAGGGCTTGAAGATGACTTTGATAGTTAGGAGCTATCTAGATCTAGGATAATCCTTAGTCAGGATTGATTGACCAACTTGATTGTTAACCAATATTATCACTAATTAAAACTAATTCTTCTCTCTCTTCTTAGCTCTAGGACTCCTTATGACCTCTTCTTTAGAACTTTTACTTCTTTTTTCTTTTTCTTTCTTTTCAAAAATAAAATAAAATAAAATAAAAATTAAATTAAAATTAAATTAAATTAATTAAAAAATATTAAAAATAATAATTAAATTAAAAATAATAACTAAAAAAATTTAAAAAAATTTAAAAAATTTATTTTTTTAAAAAATAATAATATAATAAAATATTAAAAAATATTAAAAAAATTTAAATAATTTTGAACCATACATTAGGGTTATACTAATACATGCACGGTAGAAAATCATTTTTTCTGATTTAGTTAAACTTAATTGAATGATTAATTCATATTAAACCTGATAATCAAATCGCTGACCTGAACCTAATAGTCCAAAAATTAGATAAAGTTGACCTTCTTGCCCAGAAATTAGATCAACTCCTAATCCTAGGTCAACAATCTCCTATACAATTCACATGACCTTCTAATTATCAGGAGTTTTGTTCTATTTGTGCTAGCCCAACCCATCATGTGAATGAATATCCTATTGCTCCATAGTTTCCACATTTTATCCAAGAACAAGTTCAAGGTGCTCAAGGTTACTCCAAATTGATTAATGATCCATTTTCAAATTCATATAATCTAGATTGGAGCAACCACCATAATTTTTCATGGACATCCCAACAGACTCAGGCTTAGATCCAAATTTTACCTATCCAAAACAATCGAAATAGACTCTAATACCAAAACTATGCCTATAATAATGGTCAGCCTAGTCAATTTATTCAGCCATCATATAACAATCAGCTATCATACCCACCTCCTCAATAGACCAATCTAGCTGATGATAGATTTAACCAATTTTAATAATTAATTTTGAATCAACAATAATCGATCTTGACTCAACAAGAATCTATTGCCAAGCTAGAAGCTTAAATAGGATAATTAGTTGAGTCTAATACGAGGAGAGAACTAGATCAACTACCGAGCCTATCAATTTCAAACAACCCACCTAATGTCCACCAACCATCTAGACCAAGTTATCAATTTAATGTCTCACTTAAGAATCCCCAATTTGAGAATGCCAAAGTAATTCCTAAATTTAAAAGCTATAAGATTCTTATGGACCCATACTAAGATCAGATGAGAGAGGCTAGTACTGATGCTAGTCAAAATAAAAATTTAGAGAAATAGGTTAGTACTGAGACTAACCACATAGAAGAATCTAAGTTCGAAACTAGTACTGATGCTGGTTTTAGTTTAAATGAGATAGACATAGGAAAAAAGAGAATAGATGATTTACCTGAGACTTATAAACCTAATGTCCTGTTCCCTTCAACTCTAGAAGCTGATTCTTCTTACAGAAATCAAGAGGCATGTAATGAAGTTTCAATGAAGTCGTTTAAGCAAGATCACATTAATTTACTTTCAGAATTAAACCTACCTTTAGACACCCTTCCAGTATCCAGTGCATTAAACTTAACTCCTAATTCAAAAACTCAATTCATGATCATTTTAGAAGAACAAATAGGAAAAATTCTTAATAAACATGGGTCTGATAATGGGGTCATAAATTATATCCCTAATAACAACGATTATATCAATAAAGGGATAAAAAATTATCTTTCTAAGATTGGCAATCCAAAACCATTGGAATTTGTCAATCTAGTATTTGACACAGGATAGTAAGTTGCATTGTGTCTAGCTGAAGATGGTAAATTTAGTGCTTGTTAGGTGGCAACCCAATATTTAATTTTTTTTAGTTTAATTTATCTTTTTAGTTTATTTTTTTTAGGATAATTTGAATAAGTTGGAGAGAGAGCTTAAATTTTCAAAAGCATATGCTGGAATAAATACATTAAGTCAGGTATATTCTTTCATGTTTTTTATTACACTCTTTATTTTTTCTTCTTCATTGAGGATAATATCGATTAAGTTGGAGGAGAAAAATAAAAATCTTAAAATTTTAAGTTCTCGATAAAGTTAGTATTTAGTATTTAGACATCTGATTATGCTTAAGAATCAAATTAAACTAAGCATTTTTAAAAGAAAATTGATGCACAAATCAAAGAATTTATGAGATATTGAGGAATCAAGTATTAAAAAAATCCAATAAAGAGTTAAGTCTAAAAAATAAAAAAAAATTTCTTTGAGCATTTTTAATTTTTTCTACTAACATCAAAGAAAAGTCTACTTCTATGGGCTTGTGTAGGGTAACTATATATTTCTTCATATAAAAAAAAATTATTAAAATAAAATAATTTTCAAGTACTTCTTACAGAGTAATCGGGCCTCCTTGCCTAAGCAAGTATTGAGTTTCGCATCAAAAGATGGAAAGAGGAAAGAACCTCATTGTAAAGCTAGTCTTAACTCATAGCCTATTTGATTTGAGCTAGTAAGCCCGAGGGATATTCTATACCTAGTGCCCTAAAGCCAACTAGTTTGGAAGTCATTGGTCTAAGACTCGCTACATAAATCAAATAAAAAGCTTAAGAGATTATGATACAAAATAGCAGTACAATATTAAAAAAGATAATAATAATAATAAATGAAAGATGGAAGTAACAATACACTTGCCATATAAAAGTTTAGATAATTCAGAGATAAAGATGGGATAATTTAGAAAAAGTTTAAAAAAATTTAATATTTTTTATTTAATTTTTTATTGATAAATATTAATACTCCAATGATATACCTCACTTATACTTTATTGAGTATCAATGGCCATTTTGAAAACTACTTAGATAAAATTTGAAACTCTAAAGTTAAAAGATATCTAAAATTAAATTCTTTCTTTACTCGAGGATGAGCAAAGCTTAAGTTAGAGGATGTGATAAGTATCACAAAATTATCAATAAAAATATTAATTTATTAATTAATTTATATTTATTTTTAAAAATTAATAATTAATTTATACATATTTTTAAAAAATTAATATTTTTATTAATTAAAAATAATAAAAATAAAAAATAAAATATTATCATCAATAAAAAGAGCTCATTTTTTTGTCATAATAAAATAAGTTTGAAGCAAATCAAAGCTAAAATGGATTAGATATAATTTTTTTAAAAAAAATTAAAATAAAAAAGAAAAATGGCTCAGCTGGATCCGCAAGCTAAGCCACCAAGCCAAGCCAAGCCATCAAAGCCGACTCAGCCATAGAAGCCGCCAGTCAGTCCACAATCTAGGCATAGACCGCCATCTCAGCGATAACTGATGAATCATGAAGTGACACATGGTGGAAAGGATTTATAGAAAATCTATCATGACTCATAGGGCATTTTGGTCTTTTTACTCGATGATAGGAGGCACTGATTGACTGTAGTGTGTGGTGCAACTAGTCCACACGGTCCATGGGAATAGTAAGTGTGCGGTCGTGTGACTGTGGTTGCTTGCGGTCAAGATCCGATGGTGGTGGTTGGTTCCAGTTTTAATTCAAACTTCAGAAGCCATCCGACGACAGTGCTCAACCTAGAAGATGATCCAATGGTCCAAGAAGCTTCTGACTTGATTAAAACACCCAGAACTCGATCCGACAACCATATTTCCTTTGAATTAATGCAATCAAATGGCCAAAAATTAATCCAACCTAATCTAAGCTGATACACATCCGATTTTGATATTTTTTGGATCATTTGTTCCATATCTGATGGTCAGATTTCATCCAGAGCAACAGAATTCATCTAGCACTCTTTTTAATCCAAATTTCACTCAAATTTCTTTCTATTTTGATGATTAAAATATCTTTTAGTCCCACATTGCCTACAGAAAAACTCTCCAACCTTCCAACACCTATAAATAAGACCTCAGGCCTCCAAAATTTATTATCTTCAATTAAGGTGAAGCTTTGGTACAAGGTAGAGCCAAGCTTTGGTTAATGGCTGCTTCGAGGCAACTAGTGCCAAGAGAAAGAGCAAGGCTTCTATACCATCTTTCCGCTAATGCCAATCCAAGATTAGAAATTAGGTTATTTTATTTTTTCTTTTTAAATTCCATGTATTTAAATTTTAAAATTTTAATTAATGTAAATTTTATTTTTATACACTTTAATATCAGCTTTTTATTTTTATTATAATTTAATTTTCATACTTTAATTACTACTTTTTATTTTATTGCAGGTAGATGCTAAGATCTAACTAGTAGATCTTAGTACCAAATTTAAATTTTTGCATCTTTTAATTTTTATTTTTTATTTTTTGACTTTATTTTTTATTTCAAAACTCTTTTCTTTTTTTTTTCTTTTATAAGATCAAAAATTTTAAATCTAAAATACTATCTTTGCTATGGATTGGACTTGACTCACCACTTGCTACCTGTTTTCAATTAATTTAAGAAGTTGGTTTTAAACTGATAAATACAGTGTCTTAACGACAACATCGCACTCTTATCAAGAGTAAATTTATAATTTTAAAATTTTTAGAATATTATGTGTTGACCAAATAGATTGATTTTGATGAGTACAAAATATTTTAGTATGATACTAATGATTGTGTGTTTTTGGAGTAGTTAATTTATTTTGTAAGAGTTAAATGGTTTCAAAGGTTAAAGAAGCATGGAAAAGTCTTGAAGAACAAATTCTAAAGCTGAAAATTTAAAGTGTTTAAAAAAGTATTTGATGCATTTTGTATGCTTATGTAGTAGAGGAGTTGACTCTAGAATCCTAAGAGTTGACCATAGAAAGCTATACGCCGAAAACAAACAGTTACTAAAACTACAGATTTTGCAAGTTGACCCAAGAGCTAGATAAATTGACTTCAAAAATTGACAAGTCCACTCCTGATGTAGATGAGTCAACTTCTCTACAAGAACAATATAATGGCTAGTTTTTCTGATGGCTTCCAATATGCAAATTTACAATCCAATAGTTAGTTTGGCCACTCCAATAGCTAGATTACTTCTCTCAACCAAAATTAGGGTTATTTAAATTAAGGATTCAATTGAAAAAAGAGAGAAGAGGGGAGACAAGAGTGAAATTGAAGAATGAAATGAAAAAGAGAAAAAATCATTAATATGAAGGAAAGATTGCATGCCTAATTGACTAAATCAAGGTGCAGTAGAATTCAAAAATTTTTGGTTCAACAAGCAATCCAATTAAGATTGCATCTCGATCTATGCCAGATTGATCTTTTTTTAAAGATCAAGATAATTTAAAACTTTTTAAATACATTTAACCATGATGATTGCATCATCACCTTTGCACGGGTAGAGATACACCTCTATCCGATGATCATACATTTAAGGTTCATTATTAAGCTGCACATATGTCTGGCCTCTATAGATATCCACTCAAGTTCAAACTATGATGCTTTCTCTGACTTCGATATGCCTTCACCAAGATGGATCTCCGAGCTCTCAGATCATCCTTCGATTAGATTTTTAGCATGATCTGGATCAACCCTTTGATCATAGCCTTCTTCTTCCTTCACATAGATCTACCAGCACTTGACATTTTGAGCACACCAGATGGACCAACCCAACTCCTTTGGGTGTGGGAGAGGAGAGGAGAGTAGAGAGGAGAGGGAGGAGGCATGGACAGTAGGGGAGAGCTTTTAGAATCATTCTAAAACTAACTCCAAACCATTTGGTATGGGGTCCTATTTATAGGTTTTAGAAACCTAGGAGTCCCAAGGCTTTAAGTCTTTGACCAAGTCAAAAGACTTAAAGTATAAGGACTCTACTTGGGGCACCCCATCCCTCTCTCCATTTTTCTTCATAAAAAAATTTACGAGAAACCACTTGGGGCATGCGCTATCTTTGATTGGATAAAGATTGTAAATGCCCCATTAATCCTCTCTCATTTCAAATTTGAACTTAAATTCAAATAGGGCACTAGCCCTTATCCTCATCCACAAGGAGATAAGTCCCATTTAAATTTGAATGTGAACTCAACTTAAATGGGGTGAAGCCCATATCCTCTCTCCCTTATCCATAGGAGGCGCATGCCCCCTTGTTTCTGTGCACAAAGGACATGAAGAAAGGAGGGGGGCATTCCACACTTGGCGCCCTCATCCTTATCCTATTGAGGTGGACCAGGGCACCCCAACTCTTGGTGCCCCTGCGAGCCAAATCAGATTTGGTCAAGCCCTATCCAATAAGAAACCTAAATTAGGAGAAATTGAGTTTAACCATTTGCTAGCATGGTTTTCTTAAATTCAATAGGATTAAATCTTAATCCAATTAGACTGCATGAGCCTAATTGAAACATTCTAGACCAAAACCCTTACTTGTATGACCCTATAAGTTCAATTCTTTTTGATAATGAGATATATTGAGATCTCCATCATCAATATCATTGAAACAATTTTCGATGGATTGGAACTCTTTCTAATTCAACCAATTTAGAATTATCGATCATCGAGATAATTCTAATTGATCTCATAATCTACCAGTGACACCTAGTAGTATGTAGTGGCAATCCATTAGAATCAAATGATTGAACTCTAGGTGCTATGTGATTCGATTCTTTTATCATGAGTCCTAACAAGATAAAGGTTAAGAATAACTTATCAAACCATATTCTTGTCATATGTTAGATTCAATCGACTCGAGTCCACTTGTGAAATCTTATGAAAATATCTTTCCATCATTCACACTGTTATCACTATTGGCTTCAGGACTCAGTTTTATGATCTACATAGGACTACTACTCATCTACCAGATCAATAGATCCCATCTTGGTGCACATCATATTCCTACGATGAACCTACTATAGCCAACATGCACCTCAAGACTCTGTATGGCTATAAGATCGAGTTATGCTATAGTCAAACTATAGTAACCTTACTATGAATAGTCGAGGCACTGTAGGTCAGTGAACTAGTTATGCTACCATGGCATCGAGTTAGTCACTGACGAGAAAGTAGACATCCTAGTGATTACTCATGTTTGGTCATGCTCAGTATCCTTTTTCTTAACAAGAACTTGCACCCTCGCTCCAATATCTCCACACCATAGATTCAAGACTTATCTATCCTAAGAAAATGATCGTGCACCAATCTCTCTGGATCAAGCACCATCCTCATGATGATCCTATGATCGGGAGTAATTTATAAATTAATTATTAATGATACATGTCTCAAATTCTCAACTCTTAAGAATATGTATTATTATTTCTATTAACTCAATGGATAATTCATAGACCTTAGAAACACAGATATGAATGAAAATAAACTCAACTTTATTAATTTATAAGTCAACATTACAAAATATGTCCTAAGAAAGTTTACAAGTATCGGCCAATCTAGCTTCTAGGACATATATCTAACATAATGAGCATCTAAGAGCAGTGAATAAGCAATTATTACATATATTATCAAGAGATAATCCACAACCATTCAAAGAATATTCACTCAATCATTGAAGAGAAGTAGTCCAAGATTCAAAGAGCATTCATCATCAACTTCTGACAGAGCTTCAATGAGTTTTATTTTTCTTGAGCATTTGCTCATTTCTCTCTAAATCCCATTGTATATTTTAGTTACTTTCCAAGTTTTCTTCGGATAGAAACTTGTGAGATAGGCTTATCCAAGCTAATATTTACCTTTTTATCAGTATATCGACTAAGTCTAAAAGTGGCTTAGTTGGGAAAAGATTTTGCTTGGTGATCCTATGCAAAACCATCTAGGTTGATTGTGAGCTCGGCTAAAACAATGGGGACTATAATCAAAAAGTAATTATAGTTGAAATTCCTAAGCAAGAGTGCTTAGAAAGTGGATGTAGGTACTAAGTGTTAGATGTGTACTCTAGAAGCCAGATTAGCTGACACTTGTAATACACTTCTAAGGGCAATTTTTTAATTTTGACTATAAATTAATAAAAGAATTATTTTCTATCATAGTGTATATTTAAAGTATCTATGATACATTCTTTGAATTAATGGTAATGATAATTCATATTTTCAAGAGTTGAAAATTTAAGACATGAATTTTCATAATTAATTCATAAACTACTCTTAATCGTAGGATCATCACGAGGATGATGATCGATCCAAAAGATTGATGATAAGTACCATAAATTCATCTATAAAAGCATCAATTTATTAATTAATTTATATTTATTTTCAAGAATTAATAATTAATTAATATATATTTTTGAGAAATTTATATTTTAATTAATTTAAAAATTAATTAAAAATTAATAAAAATAAAAATAAAAAAATTTTATTATCAATGGAAAGAGCTTATTTTTTTGATCACAACGAAATAAGTTTGAAGCAAAACAAAGCTAAAATGGATCAGATATGAATTTTTAAAGATAAAAAAATAAAATTAAAAAAAGAAAACGACTCAGCCAGCTTCGCAAGCCAAGCCATCAAAGCCGACTTAGCCGCAGAAGCCACCAGCCGGTCCACGAAACTAGGCATGGATCATCAGCTCAGCAAAAGATAGCGAATTACATGCTAACACATGGTGGACCAAGATCCTTAAAGGATTTACAGAAAATCTATCATGGCTGACAAGGCATTTTGGTCTTTTCGCTCGGCACAAGAAGGTGTTGATTGGTTGTGGTGTGAGGTGAGGTCGGTCAATGTGGTCCATGAGAATAGTAATTGCATGATTGGATGGCTACGATCGCTTATGGTCAAGATCAGATGGCTGTGATGATTTTTGGGTTTAATTCGAATGCTATCAGCTCCATTTGCACCATCCGACAGCAGCGCTCGTGCCAAGCGATGATCCAATGGTCCAGGATGCTTCCGACAGTGATCAAGACACCCTACATGCCAGATTTTTTCTATCAATATGCGATCAATGGCCAGAATTTAATCCGACCTGATTTGGATTGATACACATCCAATTTTGATAATTTTTGGTCTGTTAGATTCCTATTAAATGGCCAGATTTCACCAGACTTCATCAAATTTGTCCAGAAGCTATTTTAATCTAATTTTCATGGGATTTCTTTCTATTTTAATGATTAAAATATTTCTTAGTCCCATATTGCCTAGAAGAAAATTTTCTAGCCCTCCTAGCTCTATAAATTGAACCCCAGGCGTCCAGAGTTTAGTATCTTCGATTATGGTAAAGCTTTGGTATAGGATAAAGCCAGGCTTGGGTTAACGACTGCTTTGAGGCAAATGGTGCTGAGAGAAAAAGCTACGCTTCTACACCATTTTTCCGCCAATGCCAATCCGCGATCAAGATTAGCTACTTTTAATTTTTATTTTTTTTCTTTAAATTCCATGTATTTAAATTCTAAAATTTTAATTAATGTAAATTTTATTTTTATACACTTTAATTTTAGCTTTTTATTTTTATTATAATTTAATTTCTATACTTTAATTATTACTTTTTTATTTTACTACAAGTAGATGCTAAGATCTAACTAGTACATCTTAGTACCAAATTTATTATTCCATACTATTTAATTTTCACTCTTTATTTTTTTTTTACTTCAAAATTTCTTTTTCCTTCTTTTTCTTTTCTCAAATATCAAAGATTTCAAATCTAAAGTACTACCTTTTCTGTGGATTCGATCCGACTCACTTCTATCAACGTATTTTTAATTAATTTAAAAAGTCAAATTTAAAGTGATAAACATGGTGTTTTAACGATAACATCACGATCTTATCAAATTTTTGGCATCATTATCGAGAATTATTTTTTATTTTTAATTTTAATTTCTTTGATTTATTTTAAATAAATTAAAAATAATTTTGATAAATGCACCAAGTTTTTGGCATCGTTATCGGAGAAGGCATGAAAATTAAAATTTTTAATTTTTTTGATTTTTCATAAATAAATTATAAATAATTTTTGATTTCTTTTTTTTTGTAAATATTGCTTACTAACTTTTTATTTATTTTACAAAAAAAGGAGAAAAAAAGAGAAAAGAAGGAAAGCAACTAATCTTGTTTGGTGAGATCAATCCTAACCCTAGTCCTTTTTTTATTATTTATTTTATTTTTAAATTAAGTTAAAAAATATTCACTTAAACCTAATTAAAAGCTTCATGACAAGAGTAGAAATCCTAATTGCTTAGAGCATCCATCGTAATAGTTTTTAATTTTATTTTTGGTGATTGTTGGAGGTAAGGTGAGCTTTTCAAAAATTTAATTAATTGCATGCATCTAGTTTAATTGCATAGAACCCCTTGCTTGAAAATTTGAATATGCATATCATATTGAATCAATTTAAAGGCATAATCAATTAAACAAGATAAGATGGAGATTTGATCATCCTTTCTTGGTCCACAAACAACCGATTCTCATATTGCATTAACCCAAATCTTAACTCTTAAAATCAATTAGACGTCAACCCTTAAGAATATTCGAGCTCAATAGGATAAGAAAACCATAGAGTTGGATCGGATTCAGATTGGTTAATTACTTGATGTCTAAGGTAAGTGGTTCAAAGAAGGTTGTTTTCAATTGGTTCCATTGCCTGACCTAGCCAACTCTGTTAGTATCTAAGGAAAGCAACAAGTAGGAAATCTCCCACATCTTATACTTACCTAACCAAGTCAGTTAATCAGTCTTGAGCTTGGAGGGCTCAAGGATGATCTTGGTAGTTAGGAGCTGTCTAAATCTAGGATAATCCTTAGTTAGGATTGATTGACTAACTTGATTACTAACCAACATTATCACTAATTAAAATTAATTCTTCTCTCTTCTTAACCTTAGGACTCCTTAGGACTTCTTCTTTAGAACTCTTCTTTCTTCTTCTTTTTTTTCTTTAAAAATAAAATAAAATAAAATAAGAATTAAATTAAATTAAATAAAAAATATTAAAATAATAATTAAATTAAATTAAAAATAATAATTAAATAAATAAAATAATAAAAAAATATTTTTAAAAAATTTAAATTTTTTTAAAAAATAATAAAATAATGAAAAAAATAAAAAAAATTTATAAAAAAATTCTAAAAAAATTTTGAACCATACATTAGGGTTACACTAATACATGCATGATAGAAAATCACTTTTTCTGATTTAGTTAAACTTAAGTGAATGGCTGATTCATATTAAACTTGATAATCAAATGGCTGACTTGAACCTAATAGTCCAAAAATTAGATAAAGTTGACCTTCTTGCCTAAAAATTAGATCAATTTCTAACCCTAGGTCAACAATCTCCTCCATAATTTACATCATCTTCTAATTATCAGAAGATCTGTTCAATCTATGCTAGCCTAACCCATCATATAAGTAAATGTTCTATGGCTACACAATTTTCATCTTTTATCCAAGAATAAGTACAAGCTGCTCAAGGTTACTCCAAATTGATTAATGATCCATTTTCAAATTCATATAACTCTGGTTAGAGCAACCACCATAATTTTTCTTGGATACCTCAACAGACTCAGGCTCAGACCCAAATTTTATCCATCCAAAACTATCAAAATATACCCCAATACCAAAACTATGCCTATAATAATGGTCAGCCTAGTCAGTTTACCCAGCCATCGTATAACAATCAGCCATCATACCCACCTCCTCAATAGATCAATCTAGCTGACGATAAATTTAACCAACTTTAATAATTAATTTTGACTCAATAATAATCTATCGCCAGGCTAGAAGTTCAAATAGGATAATTAGTTGAGTCTAACATGAGGAGAGAACTAGATCAACTATCGAGCCTACCAATTTCAAACAATCCACCTAATTTTTACCAACCATCTGGACCAAGTTATCAATTTAATGTCTCACTTAAGAATCCCCAATTTGAGAATGCCAAAGTAATTTTTGAACTTAAAAGCTATAAGATTCTTGTGGACCCATACCAAGATCAGGTGAGAGAGGCTAGTACTGATGTTAGCCAAAATAAAAATTTAAAGGAATAGGTTAGTACTGAAGCTAACCGCATAGAAGAACCTGAGTCAGAAACTAGTACTCATGCTAGTTCCAATTTAAATAAGATAGATAAAGGAGAAAAAAGAATAGATGATTTACTTAAGACTTATAAATCTAATGTCCTGTTTCCTTCAATCCTAGAAGTCGATTCTTCTTACAAAAATCAAGAGGCATATAATGAAGTATCAATGGAGTTATTTAAGCAAGATCATATTAATTTACCTCTAGAATTAAACTCATTTTTAGACATCCTTCCAGTACCCAGTGCATTAAACTCAACTCCTAATCCAAAAACTCAATTCTTGAGTATTTTAGATGAACAAATAAGAGAAATTCTTAAAATACAAGGGTCTGAGAAAGGGGTCACAAACTATATTTCTAAAATTAACAACGAATATATCAATAATAGGATAACAAACTATCTTCCTGAGATTGGCAATCCAAAACCATCAAAATTTGGCAATCCAATATTTAATACAGGTAAGCTACATGGTGTCTGGCTGAAGACGGTAAACTTAGCACTTGTCGGGAGGCAATCCAATATTTAGTTTTCTTGCATCTAATTTTTAGTTTATTTTTATTTTAGGTTATCTTGAATAAAGTTGGAGGGAGAGCTTAAATTTTCAAAGGGACATGCTGGACCAAATACATTAAGTCAGGTGTATTCTTTTCTATTCTTTATTACATCCTTTATTTTTTCTTCTTTATTAAGGACAATGTCAATTAAGTTGGGGGAGGACAATAATAAAATTTTAAAATTATTTAAGTCCTTAAAAGAAGTTAGTATTTAGTAGTTAGACATCCGATTATGCTTAAGAATCAAATTAAACTAAGCATTTTTAAAATAAAATTGATGCACAGATCAGAGAATTTATGAGATATTGAGGGATCAAGTATTAAGAAAATCTAATAAAGAGTTAAGTCTAGAATATAAAAAGTTTTTTCTTGGAGCATTTCTAATTTTTCTACTAATATCAAAGAAAAGTTTACTTTTTATGGACTTATGTAGGATAACTATACATTTCTTCATATTAAAAAAAATTAAAAATAAAATAAAATAGTTTTTATGTACTTCTCACTAAGTAACTGGGTCTCTTTGCTTAAGCAAGGATTGAGTTTCGCATCAAAAGATGGGAAGGACAAAAAAGCTCATTATAAAGCTAGTCTTAACTCTTAGCCTATTTGATTCGAGTTAGTAAGCCCGAGGGGTATGCTATACCTAGTGCCCTAAAGCCAACTGGTTTGGGAGTCATTGGTCCAAGACTCACTACATGGATCAAATAGAAAGCTTAAGGGGTTAAGGCATTCATTAGTAGTACAATGTTAAAAAAAAATACATTGATTTTCCACCGAGTAATTGGATCCTGTTGCCTAAGTAAGTAATGATATTCATGTCAAAAAGTGGGCAATATAAAAAATAATAATAATAATAAATGAAAGATGAAAGTAATAATAGACTTGCCCATATGAAAGTTTAGACAATTCAAAGATAAAGGTAGGATAATTTAAAAAAAGTTTTAAAAAATTAAGTATTCTTTATTTAAGTTTTATATTGATAAGTATTAATACCCCGATGATATATCTCACTTAAGCTCTACTAAATATCAATGGCCATTTTGAAAACTGTTTAGATAAAATTCGAAACTCTAAACTTAAAAGGTATCTAAAACTAAATTCTTTCTTTACTTGAGGATAAGCAAAGCTTAAGTTAGTGGATATAATAAGTACCATAAATTCATCTATAAAAGCATCAATTTATCAATTAATTTATATTTATTTTTAAGAATTAATAATTAATTGATACATATTTTTAAGAAATTCATATTTTTATTAATTAAAAAATTAATTAAAAATAATAAAAATTAAAAAATAAAATTTTATTATCAATGAAAAGAGCTCTTTTTTTGGTCACAATGAAATAAGTTTGAAGCAAAATGGAGCTAAAATAGATTAGATATAAATTTTTAAAGATAAAAAAATAAAATTAAAAAAAGAAAATGGCTCAATCGGCTTCGCAAGCCAAGCCACCAAGCTAAGCCAAGCCATTAAAGCTGACTTAGCTGCAGAAGCCACCAGTCGGTCTATGAAATCAGGTGTAGACCGCCAGCTCAACAGAAGACAACGAATTACACGCTGACACGTGGTGGACTAAGATCCTTAAAAGGGTTTACAAAAAATCTATCATGGCTCATAAGATATCTTGGTCTTTTCACTCAGCAAAAGGAGGCACTGATTGGTTGCAGTGTGCGGTGAGGTCGGTCCACATGGTCCATGGGAATAGTAATTGCACGATCGGATGGCTATGGTTGCTTGCGGTTAATATCAGATGGCTATGATGATTTTTAGGTTTAATTCGAATGCTATCAGCTCCATCTGCACTATCCAATGGCATCGCTCATGCTAGGCAATGATCCGACAATCCAAGATGCTCCTGACAATGGTCAAGACATGCTACGCACAATCAGCATCCAGATTTTCTCTATCAACATGCGATCAATGGCTAGAATTTAATCCGACCTGATCTGGGTGGATATACATCCGATTTTGATAATTTTTGATCTGTTGGATTTCTATTAAATGACCAAATTTCACCAAACTTCATCAGATTCATCCAGAAGCTATTTTAATCTAATTTTCATTGGGATTTCTTTCTATTTTGATGATTAAAACATTCTTTAGTCCCACATTGTCTAGAAGAAAATCCTCTAGCCCTTTTAGCTCTATAAATTGAACCCTAGGCCTTTAGAGTTTAGTGTCTTTGGTTAAGGTGAAGCTTTGGTACAGGATAAAACCAGGCTTGGGTTAACGGCTACTTCGAGGCAAATGGTGCCGAGAGGAAGAGCTAGGCTTCTACACCATTTTTCCACCAATGTCGATCCGCGATCAAGATCAGCTACTTTTAATTTTAATTTTTTTCTTTTTTTTAAAATTTCATGCATTTAAATTTTAAAATTTTAATTAATATAAATTTTATTTTTATGCACTTTAATTTTAGATTTTTATTTTTATTATAATTTAATTTTTATATTTTAATTATTACTTTTTTATTTTACTGTAAGTAGATGCTAAGATCTAACTAGTAGATCTTAATACCAAATTTATTATTCCATACTATTTAATTTTTGCTCTTTATTTATTTTCTGACTTTAAAATTTCTTTTTCTTTCTTTTTTTCTTAAATATCAAAGATTTAAATCTAAAATACTATCTTTTTTGTGGATTCGATCTGACTCACTTCTATCTATGTATTTTTTAGTGATTTAAAAAGTCAAATTTAAATTGATAAACACGGTGTCTTAACGATAACATCATGATCTATCAATTGATGTACAATCACTTTCTTAGGATAGAAGTATCTTGAATTTATGGTGTGGAGACACTGGACTGAGTACAGATACTCATTAGAGAATGAGGACACTAAGCGTGACCACCTCAAGCAGTCATAAGAAAGTCTATCTTCTCATTAATGACTGACTCGATGCTGTAGTGGTGTATCTGATTCTTTGACCTGAGATGTATTGACAGTTCATCTTGAGGGTGTTGTAATTTGACTACACCATTACTCGATCTTCTAGCCATTCAAAATCTTGAGGTGTATGTTAGCCATCTCATATTCATTGTAGGAATTGGATTACACCAATAAGGGATCTATCTACCTCAGTAGATGAGGAGTAGCCCTATGAGAATCATGAGATTGAGTCCTTAAGTCCATAGCCATGGTAGAGTGAAGATGATAGAAAGAGTTTCTATTAGGTTTTCACATTGGACTCGAATCAAATGATTAATTCATATGATGGATATTGGGTTTGACGAGTTCACCTTAATCCTAATCCAATCGAAGCTTAAGATAGAAGAACCCAATCACACATGTAGCTACACCAAGAGGTCCACTTTCAGTTCTGATGGGTTGCCACCATATACTACTAGGTGTCACTGATAGATTTTAGAAGCAATTAAAATGATTTAGATGATCGATCATTCTAATTTCATGAATCAGAAAAATTCTGATCCATCGAAAGGTACTTCGATAATGTTGATAATAGAGATCACAACATATCTCATTACCATATAGAATTGAACCTAACTAGATCATACAAATAAGAGTTTGGATCTAAATGTCATCAATTGGACTAACCTAGTTCAATTGATTTGGATTAGATCCAATTAGGTTTAAGAAAATCATGCTAGCACACGATTGAGCCTAACATTCTTCTTTTGCAATCATTTTGGTTCATCTTGGCTGAGCCAAAATTATTTGGGCTCACTCAAGAACCTTATCTTAGTCTGACTGGAGCTTGTCCAGATCAAAAAAGGATTATCTTAATTCATTAGATGGATTTAAGACAATACCTGCCAATTCCTATCACCTGCTAATTCCTATTTTTGGACATAGGTCGATAGTTGATCCTGGACACTTGGACATAGGGCCATGTGTCATGCACCTATAGGAGAGCACCTGGGGCTCTTGTCTCCCTACTAAAAAGGTTAGAGAGAAGATGCATGCCACCCTAGGCATGCGCCCTATATAGATAAGGGATGGAGTCATATACAAATGGACCTCCAGGGTTTCTTGATGGTTTTAATTACCTAGATGCCAAAGAGTTTTATTTTATCCAGTCTTGGCACCACCTATGTGGATTTTGAGGAACTCTCATCTGATTGGATCAGATGACATCATCTCATCAATTAGATTTAGATTTAATTGAATGAAGGCCTTTGATTGATCAGGATGATGTGGCATTGCGTGGTGCAGTAGGGTCTATTTAAAATCTATCTGCACCTAGGGTTAAATAGTTTTTGCACAATTTCCATGCCCCAAGGCTGCCTCTCTCTCTCTCTCTCTTTCATGCTCCATCTAATTCTCTCTCTCCTCTCTCCATGCCTAAGGAGTTGGGCATGGGTTCAAGTGCCATCCAAGGAAGAAAGGCACTCAGATTAGGAACAAGGCAGCACTGTTGAAAGAGACAACTGCTGCTTCTTCAAAAAATATTTTGAAGAACTTCAAGATCAGATCCAGATCTAATTTTTGAAGAGTTGATTTAGAAGAAAAAAACCTTTAGATCTTGCTCAAGTAGACACCAATAGAGGCCAGGCGCGTGCGTGGCTCCTTCCAAAATCTCAGGAATAATCAAGATCATCACAGGATAATCTGATTATCCAAAATAAGGTACGAAATTAAATTAGATTTAATTTTATATTTAATTTTAATATCAAATATTTAAAATCAAATTTGAGATATCTCAAATCTAATTAGGATTATAGAAAAGAATTTTGAAATATTTTTTTTCAATCAGATCTGAACGATCCTATGCCAAAAAAATAAGATTTTTTCCTTCAAATGGTATCGGAGCCAGGTTAGCAGTTCATCAGATCTATTTTAAATTTAATTTAATTTTTTATTTATGATATGATATTAAAAAATTTTAGATATCACAACAGATGTAATTAGATCTAAAATTAAAAAATTAAAATTTTATGATTTAGATCTATAATGCATGAGATGCATAACTAGACTAGAAATAGAATATTTCTATGTGTAGTCTAGTATAATCATGTTGTTAAATTAATTAAATATAATTTTAAATCTATTTTATTTTTTTGATATTATAATTATTATAATTAAATCTAAAAAATAAAAAATATAATTTTTAATTTTTAATTTATTCATATGAGATATAAAAGATGCATGCTTAGACTATTTATAGAATAGTTCTATAAAATATCTAGAATAATTTTATTTTTTATATGATCAAATTTAAAATTTTATTTTTTAGATTTAATATGTGATATTTTAGATCTAAAAGTTTGCATGATTGATTCTGTTATGATACATGAGATGTATGCAAAATATGTATAAGTTAGATCATTAATTATATATGTGATATATGATTTAGATCTGACTAGTTCTATAGTAGAAATTATATTTTTGATTAAGGCATTCTCCTTGATCATCCGATTATAAGAATAAAGTAGGATTTAAAAGTTCTCTTCTTTCATTCGATGGGGTGTTCTTATGATGTGTAGGGTTGCTGCGCATTTATCCTTAATCAAAAATTAGAACTTATTTTTCTGTAAAATCTTAGATCCTAAAATTCTAAAATTTTATTACATATTTTGTTCATGAATCCAAAACATAATTAAAAATTAAGATTATGAAATTAATTAGATCTAAAAATTATGAATTTTCAAATCTAAGGTATATTCAAAAAATTGGGTTCGAGCTTGGATAGCTCAATTAGGTCAAGCGGTTGATTAAATTGAATCAAGAGTTGGTTAGGTGGGATCAAGAAAAGCTTAGATTTGATCAGCCTAATAGGATTAAGTCTGCGTCAAGATCGAATCACATTGAGATGTGACTCAATTAATTCAAGATCTAATTTAGCTCCATGGTTCGAGCCTGGATTGTAGGCTAACCCAATTGGTTCTGATTCAATAATTTGGTGTCTAAGGTAAGTCTGGCAGATACGATCAATTAGTTTTTAATTGGGAGCTACAAGACTTGAATGCATTCTTATCGAGTTAATGGCATATTCCTTCCACCGGTCTCACTTACCTAGCTATTTATGTCGACCCAGTTCTGATTTGAGGTGGCTAACAATTCGAGCCAACCCATGTCACTAGGTTAGTCATAATTATTATGACTAAGTCAAGTAAATCTTCCTAAGAAAATATTAAGTCTAAGATCTTCCACCATTGTAGTTGTACTAAAAAGATGCAACCATGTCTATTAGGCATTGGATACTATAGGTTAGAGGATGGGTTGGGCTTAATATTTCGGATATGGTGAGGGATCCAATCAAGAATCCAATTTATGCAAATGATGGATCTGACTTAACTAAGGAGTAGATCGATATTTCAGACATGGTGAGATTCATGAATTAGAGATCAAGTTTGGGTGCACCATGATTAGAAAATCATTGAACAAGAGTTGTCCACTCATCGATTGACCCATCATCAATAACTATGAGGTGAGATGGTGAGCCAGTTGGTGGGATCGTACCATTCACTAGAAATCAATAATCATGAAGATTTTTGCATCTCTGCCAAGAGAGTGTAGGGATCCGAGTAAATAGTGAAAGCCTAATTTATTTAAAAATAAAATTTTTAAATAAATTGATTAAGTCTAATTATAAAATCTAACTAGAAATTTTGATTTTCTATAGGAAGATGTCTGTGTCCAACCCACTAGCCCGTATCCTGGACATCCATAGACTAACCAGACCCAACTATAAGGATTGACTTTGAAACTTCAAAATTATTCTAAATTTTGAGAAGTTGAGTCATGTATTGGAACGGGATTCTTCCACCTTACCAGTCCGTCCATTCGCTGATCAGAGAGCGTCTCTTGAGAAGTGGACGAATGAGGATAACAAAGCCAAGTATTACATATTGGGCTTGATGTCTGATGAGCTTCAGTGCCAACATGAAGACATTAAGACTAGCCACAAAATATTGGCTCACCTACAAGAGTTGTTTGGTGAATAGAGTCATGCAGCCAAATATCAAGTCACTAAGAGACTGTTTAAGGCTCAGATGCATGATGGACAGTCGGTCCAAGATCATTGTCTAATGATGATCAAGGACTTAAAAAAGCTTGAGAAGCTTGGTGTCATGTTAGATCAGGATCTGCAGATTGATATAATTCTATAGTCCTTGACTGATGTGTATGGATAGTTCATCATGATCTACCATATGCATAAACTTCAGAATATCTTAGCTAAACTCATGAACATGCTGGTTACTGCTGTGCTTTCTATGAAAGATTCTAAAGGCTTAGTACTTGCTATGGAGTAGACTTCTTCTAAGAGAAAGTCTTTTGGGAAGAAGAAGAAGTCCATAAAGAAGTAGAAAGTGAATGATGAAAAGAAGAAGAAGACAGAGCCGAAGAAGAAGGCTACTGATAAAGAAAAATATTTTCATTATAATACCGATAGCCATTAGAAGCAAAACTATCCTTTGTACCTGGCCAGCCTGAAGAACAAGAAGAAAGCAGGTCCTTTTGGAGGTATGCTCGTTATAGAATCTAATCTTATGATTTCTTCTGCATCCAGTTGGGTGCTTGACTCTGGATCTAGTACTCACTTGTGCACTTTTATGTAGGATCTTGGGGATAGTAGAAGGCTGAGGGATGGTGAGATGATCCTACGCATCAGGAACGAAGCAAGAGTTGCTACTATGGCCGTGGGAACCTATCCTCTGCGATTACCATCGGGATTAGATTTAGTTTTTAGGAACTATTTTTATGTGCCTGCAGCAAGTAGGAATTTGATTTTTGTTTCATGTTTAGCACAAGAAGGCTATGTAATTAGTTTTCTTAAGGACCATTGTAATATTCTTTATGAAAGAAATAAAATTACAAATGGTTTTCTTATAAATGGTCTCTACCAATTACATATTGATGTTTCTATTTTTAATATCAAGCAAAACGTGAATGCTATAGGATCAAAGTGATCTAAGGATAGTCTAAATGATAGGTATCTATGGCACCATATGCTAGATCATATAGCTGAAGATAGGGTTAACAAATTGAAGAAATTTGGACTATTGAGTCTGTTGACTTTCAAGTCATATCCGATTTGTGAATCATGCCTTCATGGCAAAATGATCAAGCTCCCTTATGTAGGACATGGGGAAAGAGCCACAGACCTACTTGCCTTGGTACATTCAGATGTATGTGGGCCATTTGATGTGCCAGCTAGAGGCAGCTATGTCTACTTCATCATCTTTACTGATGATATGTCTCAATACAGGTATGTATATTTGATGCAACACAAATTTAAAGCTTTTGAAAAGTTCAAGAATTTCAGACTCGAAATAAAAAAATAAATAAATAAATCCATTAAGATTTTTGATCAGATCGAGGAGGCGAATACCTTAGTCGAAAATTCTCAGACTATCTTAAGAACAATAGCATAGCTCTCAATGGACTCCACCTGGAACGTCTCAACTCAACGAAATTTCAGAATGAAAAAATCAGACCCTATTAGATATGGTCCGATCCATGATGGTTTTCATGGACCTTTCTGAGTTTCTTTGGAGACATAGTCTGATGACTGCTATATATTTACTGAATAAGGTTTCCTCTAAGACCATTCCTACCACACTATTTGAGATATGGCATGGTAAGAAACCAAGTCTGAGTCATCTCAAAATTTGAGGTTGTCCAGCCCATGTCAAGAGATAAAAGATGGACAAATTAGAGTATAGAACCTATAGAGCTCAGTTTATTGGATATTCTAAAGAGTCATTAGGATATTATTTCTATCTCCCGAAATATCATAATGTGATTATGAGTCGACATGCCATCTTTCTTGAAAAATAGTTTATTCAAAATGGTAGTATCAAAAGATAGATTAGACTCGAGTAGAAAGTCTTCGATGAGAAATGAGCTAAGGAACCTATGGAACCCAGTCAGATTGAGCCAATCCAAACACTACCTCCTCCATCTTGTAGATCAAGTAGAATTTTTCATCCTCTTGAAAGGTACTTAGAACTATATCAGAAGACGTAGAGAAAATGTTCCTCATAGAAAATGGGATTTATGATGATGATCCTAAAACTTATGATGAGACGATATTAGATATTGATTTTGAAAAATAGTTAGAGATAATGAGGTCAGAGATTGACTCAATGCGTTCGAACTAAGTCTGAACTTTAGTAGATCCATTTGAAGGTATAGTACCTATTCAGGGTAAATGGATCTTCAAGAGAAAGATAGGTGTCGATGGAAATGTAGAGACATTCAAAATAAGGCTCGTAGCGAAAGGGTATAGTCAGCGCGAAGGAATTGACTATCAGGATATTTTTTCGTCAGTAGCCATGCTCAAATCCATCCGCACATTGCTTGCTATTGCAGTCTATTTCAATTATGAAATATGGCAGATGGATGTGAAAACAACATTCTTAAATGAATATCTTGAGGAAGATTTCTATACGGAACAACCACTAGGTTTCACATCCAGTGATAATGATCATAAGGTATGCAAGCTGTAAAGGTCCATATATGGTCTTAAGCAAGTATCTCAGAGCTGGAATGCTCATTTCAATGATATAATCAAATCATTTGGATTCATCAAGAATGAGGAGGAGCCCTGTGTTTTCAAAAAGATCAGTGGGAGCACTGTTGTCTTCCTCGTACTATATGTGGATGACATCCTCCTAATTGAAAATGATATTCCCATGTTGACTACAGTCAAAATATGGTTGTCTAAAAAGTTCTCTATGAAACATCTAGAAGAGATATTCTTTATTTTGAGAATTAAGATCTATAAGGATAGATCGAATAAGATGCTGGGTCTCTCACAAAAAATATACATAAAGGAGGTGCTGAAGAAGTTTAGCATGGAAAACTCCAAGAGGGGTTTAGTACCCTTTAGACATAGCATTCATCTCTCCAAGAAGATGTATCCTAGCACACCTGAGGAGATTGAACGTATGAGTAAGATCCCTTATGCTTCAGCAATAGGAAGCCTCATGTATGTCATGCTATGTACACGATATGATATTGCCCATGCTGTGAGTGTCACGAGTAGGCATCAGTCAAATCCAAGCGAAGAGCATTGGACTTCTGTGAAATGTATCCTTAAGTACTTGAGAAGGACTAAAGATATGTTTCTAGTCTTTGGTAATGAAGAACTCTAGGTCCAGGGTATAAAGACTCGGATTTTATGTCCAACATAGATGATTGAAAGTCGACATCTAAAAGTCTGTTTATTTATAATGATGGAGCTATTAGTTGGAAGAGTTTCAAGCAGATAGTAATAGCAGACTTCATCATGAAAGTAGAGTACATCGTTGCATTGAAGGCTGCAAGGGAGGCATTCTGGTATAAGAAGTTCACCGCAGAGCTCAGAGTGATGCCATCAGATGCCGTCCCTCTATACTGTGACAACAATGGTGCCATTATCCTAACTAAGGAGCCAAGATCTTATCAGAAATTCAAGCACATCAAGCGACGATACCACCTCATCCGTAATTACCTCAAGAAGAGATACGTCGAGGTCAAGAGAGTCGATACTGTAGATAATGCGGCTGATCCATTGACAAAGCCATTGAGCCAACAAAAGATCGAAGCCCACCTTAAGAAGATGGGACATAGATTCATAGCCAATTGGCTTTAGGTCAAGTGGGAGTTTGTTAGATGTGTGCCCTAAAACTTCTTATCTTCAAGCAAGTTCTCATTTTCTTTTTAAAATTTTTCTTTCTCATCAATTAGGGTTTGATCTATTTTTTAAGCTCGTTTTTTTTCTTTTCTAGCATTTTGAAATCTTTTACTAACTCATAAAATACTTCTTCTAATTCACCAATTGTAAAATCAATAGGGTATTTAGAACATATCTCATCTTCTTGTGCCATAAAGAATAATTTTTTTAATCTCTTCTTCCTTGGCATTTAGATCTTCACTATCACTCCAAGTTTTCTTTAGAACATATCTCATCTTCCTGTGCCATAAAGCATAATTTTTTTAATCTCTTCTTCCTTGGCATTTAGATCTTCACTATCGCTCCAAGTTTTCTTCTTCTTCTCTTTTCTTGTTTGGCTCTCCTTTAGCCAAAGCTTTATTTTCTTTTATCTCTTCTTCCTTTCTTTCTTTCTTATAGTTGAAACTTTCTTTCTTGCTTCTTTTTCTTCATCTTCAAGATGCTTCTGAATTTTATGCTGATTAATGATAGGTCTTTGTCTTCAACACTAGATTCCTTGATTTTTGTACTATCTTTCTACTTTGAGAATTTGATTGCTAGATTTCTTTAGTTGTTGTCCTCTTCTTCTTCATTCATTAAGGTCAAACTTATGGGTGATGAGGACATCCAAGAGCTTCTCCAAAGATAGCCCATCTAGATTCTTTATCTCTTGAATTGCCATTACCTTGACTTCACTAGAGTTGGGTGAAGATCTAACAATCTTTCTCACAAGATTAACATTAGTATATGATTTTTCTAATAAATTCAAAGCATTAGTATATGATTTTTCTAATAAACTCAAATCCTTAATAATATTTGTAAATCTTAAAAATATTTAGAAATAGATTCATATAATTTTATTTTAAACATTTCATACTTATGTGCTACTATACTAATGTTCGATTCTTTCATATTATTTGTGCCTTCATGAATTATTTCTAGCTTATCCCAAATTTCTTTAGCAAAAGAACTTTTAGCAACTTTATTAAATTCATTTTCATCGAGAGAGAAATAAAGTATATTCATAGATTTTGCATTCAATTGAGCTAATTTCTTATCTTTACTATCATGTTCATTTTTATGTTTAGGAATTTGAACTCTATTAACAATTTTAGTGGGTGTGAGCAAGCCATATATTATAATATTCATAAATCATAGTGTTGTACTTAAATAAAAATATTCATTCTAACCTTTCAATAGGTGTAATCAAACCAACTAAAAAGATGTGGTCTTACAAGAAAATATCCTTCATCAAAAGACATTCAAAAGATGGTTAAGTCTACAATCGATAAAAGAGCATCTGCTCAAATATTACTTATTATCCAAATATAGTAACCCAAGAGGGGGTAGAATTAGTAGAATTAAATATAATTGTGTGAGAGTAAATGTATGCAATGAGTAACAGTAGAATTAAACTAAGAGAAAGGAAGGCAAAAGAATAAAACAAAGAACAGTAACAAATCCAATAATTTATAGTTATTCAATGCCAACCTAGTGAAGGAAAAAATTCTATTTTTTTGGTACAGGATCGTTCAGATTTGATTAGATTTAAAGAAATATTTCAAAAACTTTTTCTATGATCTTAATTAGATCTGAGACATCTCAAATTTGATCCTAAAGATCTGATATTAAAATTAAAAATAAAATTTAATTTAATTTACTTTCATACCTTATTTTGTATAATCAGATTATCCTGTGATGATCCTGATTATTCCTGAGATTCTAGAAGGAGCCACGCACGCGCTTGGCCTCTACCAGTATCCACTTAGGCAGGATCTAGAGGTCTTCTTCTTCTGAATCAACTCTTCAAAAATTAGATTTGGATCTGATTTTAAAGTTCTTCAAAACTTCTTTTGAAGAAGCAACAGTCGTCTCTTTCAGCAGTGCTACCTTCTTCCTGATCTAAATGCCTTTCTTCCTTGGATGGAACTTGAACCCATGCCCAACTTCTTAGGCATGAAGAGAGAAGAGAGAGAGTCAGATGGGGCATGGAAGAGAGAGAGATGCAGCCTTGGGGCATGGGAATTGTGCAAAAACTATTTAACCCTAGGCGCAGACAGGATTTAAATAGACCCTGCTGTGCCATGCAGTGCCACATCATCCCAGCTAATCAGAGGCCTTCATTCAATTAGAACTAAATCTGATTGATGGAATGATGTCATCTAATCTAATCTGATGAGAGTTTCTCAAAAATCCACATATGTGGTGCGAAAACTGGATAAAACAAAACTCTTTGGCGCCTAGGTATATAAAACCATCAAGATACCTTGGAGTCCCATCTATATGGGACTCCATCCCTTATCCATATGGGGTGCATGCCTAGGGTGGCATGCATCCTCTCTCTTACCTCTTTTAGCATGGGGACAAGAGCCCTAGGTGATCTCCTATAGGTGCATGACACATGGCCTTATGTCCAAGTGTCCAAGGTCAACTATTGACCTATGTCCAAAAACAGAAATTAGCAGGTGACAGAAATTGATAGGTACTATCTTAAATCCATCTAATAAATTAAGACAATCCTTTTTTGCTCTGGACAAGCTTCAATCAGACTAAGACAAAGTTTCTGAGTGAGTCCAAATAATTTTGGCTCAGCCGAGATGAACTAAAATGATTACAAAAGAAGAATATTAAGCTCAATCATGTACTAGCATGATTTTCTTGAACCTAATTGGATCTAATCCAAATCAATTGAACTGGATTAGTCTAATTGATGATATCCAGACCCAAACATTTATTTGTGTGATCCAGTTAGGTTCAGTTCTGTATGGTAATGAGATATGTTGCGATCTCTATTATCGACATCATCGAAACACCTTTCGATGGACCAAAATTTTTCTAATTCATATAATTAGAATGATTGATCATCTAAATCATTCTAATTGCTCTTAAAATCTACCAGTGACACCTAGCAGTATATAGTGGCAACCCTTCAAAACCAAAAGTGAACCTCTCGGTGTAGCTACCTGTGTGATTGGGTTCTTCTATCTTGAGTCCAGACTAGATTATGATTAAGGTGAACTCGTCAAACCCAATATTCGTCATATGAATTAATCATTCAATTCGAGTCCAATATGAAAACCTAATAGAAACACTTTCTATCATCTTCACTATGCCATGGCCATGGGCTTAAGGACTCAATCTTATGATTATCATAGGGCTACTCCTCATCTATCGAGGTAGATAGATCTCCTATTGGTACAATCCAATTTCTACAATGAATATGCTATAGCCAACATACATCTCAGGATTTTGAATGGCTAGAAGATCGAGTTATGGTATAGTCAAACTATAACACCCTCAAGATAAACTGTTGATGCACCTCAGGTCAAAGAACCAAACACACCACTATAGTATCGAGTCAGTCATCGATGAGAAGGTAGACTTCCTTATGACTACTCAAGGTGGTTACGCTCAGTGCCCTCATTTTCTAATGAGTACCTGTACTCTCACTTCGGTATCTCCACACCATAGACTCAAGATATATCTATGCTAAGAAAGTAATCATACACCAATCTTTCAGATCGATTATCATCCTCATGATGATCCTACGATTGGAAGCAATTTATGAGTTAATTATGAAAATTCATGTCTTAAATTTTCAACGCTTGAAAATATGAATCGTCATTACCATTAACTCAAAGGATGTATCATAGATACTTTAAATACATATTGTAATAGAAAATAATCTTTTTATTAATTTATAGTCAAAATTATAAGATTGCTCTTAGAAATGTATTATAAGTGTCAGCCAATCTAACTTTTAACACATGAAAATGCCAATCTAAAGAAAAATATTGAAAAATTAAATCCTATTGACCCCATGATTGATTTTGATGATTACCAAACTTTGAGTTTATTACATACCTAATCATGTATTTCAAGAATGTATATAGGATTTTTCAAGTATTCAAAATAAAGAATTTATCGTAAGGACAAATCCTCTCAAGATGCCATGTTAAAATACTTAAAAGAATAATTCACACTTATTTGGATGGCTTGGTATGAAGAAAGGATGATTGAAAGAAGAGAAATTAAAACTGAAGAAAGCAATCATGCTTTTTAGATTTGGTGAGGAACATTGAAAATCCAAAGAAAAGAAAAAAGAGGAAAAAATTGTGCACGATTTTCAGCGAGCCTTCAAAGCAATCTTCTCCAACATCTTTCACATCCTCTCAAGCACAATTTAAAGAAAAGCCAAGCTTCAATCGAGCACATCATCAGCTTCTTCATTGAAATTTAAAAGAGCTTAAACTCTATTTTTTTATATTGTGCTAAAATTATCATTTATAATTTTGATTTTTTTACAAGTTTCTTTGGAAAAAAGAAACTTGGAGATTAGGTCTATCCAAGCCCAAAATTGGACATTATAGATTTTGGTTGGTGAGCCCAAAAAATCAACTAGGTTAATAGTAATCCGGAAAAACTATTAGTGTAAGATTTTGTTTGGTACTCCTTGGAAAACCAACTGGATTTGTTTATGAGCCCTAGAAAACAAACACACTATAATCAAGGGTGGATTATAGTGAAAATCCTAAGGTAAGCTTGGAAAGTGGATATACGTGTGGATTGCACCGAACCACTATAAAATTTTCTTGTTTGTGTGCGTGCAATTGCGTGTCTTTTATTTGCTCTCTCATCTGATTCACATAGGCTTCAATTTTTTTTTCCACCGCACATATCTGCTTTAAATTTTTAAGATCCTAATTCACCCTCCCTCTTTGGTTGCTATCTCTGGGCAACAAAGCCAACAGTTGATAAGTTCATGCTAAGCTATGCAAAATTACAAATGATTTTAAATGATCGAAGAATTATGTACAATAAAGCTGGTCTAGGATACAACCCTCTTAAAAAATAGAAATTTTTGAAGAATATGTTTGTAAAGACATTATTTGAAAACTCTTCAACCATAATTATTTTAATTGAAATAGTTTAGGACACAAAGCTTTTGATTGTAACAGGCAATACCTTGTAAACAAAATTTGGGTTCCTAAGGGAATGATAATCTCTTGTCAACAAAAATTTAAGAAAATTTGGATACCTAAAACCAAAACTCAATCTTTCGATCAATCAAACAAAATTTAGTATTAGGATATTTTGATTTAAACTTGAAATCATTGAGAAGGTTGAAAAATGAATCATAATTATTTTTATCTGAAAGAAATATAATTCAACATAAAGTGGAACAAAAATGAATTCTTAAAATTGAGTTGAATGAATTTGAAACTAATTAGTTTGAATTGAAATAGTGGTAGAATGGACTAATTTTGATGATTCTTTCTAATGATGACCTTTTATATGCTCAAATTCTATAATATTTGTATTTTGATACATATTCTGATACTTACTAAAACTCATTAGTATTGGTCCTATATTTGGTTTCTACTTCATTTATGTTAAATTTCTAATATTTATGAAATAAATATATTCCTGTACCTTGAAATATACATTTCCATATTTTTGCTACTTTAGTTTGTCATGATACTCTTAATCTTAATGACTTGATTTGCACTATAATTTGAAGCAAGAAAAATCAAATCAAGTTGAGCTGTAATGCATAGAAAACACTTGTCTCAAATTATTAAATCTAAAAATTCCTTTGAAAAACTATTTATAAAATCTTGAAACTTAAAGAAGAATGATAAATCAAAAATAGGTTCACTTCAAAAAGGAGAATATATAAGGAAAAGAGTAAAAGAAAAGAGTAGGGGGAGCAAGAATTAATAAAAGAAAAGTAGTTTAAATGACATATTTGTGAGAAAGAGGGGGAGTGATATCAAATCAATGCCACTTATTGATTTAGACTACTAAAACTTAGTTTTTCTTTGCAAAAATGTCAAATTAAAGGAGTCAATAATCAAGATCATGAAACTTATTCATATCAAAATGAAGATTCTGAATCTGATCTTTTATGCTTTCATCCTTAAGTTCTTCAATAACTTTGAAACTCGATTGGGACAAGTTTGATTTGCTGCAATTAGACATTCTCTAAATGTCATATTATACCTTTCTAATGCTATCAAAAAGGGGGAGAGAATAGGTTTACTGTATGCTTATTTGCATTGATAAAGTATGTTTACTTCATGTTTCATATTAGTACATTTACTTCATATTTTATATAAATGAATTAATTATATGTAAATCCTTGAAACATACTATGCTTTATTTTGTATATACTCAAAGTCTTATCATCAATAAGAAAAAGGAGATTGATGACCTAATGGATTGATTATGATGAGTACAAAATGTTTGAGTATGATACTAATGATTGTGTGTTCTTGTAGTAATTAATTTGTTTTGTAGGAGCTAAATGAGTTTGAAAGTTTAAAGAAGCATATAGAAAAGCTTTGAAGAATAAATCTTAAAGTTGTAGAACTATTTAAATTGCTTAGAAAAATATTTTAAGCATTTTGTAAGCATCTATAGTGGAGTAGACCCCAGAATCCTAGGAGTTGAGCTTAGAAAGCCACAGGCCAAAAATAGAGGATGTCAAAAGTACAGGTTCCACAAGTTGACCCATAAACTAGATGAGTCAACCTATGAGCCGAATAGGTCGACCCCAAAAATTGATAAGTTGACTCTTGAATTAGATGAGTTGATTCCTCTTTGAGGACAACCAAATAGCTATTTTTTCTGATAGTTTCCAATGAGCATATTTTCAATCCAATGGCTAGTTGGCCCTTCTAAGGGCTAGATTACTTCTTTCAGCCAAAATTAAGGTTATTTAAGTTAAGGATTCAATTGGAAAAAAGAGAGAAGAGGGAAGACAAGAAGGAAATTAAGAAATAGAATAGAAAAGATAAAAAACCATTAATAGGCATCCAAAAGCAGTGAATGAGTAATTATTGAATATGCTTTCAAGAGATAATATACAACGATTTAGAGAACATTCACTCAATCATTGAAGAGAAGAAGTCTAAGCTTCGAGCACTCATCATTGACTTTCAACTAAGCTTTAACAAGTATAATTCTTCTTGAGCATTTGCTCATTTCTTTTTAAATCCTATTGTATATTTTTTTTTTACAAGTTTCTTGGTATAGAAACTTATAAGATATACTTATCCAAACCCATAATTAGATTTTTATCCATGTATTAACTAAGTCTAGAGGTAACTTAGTTGGGAAAAGGTTTTGACTAGTGATCCTATGCCAAATCAACTGAATTAATTGTGAGCCCAACTAAAATAATTGGGCCGTAATCATAAAATTATTATAGTTGGAATTCCAAGTAAGAGTGCTCAGAAAGTGGATGTAGGTTCTAGGTTTGGCATCAAACCACTTTAGATTGTTGTGTTTATAGTTATTCTTTGCTTTGTTCTTTTGCCTTCCTTTCTCTTTATATAATTCTACTATTACTCTTTGCACACACTTTATTCTCACACTTAAAACTATAGTTAGCACACATATATGCTTTAATAGTTTTTTTAAGAAACCTAATTCACACCTCTTAGGTTGCTACATCCAGGCAATATATGGTTTATCGATTTATTATGGAATATGTATATGTTAATTGGATTATGGTATATATGTTACCTTGCAAAAAAGTTTTGCTATGCATTGGATTTGAGCTCTCAATCTAACTATATTCTAGATCTTGCCAATGGAGGTTATGCATTTATTATGAACCCTACCAATGAGGGTTATGCATTATTTCTAGACCCTACAAATGTGGATTATACGTAGATACTTTTATTATTATTAAACTCTTTATTTCTATTCTAGTCCCACTATAAGGTATAAGTGTGATCATAGCTAAAGGCTAATAAGTTGAATGAAACTTATTTTGAATTACATTATTATATATATATGTGTGTGTGTGTGTATTCAAAAGAATTTGTCTTGCCGAATTTATATTTTGGTAAAGTAAATTAATTATATTCTTATGCTTAATCATGACATGTGTATTTGTGTTGGGGTTAAATCTGCTTCTACCGAAGTTCAGCCTAGTGAATAGATCCTAGAATAATCTCATTATGGTCGGCCTTTGACCAGTGGAAGCTGATCTTCTCAACCATATAAATAAATTCCAAGGCCCATGGGTCACCACAGCCCCTACCCAGATGAGCTTGGCAACAAGATGTGAGAGTAGCCAAATTCCTCCGATATTGATAGCTGGTTCCAGTCGAGTTTCTTTCGGATGAGTTTGAAGAGTGAAGGAGGTCACCGATATAGATGGCTAAGTGTTCGATCCTTGAATAGCTCGACCTGGACAATCTCGAGGTCGGCCGAGCTCCTTTCCAATCAAAAATCCTTCAAGCCAAGCTTCATCCTTGTAGATTGGGTTTCACTACAGGAACCACAGGCCGATAGAGTTTTCCCCTGGATGAACTTCCATGCTTCACTGAGGGTAGTAGATCTTTGCAAATCGTCTTGAAACTTCCAACCAAATTCCTTTCAATCGTCAGTAGGCTCCTCACAACACAACTTCTTCCAGTCACCAAGTTAGCTCATTCCAAATGAGTTTCTACCAATCGGACTCCATCCAATCGCTAGAAGAATCTTGGTGTATATCCAAGCTCAACTCCCAGCCTAATAGATATCAGTCAATGTACTAATAGCCTTAGGGACGTCCAAACCCCTCCTGTATTGCTGAAATATAAAGCTCTTCACTACCTATAGCTGTTTCATCTGATCCTCAGCTATTAAATCTAAATAGACTGGCACGTCACGATAATAGACACTACTTTCCATAATGAACTCCATGTGGTCCAAAACGGCCCAACACTGGGCAGTTATGGCAGTCACCATCAGTTTGTTACAAACTTCGCCTATAAAAAGGATCCTCCAGATATATTTTGTGGGGCTCAAAACTCTGCTCTAAATCCATTTAAGTGCTCCATTTCTATGGATAGAGAGCTGACTTGACCGTCGGAGGGTCCTGTCGGAGCTACCCTACCTCCGATCCAAGACTTATTTTGTAGGTGCCACCGATGACCTCGTCCTCTTCAACTTTTGCCATCTCCGACATCTGCAATTTTCTACACCAACAGAATTGGCACTAGAGGAAGGGATAGTCGTCCCTTATTCTAAAAGGACCACTCAGTAGAGATTCTTCTTCCTCAAAGACTCTTTGCCCCTAATTTGGCTTAGCCAAGATGCCTCCCAAGAAGGCATCAACTCGACAGTCAACTGCTTTTGCGGCTAGATCTCATCGAGATCCACCCATTCCAATCTCATCTCCAGCATCCCAAGCTCCATCGACTATAATGGTGAATGCAGAGTAGTTCAACCTACTAATCCAGTAGGTCAAAGGCCTCATCGAAGAGGTGCAGGCCATGCAACGGTAGCAACCCCTGGCATTAATTTAGCCGGAGCAAGCTTCATCGAAATTCTGAGATCTAGTGCAGGGATGGCCCACCTAGGCAAGTCATCTTGTAACTCCCGAAAGGGGGAAGCAGAGGGCAAAGTGCCCCTGCTCTGATCATGATCTACTCCCGGTGGATCTCTGCCTTCATTCTACCAGAAGACCTTGGAGATCCATGATCAGAATGATCTCCTGGAACAAAAACTACAAAAGATGAATCAGTGGATCGAGGAACTCTGCTATGCTCCCCCCACTCACGGTAACAATATCTGCACCAACCCTCCTTTCTCCCAGTGAATCATGCAAGAGCCAATCCTGCCGAACTTCAAGCTTTCCCAATTCAAGAGCTATAATGGGACCACTAATCTAGTTGACCATCTGGAGACCTTTCGAACTATGATGCTACTTCATGGAGCATCAGATGTCATTCTATGTCAAGCTTTCTCATCCATCCTGAAGAGAACAATAGAAACTGGTACTCGACTATTAAGTCTGGTATAATTTTCTCTTTTGATCAAATGAGCTATCAATTTGTGGTTCATTTTGTTAGTAGCCGACATCCCTGATGAGGCTCGGACTCCCTCATCAACATCAAGTAGAAGGAAAAAAAGTCCATCCGAGCTTACATCAGCCGCTTCAATGTTGCTGCTCTGAAGGTCTAGAACTTGGACCAATCTATTACAATAGCCGTACTGAAGAACGGTCTTCAGAAGAACTATCTGCTATATTTTCTAAAGAAGTACTCTAAAAGTTTTGCTGGTATGCTGGCTCGGGCTGATGGCTACGTCCGAGCAGAAGAGGCCTTTAAGTCTAAGGATCTTGAAGCCACAGAAAAGCGGCATGTGGGTGAACCTAGCAAGCTCGTAGTTGAAAAAAAGCTGAGTGAAGCTCAACCACGCTCTTAAACTCCTCCTGAGCGCAAGCGAGCTCGGACTCCTCTCCGAGCTCGAAGACAAAGAATCCCTGATAGAAGGGCATGATGAATCTCCCTAGAAAATTCCACAACTATACACCCCTCAACCTCCAAAGACTCAAGTGCTGATGGAGATTAAGGAGCAGCTACCGAGGTCAAAGAGGATGCGCACTCATCCTCGCAAGCATAATCCTAACAAGTATTACCTTTACTATCATAACCATGGTCACAATACTAAAAAATATATTCAGCTCCAAGATGAGATCGAGGAGCTCATCAGATGGGACCAACTAGGATGATTTCTACGACATCACCCTGAAGGAAGAGAGGATCGATTGAGGGGGCCACTGCAACTAGAACCACTAAGGGGGGAGGAGCAACAGAAAGATCGATCTCCTCTTGGTATTATTAACACCATCTCTTGGAGACTTCAGTGGGAAGAGACCGATGGATTGGCAGAGCCTACGAAGAAGTAGAGGACTGAAGAATCCATAACTTTTACTGAAGAAGATACTCAAGGGATTCAATTTCCTTATGACGATGCAGTTGTAGTTTCTTTATGAAGAAAACAGTATAGAGTTTGCAGTGCTACTTTCAAAATTTTTTTCAAAAATAGAAAAAATTATAGCAAAAATTAATTAATCTAATTAATTAATTACCGATCATATCAGATTAATAAACCCTACATAAAAGGATCTAAACATAATATGCATGCATTTATATAGATCTGAAAAGAAAAACTATGCAGTAAATAGTTTACTACATCTACATGTTTAGAACACAATACCTTGCATGGGTAGTCGATTGCCGTGACCTGATCATCATCTAGGAGGTCCGTTGGTCACAACACAATCACATAAATGTCTGGGCTCCATGGATCATCCACACGAGGCTCCTAGTCCTGATCAGCTCCTCCCAAGTGCTAGCTCGATGAAGAATGCTCCTGACGGCTAGATCTGATCGAATAGTTTTGATCTTCCTCCACCATAACTTTGGATGCTCTGGATCAATAGCAGAGTAGAAGAGAGGATGAGGAAGCACTCCACAAAATCTTGTAAAGATCTGATGCTCAGATCTTACAAAATCAAAACATGAACCCTAGATCATGAACTAGGGCTGCGCAACACCCAAACCCTAGCGCCAAGTTTTTTCCCTCAATTTTGCTTCTCAGATTTTTTTCTTATTTCTTTTTAGGCTATGGAAGGGCTCACATACTAGAGGATGGGAGTATTAGAAAAACTTATGCCCAGAAAAAAAAATTTAAGAATTTTATAGAGGGTGCACAAGAGAAGGTGGCGTGGAGAAAATGTAAGATAAGGGAGTTGTTTCATTCAAATTCAAACTCTATTTGAATTTGAATGGCAACTAATCTTACCTTATCCCTCTAGGATGTGGAAAGGAGGGGTGTGAGCTCTCTTTGCATGGGAAAATATTTGTGAGAAACCTTTTCTCATGGAGAATAGAATGGTGCAAACAAGAGAGATGTGGCACATGTCAAGATTAGGTCAAACCAATCTTAAAACCTCTCATCCAATTCAACCAACAAAATCTAATTTGGTTAGGCCCAATTAGATCAGATTAAACCCAACTAATTTAGGCTCAATTAGGCTTAGTTAAATCCTAATCAAATTAGGAATTAATTAAGCTCAACCCTTGATCAAATCAAAGATCATACTTTCTTGGCGATTAGGTCATCTAATAACCTAATCGGGTCAAATCCAACTGAATCTAATTCAATTGGACTTGATCCAAAAATAATTACTCAATCAAATTAAGTTAATTAGCAATTAAATTACTAATAAATTTTTTTCATAAATTTAGAATCCAAATCTAGTGGGTGTCCGAATAACCAAGTCCCATCAAAATAAAACTCTTGATCGAAGAATCCCAAACCAGTAGAACTCTTGATCCCGATGTTCGAAATAAATGAAACTCATGATTGTAGAGTCATAACCCTCAATCATGGAGTTTCAGATAAGTAGGATTTAGAGTTTCAAAGTAGTAGAACTCTTGGTCGAAGGGTCCCAGTTCAATGGGACTCTTGACCATAGACTCCTAAATATTGAGACTCAGTGTCCTAACTCAGTAGGACTCCCGATCGAAGAGTCTCAATCCAATGAAACTCTTGACCATAGAGTTTCAATCGAGTGAAACTCTTCACCAGCCATCGAGTGGAACTCTTGACCATAGATTGCAGATGTACCTATATATCTCACTTGCATGCCATACCAATATCTCAACACTCCTTGATTACGAGGACAACTAACCTATATGGCACACAACAACCTATACTCGATAAACATTGTCATCCTAAGTAACAACGTATCATTTAATCATGAACAATTTTAAGGACTAAATGATAAATCCTTCTTTGTCGAATTCGAGATAGTCCTAAGAATTTCATCATAATATAGGAGTTCATTAGAAGATAATAGAATTTATGATGAAAAATGCCAAAATAACTTTTATTAATTAATAATTCATATACAAGTACAATAAGTAGCACAACTATTAACAAGCTGACGATTGACTTTGGGATACATTTTCAATAATCTCCCACTTGGACTAAAGCTAATCGGTGTAGTATCTAATACCTATCTTCGACTTGAAGTTGTTGAACTTCTTTACTGCAACAGCTTTAGTGAATGGATCAGCCAGGTTCTCCTTTCCATCGATCTTCTAAAGATCGACGTCACCTTGATCTATGATCTCTTAGACAAGATGGTAGTGATGTAGAATATATTTCGTTCGCTGGTGTGCCTTCGATTCTGAGCAATGGCTCCAGAGCTATCGCAGTAGAGCAAAACTAAACCATTAAGGGAGGGTACTACTCCGAGCTCGGTGACGAACTTCCTCAGCCACATCGCTTCTTTGGCAATATCTGATGCAGCGACATAATCCACCTCGTAAATTGAATCGACCATAGTATGCTGCTTGAAACTCTTCTAACAGACTGCCCCACCATTAAGGATGAATATATATCCCGACACACTCTTGCTGTCATCATGATTAGACTGGAAACTGAAGTCTGTAAACCTCACAAGTTTCAAGTCTGATTCACCATATACAAGCCACTAGTCCTTAGTATTTCTCAAATACTTCAGGATGGCTTTGACAACCTTTCAGTGGTTCTCTCCTTGTTTAGATTGGTATCTACTCACTACCCCTAGTGAGTATGCCACATCTGATCGCGTACATATCATGGCGTACATTATAGAACCCACTGTCAAAGCATATGGTATTCTACTTATATGCTCTCTTTCTAGAGATATTGTCGGATAATCCCTCTTTAAAAGAGAAATTTTATGGCCTATCGGTAGATAACCTTTCTTAGAATTCTCCATGTTGAATCATTTCAGCACAGTATCAATGTACGTAGACTGGGATAATTCAAACAACCTATCTCTATAGATCTTCATCCTTAGGATGTAGAAAGCTTCTCCCAGATCTTTCATGAACAACTATGATGACAGCCAGATCTTTATTCCTTGTAATGCATGGATATTATTTTTGATTAAGAGAATGTTATCCACATACAATACTAGAAATACTATTGCTGGACCATTAGACCACTTGTATATGCAGGGCTCCTCTTCATTCTTAATGAAGTCATACGTTTTGATTGTTCTATCAAATCATATGTTCCAGCTCTGAGATGCCTGCTTCAATCCATAAATGAACTTTTGAAGCCTGCACACCTTAGACTCATCTATGGATATGAATTCTTCAGGCTGTATCATATATACCTCCTCATCTAGCTCTCCATTTAGAAAAATCATTTTTACATCCATTTACTAGATTTTATAGTTCAGATGGGCAGTAATGGCAAGCATAATCCGAATGAATTTGAGCATTGCCATAGGAGAGAACATCTCATCATAGTCAATACCATAACGTTGACGATACCTCTTGGCAACCAAACGGGCTTTATAGGTCTCCATTTTTCCATCTATGCTCCTTTTTCTTTTGAAGACCCACTTATACCTTATGGGTTTTATCCCTTCAGGTGGGTCAAACAATGTCCATACATCATTGACCTTCATGAATTTCATTTCAGATTTCATGGCCTCAAGCCATTTCTCAGAGTCGAATCTCTGCATTGCATCCATATAGGTGATCGAATCCTAATCGTTCTCATCGAGTTCAATAGGATCTTCATCCCAGACCAAAAAATCATAATATCTATCCGGTTGACGTGGTACTCTACTAGATCTCCTTAAGGGTATATCTACAATGGATTCTGGATCTGATCTAATCAGATCCAACTCAAGTTCAATAACTTGTGTTTGTTCTTCCACCTCTCATATTTCATCAAGTTCGATCTTAGAGGCATTAGTTCCTTCACCAAGAAACTCTTTTTTTTAAAAAGACTGCCTTAAGGTTGATAAATACTTTTTGCTCATCAGCAAAGTAAAAGTAATATCCTTTGATTTCTTTTGGATAACCTACAAAACTATACTTATCAGACCTAGGTCCAAGCTTGTCTGTCATCAAATATTTGACATAAGCCGAATACCCCCAAACCCTAAGGTGTGAGAGCACTGGCTTACACCCTGTCCATATCTCATATGGTATTTTATTAATAGATTTACTCAAAATTCTATTTAGAATGTAATAATTTGACTCGAGCGCATATCCCTATAGGAAGATCGGCAAACCAGCAAATCCCATCATGGATCGAACCATATCCAACAGGATCCAATTTTTTCTTTTAGATATACCATTATGTTGTGATATTCTAGGAGAGGTCCATTGGGAGAGAATCCCATTCCCTTCAAGATATGTCAGAAATTCATTAAAAAGATACTCATCCCCTAAGTCAGATTGAAGAGTTTTAATACTCTTCCCAATTTGCTTCTCTACCTTATTTTGGAATAGTTAGAATATTTCAAACGACTCTGACTTATGCTTCATTAAATAGACATACCCATACCTAGATAGGTCATCTGTGAAGGTTATGAAGTAGAAGTATCCATCTCTGGCACTTGAGCTCATGGGTCCACATACATCTGAATGTACTAGACTTAGGAGTTCAGTGGCTCGTTCACCTTTTCCAGTAAAAGGTGACTTGGTCATCTTACCAAGAAGACAAGACTCATAGATGAAAGTGATTTATAATCACTAATCTCAAGAATTCCTTCTTGAGCTAACCTGTTTATTCTATTCTTGTTAATGTGATCCAGCCTACAGTGCCAAAGATAGACTTCAGATACATCACTAATTCTAGGACGTTTATCAGAGGATTGAACCACGTTAACAGGCATAGTTAATAAATAAATACCATTATTCAATTATCCAATAAAAATTGTAACACCATTCAAAATGATGTTACAAAATTTTTCTTTTATTGATATTTCATAACCATTCATAGCCAAAAGGCCTACAAAAATGACATTCAATAAGAAAGTTGGACAAAAATGACATTTATTAAGAATAACTTTATTTGAATTGCTTATAAGGTTCATGATTCCTAAAGCTAGAATTAGAACTTGTCTTCCATCTCTAACGTTTAGAAACCTCTTATCTTGATCAAATCTCCTACTAACCTATAAGCCCTGCATAGAATTACAAATATGATAAGGACTTTTAGTATCTAATACCCAGACAGTAGAATCAAATAAGAAAAAATTGCAAGGTGTTATCATATAATTACCTTGCCTAGTAACCACTTGCTTCTTCCTCAGTCTGTTTAGATCTAGGAAGGCAATGTACAGAGGATAGTTTCTCTTCCAATGCTCCTGCTTCTTGCAAAAGAAGCATTCTGCATGGCTTTGGTCAGGCTTGTGTTTGTTGGTCCGATCCTGTACAGTCGTTCCAACATTTAGCTACACCTTCTTGTTCTTCTTTTCTTTCTTAAAGGATCGACGACCAGAAGAAGACCCTTCCACTACATTCACCATCTCCTTGTGAAGTTGGTGATCCTTCTCAAAGTTCTGCAGCAACCCCAACAAGCCATGATAGTTGACTACAGGCTTTGTCATTTTGAAATGAGTCAAGAAAGGGAGGAAGGACTTGGATAAGGAATTAAGGATCGCATCCTTATCGAGTTGCTCATGTAGGAGAAAGCCCAACTTGCTAAGGTGCTCAATCATCTCGATCACGTACAATACATGATCGATGATTGAGGCCTTGTCCCTCATCCGAGCATTGAAAATGGCACAACTTGTTTTGTGCCTTTCAACGTTATCAGGCATGCCAAAGAAGTCGTTCAATATTTGAAGCATTTTCTATGATTGAGCATTTTTGAACTTGTAGCTGAACTCATCATTCATTGCCACCAACATTATACACCGAATGGTGGTTCGATCGTTGAGCCACTTCTGGTAAGTATCTCGTACCGCTCCTCTAGCATTTGGAGTTGGCTTCTCAGGTGCTGGATCCGTTATGACATAAAGGATTCACTCATGCTCTAGGATAATTCTCAACTTACGATACCAGCTATCGTAGTTGGATCCCATTAATTTGTCATTATCTAACAATGATCGGAGGGACAGGTTAGTGGCCATTTCTGCACAAAAAGAAAAACCAAATCTAATTAGTATATGAATCAATTATCCTAAAAACTTGGACTTTAGTCTAAAGGTTCTCTCACTATTTTATATGAATTGATAGCCTCTACCTCCAATTTGAGGAATTACTTTAATTCCTTAGTGGGTACTGAAATTCACATAGACTACACACGAGCTCAACTTTGGTTGGTCAACCCATATGCACCTATGGATAGGTTCAAAATCAATTATTTCTCTAAATAATTTTTAGTAATATCAATTTTGCCTTGAAAACCTAATTAGTAGGCTTTGGCCTCTACTGAAAATGTCTAGTTAGGTCCAACCATTAACATGACTATATTTGGTCTTATCTAACCAATAAATGATCAGGCCCAACTTTGATCGGCCAACCTAACCACCATCAAAAAGACTTAACCAAATCATCATTTTATGAATGATAATTTCATTAATCAATAAGTACTAGGCCTTTGGGCCTCTAGTGATTATTAAATTAATGAACCCATTATCACTCAACTTAATGGGAGGCTATGATATAGTTATCTATATAACTATTTTATTTTTAAGGACCTAATAATTTTAGAGGATTTAGTTAACTTATTTAAGAAAAGCGAGTCAATTTCGATCCTCCCACTGACTTCATCAAGTCAGATAAAAAAGGATCTAATCTAAGTTGGCATTAGAAGTACCTAAATTAGTCAAACTAATTTACCTAATTAACATGGGTGATTCCGAATTACCAAGTGATCCAATCAAAATCTAACTCAATAGGATGGCCAAGTAAGTAAGATCAGTGAAAGGGATATGCCATTAACTCATCAAAATTAAATCAGTACGAGTAGCTTCCAATTAAAAACTACTGGTATGATCTTTCAGACTTACCTTAGACACCATCCGATTTATTAGTTTCAATTTGATCAACCTAGTAATTACGGGTTTGACCACATAGCCATGAATCAGATCCATTTGATCCTCGTTAAAGGCATGGACTTGATCAACAATAATTATTGTAATTGAGTCTATAGAGTCCTTGACCTAATCTAAATTAATATTTAATTAGATTTGATCAACTACTCTAAATTAGTCCATTCTTTAACTAACCTTAGGTCTAACCCAATTTATTTACCTAATTCATCTAACCCAATAACCCATAAGTTTTTGATTAATGACTTAGGATCTTAATTCATAATTCTAGATACTAAATCATTTTACTTAATTTTAATTAAGTTTATGGGCTGAGGGTTAGGGTTTGATATTTTGAAAATATTTTTTAAAATTTTGAAAGGTTCTTTATAACTTAATATAATTCATCAATTGAGTCAACTCACTTTAAAATTGAATTGGCTCAATTCACAAATAACACTAGTTGTAGGATTTAATCTAAAACTATGTACACTACATAATACTAAATCATGAATCAAACTTTAGATCCTATCTAAATATGCATTCATGATTAAAAATTAGATTAAAGACTAATTTAATTAGATCATAAAAATATTAGATCAGATCTAAGATTTTATGATTAATTATTTAGATCAGTAATGTACCAGGACAACCTTTTTACTGTAGGGATAAACCCAACACCAAGATAACCTTCAGTTCATGCAATCTTGATTTTAATTTTTAGATCAGATTATTAGATTAATATTTAGATTAAATCTAAATTATCAATCTAAATATGCAAGCATATCATGTTTAGCAAACCATCGCTCTGATACTATTTGAAGGGAATAATGCAGGATTTGCAGTGCTACTTTCAAAAAATTTTTTGAAAAAAGAAAAAATTATAATAAAAATTAATTAATTAATTATTGATCATATCAGATTAATAAATCCTACATAAAAGGATCTAAACATAATATGCATGCATTTATATAGATTTGAAAAGGAAAACTATATGCAGTAAATAGTTTACTACATCTACATGTTCAAAACACAATACCTTGCACGGGTAGTTGATTACCGTGATCTGATCATCATCTAGGAGGTCCACTGGTCATGATGTAGCCACACAAATGTTTGACCTCTATGGATCATCCACATGAGGCTTCTGATCCTGATAAGCTCCTTCTGAGTGCTAGCTTGATGAAGAATGCTCCTGACGGCTAGATCTAATCGAACAGTTTCGATCTCCCTCCACCATAACTTTGGATGCTCTAGATCAGCAGCAAGGGTAGAAGAGAGGATGAGAAAGCACTCTAAAAAAATCTTGTAAAGATCTGATGCTCAAATCTTACAAAATAAAAGTATGAACCCTAGATCACGAACTAGGGCTGCATAGCACCCAAACCCTAGCACCAAGTTTTTTCCCTCAATTTTTCTTCTCATATTTTTTTCTTATTTTTTTTAGGCTATGGAAGGGCTCATATACTAGAGCAGAAAAGTCTCAAAAAAAATTGCACCCAGAAAAAATTCTAGGAATTTTATAGAGGGTGCACAAGAGAAGGTGGCATGGAGAAAAGGTAAGATAAGGGAGTTGTTTCATTCAAATTCAAACTCTATTTGAATTTGAATGGAAACTAATCTTACCATATCTCTCTAGGACGTGGAAAGGAGTGGTGTGAGCCCTCTTTGCATGGGAAAATATTCATGAGAAACCTTTTCTCATTAAGAATAGAATAATGCAAATAAGGGTGATGTGGCACATGTCAAGACTAGGTCAAACCAATCTTAAAACCTCTCATCCAATTGAACCAACCCAATCTAAATTGGTTAGATCCAATTAGACCAGATTAAACCCAACTAATTTAGGCTCAATTAGGTTTAATTAAATCCTAATCAAATTAAAAATTAATTAAGCCCAACTCCAAATTAAATCAGGAATTATACTTTCTCGATGGTTAGGTCATCTCATAACCTAATCGGATCAAATCCAACTGAATCTAATTCAATTGGACTTGATCCAAAAATAATTACTCAATCAAATTAAGTTAATTAGCAATTAAATCACTAATAAAACCTCTCATATATCTAAAGTCTAAATTTAGTGGGTGTCTGGATAATAGAGTCCCATCAAAATAAAACTCTTGATCAAAGAGTCCCAAACCAGTGGGACTCTTGATCTCGGTATCCGAAACAAGTGGAAGTCATGATTGTAGAGTCATAACCCTCATTCATAGAGTCCTAGATAAGTAAAATTTAAAATCTTAAAGCAGTAGGACTCTTGGTCAAAGAGTCCAGTTCAGTGGGACTCTTGACCATAGACTCCTAAACATTGAGACTCAGTATCCTAACCTAGTAGGACTCCCGATCGAAGAGTCCTAGTCTAGTGAGACTCTTGACCATAGAGTCTCAGTCGAGTGGAACTCTTCACCAACCATCAGATCAAATAGGAATCTTTAAAATGTATGACTCCATAGGTCTGAACCTAATTCGGTAGTATAGAAACTAATTTTTGTACTAATCAAAGTGACCATCTAGCAATGATACCCGATATCCAAATAGGTCGAATAGTTGCAATTGCAATATTCAGAATCTACATGAATATAGTTACCGTATAATTCATTCCTTTGACCTCTATACACAGGATGACTTTAGGGTTTGACTATCAATCCTAAAAGATACATCCAAATCATGTCTCAAAGTAATTAGTCCTATGACCCCTCACAAGGACTATCCTAGCCAAGGCTTTGCTAAATTGAAACACTATTGAACATAGCTCTTGAAACTAGGAGTGGTCAATCCCATCTTGATACATGCATCGACTCCTCAAGTACTTAACTATGCCTAGAAACCTTCCATCATTGAACTAAAAATTCAAGTAGTCTGGCACCAAAGCATAGTGAGTTGCTTGGAAGTCACCATGATGATCTCAGACCGGAGGGACAGTTATACCCATATTCTATTAGAGTAAATCTTGATGGTAGAAAAGCTTTGGAGTTGATCATGTTCAGTGCAGATGTATCTATATATCTCACTTGCATGCCACACCAATACTCCTTGGTTATGAGGACAATCAATCTATATGGCATACAACGATCTATACTCGATAAATGTTGTCATCCTAAGTAACAACGTATCATTTGATTGTGAATAATTTTAAGGATTAAATGATAAATTCTCCTTTATCGAATTCTAGATAGTTCTAAGGATTTCATCACAACATAGAGGTTCATTAGAAGATAAAAAAATTTATGATGAAAAATGCCAAAATAACTTTTATTAATTAATAATTCATATACAAGTACAATAAGTAGTACAATAATCAACAGATTGATGATTGGCTTTGGGATACATTTTCAATACTTTAAATATTACTGATTATGATGTACGCCGTATTCTTATTGATAATGAAAGTTCTACCGATGTCTTGTTTTATGATGCTTTTCTCAAAATGTCCATATCTAATAACCGATTAGGACCAATGAACTCTCCATTGATAGGCTTCATTGGCAATGCTGTGCTAGTTGAAAGAAAAATAACATTAACCATGGCTATAGGATGATACATAAGGCAATCTAGAGCATAAGTAGATTTTTTGATCGTGAAAGCTCCATCTGTTTATAATGCAATCCTTGGCCGACCTGGTTTGAATGCACTCCAAGTAGTGGTGTCAACTTACTATCTGAAAATGAAGTTCTCAATAAGCTATGGGATCGAAGAGGTCAGAGAAGATCAAGCTTTGGTGAAACATTGCTACTTGATTGCTTTGCAAAGAGGTGCACAATCAGACCCTTGCCCTATTGATGGACTAGATGTCCGAAATGATCTTACTGAGGAGCAAGAGGAGCCTATGGAAGATCTCGTAACCATCCCTTTGAATGATGGGAATTGTAAGTAACATGGCAGTACAGATCCGGCCTCCTAAATTTAGGAAGAAAGAAGTATAGGAAAACAGCTACGTCACCTTTCTCTCAAAACGAATGCAGATATTTTGCTTGGATCCTAACAGACCTATGTCAAAAAATTAACGGCCAAAGTATGGAGAGACATCATCTGACTGTCGACCCAATAATCGCCTGTGAGGAAAAGATGTGGACATCTGCTCGAAGAGGCAGAAGATGATTGGCGGAAGAAAGTTGAAAAGCTCGCTCCAATGCTGGTATTCATTTCATGAGGTCAATTATCACAAGCAGGTGTACTCCAATTGTTTGCTTGTTCAAAATGATTGAAATCAAAGATGAAGGATGTGTATCAAACTTCAAGAAGTCGAATAAGACCAGTTCATAAAAAGACAGCTATCCCCTACTAAAGATCAATTAACTGGTGGATGCAACCATTGAGCTATGAGCTCCTCACTTTAGGATGCCTTTTTCTGTCTATAATCAAATTCGGATGGCACCAGAACAATGAGGAGAAGACTACTTTTATTACTGACTGTGTCTTTATTATTAACGAGGGATATGCTCTTTGGACTTAAAAATGCAGGTGCGATCTATCAGCACCTGATAAATAAAATCTTTAAAGAGCAGATCGGCCACAACATGGAGGTTATATATGAAACATGCTCGTCAAGAGTCGAACTTCAATCGATCATATTGTCGATCTGGAAAGACCGTCAGTGCTCTCTGAACGTAAAATGATAGCTAACCCAACCAAAATGTGCCCTTTTGGAGTAAGCTCAAGAAAGTCCTAGGTTTCATACGGTTCAGGTGCGAAATCAAAAGCAAATTCCTCGAGAGATTAGAGCCAGTTCAAGAAAATAACTACTCTAAAATCGATAAAGAAAGTTTTAGACCTCACATAACAGAAAAGATGGTACTTTGAATCACTTATCTCGAAGATATGGTTCGAGGCGACTGCATGCCCCTTTCTTCCCAAGTGCCTCAAGCAATCGAAAGAAACTTCTAAATTGGTAGATCCTGAATGCAAATAAGCATATGAGGAGCTGAAAAGTTATCTTGGCTCATCTCCAACTACTAGCCAAGTTTGGAATCCAAAAAGAATTATTCTGTACCTGGCAGATCTCTCGATAAGCCGCTTATCGATAATCCTGGTTAAAGAAGAGGCGAAAGCTAATATCGAGCCAATGCTACTATATAAGATCAATGTTTGAGGGATGCCGAAAATTAGGTATAGCCAAAATTAGAAAAAGCTAACTTATGCACATGCCATGAATTGCAGCATGGAGCCTCCGACCTATTTTTTTAGTGAGGAGCACATGTGTAAGCCCTACCATGATTACAAATACCAATTAAGGGTAGTCCCTTCATCAAAAAGAGACGCCTCTTGTATATAGCACAAATAGGCAATTGAGCTTAAGAGTTTGATTAATCAATTTCTTAACTGGCCATAACTATCAACGGTCTCAGATATTGTAGATTTATAAGTGGAAATCACCATTTTCTGGCGATGAAACTGAACTGAATAAAAAGGAGGACAGTACTGACCTCTGTGGCAGTCGAACCTCTCCAATGAAGACGGACCATCCCGAATGCTCTGGGCCCTATTATATTGGAGTGGTATCATCCAATGCATTCTGAGAGTCGGTGCGGGTTGATTTGTAGTCAACGCTAGAATAGGGAATTCATAGTAGAGTAATGCACTGGCTTTAAGCGTTTCATGATAAATAATCGGGATGAAGTTATAGCAAGCTTGATAGTAAAATTAAAAGATATGCTTAAAGAGCTAGAAGTAGATCAGCTCAAGCCTGCCAGTGAACTCTCATTGGTCAGGGCAAGTTAGTGGCAATCTATGAGCTCGGAAGGAAAGTATGTGACTACCAACCTAGAAAGCTAAAGGATATAACAATCCTCAGCCCTGCTAATCAGTTATAGTATCCACATTCCAGATTCTGAGAGCATAAAAATCAGACGCTGACCCTCACTCTCCAAAACTAGCACATGCCTAGCATTACGTCCTAATGAACTACCGAAAGAATAGTCTTCTTTGAAGTTTGAAGTGCCCAATACGGTTCGCGAAAAGGAGGTTGAAGTTCTGTGATGCCAAATCGATCAAATGAGTCCTGGCTAGATCGACCCTCTAGTCACCTATCTCAAAGGATGAGAACTCTTCTTAGATCCAAAAAGGCACAAAAATTGAAGAAATCAAGCTTTCGAGTAACACGTTGCTATTATCTTGAAAAATATAGATATAAAGAGGTCGTATTCGTCTAACTACATCACTCCTAAAATAATCTCCGGACCTTCGAGAGTATGCGATTTTGCACAAATAAGAAAAAGAAAAGTAATATACAATTATAAGAAATAATGTGAAAGCCCACCTGGATGTCAGAGCCCTTATCGCAATAAATTACTTGGCAAAGATTACTATTGGTCAATGCTAAGTACAGATGATTTCATTGAGTAATGTCAAAAAGTATGATCGATGTCAAAAAAAATGCAAACATACAGAAAGATAGCCGATCCTCCGAACTAATACCCCTGGAAGCTCCATGGCTGTTTGCATAGATGGGGAGGATCATCACTAGAACCCTTCCCTAAGTCGGCATAACAAGACAATGAAAGTAGTTTTGAAACTGGTGGAAAGGGATGCGATGATGTCCCGATCAAGCAAAAAATCTCATCATGTTTATCTTTAACCAGTTTAATCCGACTTCTTAAAAATAGTAATAAAAAAATATTACTGTAGATTAGCAGTGTAGTCGCTGTCGAAATGCACATGGAAAGTGCTATGTTATTTAGATATTAAAAATACAATTTTGATTTTAAAAGAAAAAAGAAAAAATAATAAAAGAGTTTTGGAATCAAAAGTAAGTCGGCAAAAATAAAAGCGAAATATAAAGGTGCATTGGAATTTTATAAAGCGTTGCACAAATCTACTAGTTAGATCTTATACATCTACCTTGCAAAAGCATAAATTAAGGCAGAAATTAAATTGCAGAAGTAAATAAAAGCAAGAAAATAAAAGTTACAAAAAATAAAATTTTATTAAATTAAATTCAAAGATTTAAATATATCGAATTTAAAAAAATAAAATAAAATAAAAAATAGCCTGATCTCTGATCTGGAATCGGCATCGTAGAGAAGATGGTGTAGAACTCGCTCTTTCTTCTCGCACCGATATGCTAACTGAAGCAGCCTTTAACCCATAGCCTGGCTTTCGCCCTGTAACACTCAAAGCTCATCTGATCGGAGATGTTGAATTTTCGATGGCTCTGGGTCCTTTTTTATAGTGCTAGGGACAGGGTTGATATTTTTTCTTAAAAGGCAATGTGGATAATGAAATCTTTGTAATCAATCTCAATATTGAGATAAAATTTGAATTAAAAATTTCTGATACATCTCTGATATAATCTGATAAAATCCACCAATTCAATAGGAACCAACGATCCAATTCAATAAATGGATCAGATCAACTAGATCACGGGTCGGATTAAAAGTCTCTGGCCGCCGATCCGCTCAGCGAGAAATCCTGCCGCAAAATCGCTCTTCGAAGTCCTGATCAGCACCACGCATAGGAAGCATTTTTGGACCGTCGGATCGAAGCTGGAATCAGGTGCTACATTCGATGGTGATTCGAGTGAAATGAAAAATCGACTAAAAAAGTGCTGAACTCCGTGTCAATCTTAACCGCAATGCAATCCGCAGCCGCCGATCGCGCAAATCACAGTTCCCATGACCGCGTAAACCGACCACACCGCGACACGTGAGTACTCCGCAACCCCATGCAATTGCTCTGTCGTCGAGTGAAGGATGAGACCAGATTGCCTCTGATGTAGCCATGATAAATTTTTGTAGATCCGCTTTAAGAATCTAGGTCCGAACTCACGTTAGGCTACTGATGTTCAATCGGTAGGTCGCCATTTGCTGAGGCTGGCGGTCCACAGCTGGATCGTAGAACCAGTTCGATGGCTCAATGGTTGAGTCCGGCATTCCTGATGCTTGCTTGCTTGGTGCATCGGTCTTGCGGAGCCGCTGAGCCATTTTTTTTATTTAATTTACTTCTATTTATTTTTAATATTTTTAAAAATCATATCTTTTCCATTTAGCTCCATTTTCTTGAAATTTAATTTCATTGTGATCAAAAAAATAGCTCTTTCTATGGCGATAAATAAAATTTTATTTTTTAAATTTTATTATTTTTTTTATTAAATTATTTTTAATTAATTTTTAATTGAATAAAAATATGAATTTTCATAAAATTATATATAAATTAAATTAATAAGTTCTTAAAGTTAATAATAATTAAATTAATAATTGAATACTTTACTTGAAAAATTTAATGATGACTTATCACACCCCACACCATACTTAAGCTTTGCTTCGTGCCTCCTCCACACGAGTAAGAGAAAGAATTAGTTTTTAAATATCTTTAACTTTAGAGAGTTTCGAATTTACCTAAGCAATTCTAAAAAGGCCATTGATAATTCAGTAAGCTTAAAATGAACATTAATCATTGGGGTATTTAATCTATCAAATAGAAAATTAAGAAAAAAACATTAAATTTTTTTGAACTTTTTTCTAAATATTTCCATCTTTTGATCCCGATTTGTTCTGAGAACTTTCATAATAGCACGGTGGTAGTTGCACTTCTATCCTTCATATTATTAATTTTTTATTTTCACATTGCCACTTTGAAGTGCGAATATCATGCTTACTAGGCAACCGGGACCGCTGGGTAACCACGTGGTCCGTAAAACAAGGTTAATGTTTCTTTTCCTCTTTCTTTTTTTTTTTAAATCGGTTTGAACTCCACTGTTGAGTCTGTCTTAACCTCCTTAAAACTTCATAAGTTGATCCATGTAGCGGAGTCTTGGCCAATGACTCCCAATACGCCAGATTGGCTTAGGGGCACTAGGTATATTTGCGAAATAGCCCCTCACGCTTACTAGCTCAAAATCAATAGGATACCGATGTTACACGACTAGCTTACAACGAGCTTCTTGCCTCTTCCCAACCTTTTGATGCGAAACTCAATGCTTGCTTAAGGCAAAGAGGCCCAGGTTAACTAAGATGAGAAGTACTTGGAAACTATTTTATAAATTGTTTAATATGAAGAAACGTATAGTTACCCTTAAAGCCTATAAAAAAGTTACGACTTTTTCTTTGATGCTAGATAGCAAAATAATTAGAAAATGCCCAAAAAAAAAAATTTATGTCTAAGGACTTAACTCTTATGAATTTTCTTATACTTTATTCCTCAATACTCACAGATTCCTCTGATCTATGCGATCAAATTTTATTTTTAAAAAATGATGGACTTAGTACAATGCGAGTACTGTAAGCATAATCAAGTGTACTAAATAACTCACAAATATAAAAACTTTTTGAAGGGACTAAAAAAATTTTTAAAATTTTTTTATTTTCGCCTCCCCCAACTAATCGACATTGTCCTCATGGAGAAGAAAACAATAAAGGATGTAATAAAGGAACATGTGAAGAATACACCTAACTCAGTTATCTTTTTTTTTGGTCCAACACATGCCTTTGAAATTTTGAGCCTCTTCCTCCAATTATGCAAATATTCTAAAAATAAAATAAACTAAAAGAGAAATTAGATAAAAACTAAATATTGGGATTTGCCGTCCAAACAAGCGCATAAGTTTACCGTCTTCAGCCAAGACACATGGCAGCTCACTTATCCAATGGGTCGCGAAAGTATTGGATTGGAGCAAATTCCCAAATGGTTTGGATTGGCCATATCAGAAATTTAATTTTTAATCCTCATTATTGATATATTTCACATGAGTAATTTTTGCGGGATATATTTTATGATCCAATTCTCAGCCCCATGGTTTATTAAGAATTACCCTATTTGTCTCCTAAAATGCTCAATTGAATGGGAGTTTTAAGATTAAGTTTAATCTTCAATGGGTGCTGGAAGGTGACTAAAGGCGATTTTAAATTCTGGAAGGTAAATTAATGTGATCCTGCTTAAACAACTCCATTGACAATTTCATATACATGCCTTTGATTTTATAAGAAGAACCAACGTCTACGGGTTGAAGGGAATAGAATATTAGATTTATAAGTCTCGGTAAATCCATCTATTTCTTTGTGTCCTATTTCTACCGTCATTTAAATTGAACTAGCATTAGTACTAATTCCTGGCTTGAGATCCTCTAATGTGGGTTAGTCCCTCAGTACTAACCAGTTCCTCTAAAATTTTTATTTGGCTACATCAAGTACTAGCCTCTCTCACCTGATCTGGTATGGTCCATAAAGAATCCTATATGCTTTTAAGTTCAGGAATTACTTTGGTATTCTCTAAATTGAAGATTCTTAAAGTGAGACATTAAATTGATAACTTGGTCAGGTGTTGGGACATTAGGTGGTTTGAAATGGCAGGTTTGGTAAGTTTTGATCCTAAGTCTGTCCTCATGTTAGATCAACTAATTGTCCAATTTAAGCTTCTAGCCTAACGATTGATTGATTGATACACATTGACGAATTAAATTTGAAGTTGCATTGATAATTTATCACTGGGCCTAGATTTGGTCTGTAGAGGAGGGTGGGTATGGAGGGCTGATTATATATATATATCGGTGTTAACACTGACTAGGCTGACCATATATTAGGCATAATATTTGATAATTTTGCTCAATGAAATTTTGGGTCTGAGTCTGAGTCCTGTTGGGATGTTCCAAGAAAAACATTAAAGGTTACTCAAATCTGAATTAATGCAATATTTGAAAATGGGTCATTTAATAAATGGAGTATCCCATTGAGAGATAGCTTGAACTTAGTCTGATAAAAGTATGAAACTGTATGCGTAATATCATGGATATTCACTTACATGATCGGTTGGACTAGCACAATTGATAATTCTCGCCACTGATAATTAGAAAGAATGATGTGAATTGTGCAGGAGATTGTTTGACCTAGGGATTAGCGAGTTGATCTATTTTATGAGCAAAGAAGGATCAACTTTACCTAATTCTTTGGACTATTAGATTCAGATTAGTCCATTTTGAATTATTATGGTTGGGTTCAACTAGATCAGGTAAAGTAATTTTCTACATATTGTAATTAGATGCAACTAACGTATTGTCAATAAATTTTAGAATTTTTTTATATTTTTTATAATTTATTATCATTAAAGATTAATTATTTTATTTATTAATTAAGTCCTAGATATTTTTTTTTAATATTTTTTAGTTAGTTAAATTGTAATTTGTTATTATTTATTTTTAATTTTTTTAAGAGGAAAAGAAAAGAAAGAAAGAAGAGTGTCTAAAGAAGAGATCCTAAGGAGTCCTAGAACTAAGAAGAGACAGAGAAAGCCATTAGGTTTAATTAGATTTAATGATTGTGTAGCAATCAGTTGGTCATCAATCCTGACTAAGGTTCATCCTAGATCTAGACAGCTCCTAAAAACTAAGTCACCTTCAGCCCTCAAGTGTAGGATTAGCAATCACTGCCAGGTAAGTGTAAGGTTGGTGGGAGCTTCCCCCGTTGCTAGCCTAGACAACCAATTTGCTTGGCTAGGTAAAGCGATGGTAAAATTAAAAACACCTTCCTTCGGGCCCAGTGCGTCCTGAACCACTTTCCTAGTCACCAGCAAGTTGACTTATCCTAACCCAGTTCAACTCTTAGGATTCCTTTATCCTATGGAGCTCGAATATCTTAAAGTTAATGTCTAATTGATTTTAAGAGTTAAGATTTGGGTTAATGCAGGATGCTGGTTGGTTGTTTGTGGCGTAAGGAAGGGTGATCAAATCCCCACCTTATCTTGTTTAATGGGTTGTGCCCTTAATTTGGTTTAATATGAAATATGCAAAAGAAAAAAAAATTCCAATCAAAGAGTTCTATGCAATTTAAACTAACTAATTAAATTATAAAAAGGCTTACCTTGACTCCAGCAATCACCAAAAATAAGAATAAAAACTAATATGATGGATGCTCTAAATAATTAGGGTTCTAATCTTTGTGATGAGATTTTAATTAGGTTTAAATTCTTTTAAAAATTAATTAAAAATAAAATAAATAAATAAATAAAATAAAAAGAAAAGAGAACTAGGGTTAGGATTGATCTCACCGGGCAAAACTTCTGATTCTTTTTGTTCTTTAATTTTTTTTTCCTGCAAAATAATAAAAAAAATTAGCAAGAAAATAAAAATTTTATTTATAATTTATTTACAAAAAAATCAAAGAGATAAAAAATTTAATGTCCATGCCTTCCTCGGTAACGGCGCCAAAAACTTGATAGGGATGCGATGTTGTCGTTAAGACACCGTGTTTATCAGTTTAATCTGACTTCTTAAAATAATTAAAAAAATACGTAGATAGCAGTGAGTCGGATCAATCCATAGGGAAGGTAGTATTTTAGATTGAAATCTTGATTTTTAAAAAGAAAAAGAAAAAAAAGAAGAGTTTTGGGATCAAAAAGTGAAGTCGAAAAAATAAAAAGCAAAAATTAAAAGTGCAGGAATTTAAACTTGGTACTAAGATCTTAAGTTAGATCTTAAGCACTATTGCAAAGCAATAATCTAAAAGTACAGAAATTAAATTGTAATAAAAATAAAAAAAGAAATTAAAGGTACAAAAAAATAAAAATTTTATTAATTAAAATTTAATTAAATATATAGAATTTAAAAAGAAAAAAATAAATATAAAATAGCCGGATCTCTGATCTAGATCGGCATCGGCAGAAAGATGGTGTAGAAAGCTCGGCTCTCTTTCGGCACCCATTGCTCGAAGCACCTTTAACCATAAAGCCTGCTTCGCCTGTATGTCACAAAGCTTCACTTATAGATGGAATGTATTCTATGCGCCTGGGATCCTTTTATATAGTGCTAGGAGGGTTGAATATTTCCTAAAGGCAATGGGGACTAATGAACTTTGTAATCACAAAAATTTGAAATAAAATTTAAATTTAAAATAGCTCGATGTACATCTTTGATAAATCTGATAAAAATTCAGTTCGTTCAATAGAAATCCAACGGTCACACCAAATCAAAGAGATGTAGATCAACTCAATCGGGTCGATTAATTCTAGCTCGTTCGATCGTTCGCTTCAATCGAGGAAATCTGGCCGCAAATAGCGCTTCGGGAGTCCTGATCACGTCGGGAGCATTTTGGACAATCGGATCGAAGCTGGAATCAGGCGCCATGCCATTCCATGGTGATCCGAGTGAAATTGGCAACCGAAAAAAATGCTGACCGTACTGGGAGTACGGAGCGCTCGATATCTTAACACATCAAGGATATACCGATCCCAGTCCTGAAAGGTCTTTCTAGCATTTCGATATGGAGGTCTGCGATGGTAGAAGCTTATCTAGAATGAGTAGCAAACACTGTCCATGTGAGCGTCGACTAGAGCGGTAGAACCGGGTACGCAAGTTTCTGACCGCTACATGGGAGGAGCCTACTGACGACTGAAAGAAATTTCGGTTGGTGAAGTTCCGGCAATCTCACGCGAGGGGAACGCAATATCAAAACTCGCTATGTCCTGGGCCGGAGGTGAAATTGAACCAAGCATTTTGGCGCCCTGGCCGTGGAATAAATTTTCTTGTAGACCATAAAGGTTCAAGGGTCCACATCCACGGTGGACAGACCTTTTGTAATGGTTCGTCCGGCATTATTGCTGAGCTGGCGGTCGCAAGAAAACCCACCTTGGCTACCATCGTGACCAGCTAGGAGTTACATATGGCTGAGTCGACTCTTTGATACTGGGCTTGGCGTGGTGGCATCGGTCTCTGCTCGGAGGATATCGCGGCTAGAGAGAGCCAATCTTCTTTATTAATTTTACTTAATATTATATTTTATAAAAGATCCAAAAAGTGCGTATCCTCGATTTAAGTAGTCGGCATTTTTCTATTGAAATTATTGTCAGTATGTGAGTAATAATATAAGTATGAACTCTTCTGAGTGATAAAAGAAAAATCTTCATATTTTTTACATTTATTATTTTTCTATGCCATTATTCTTTATATTAATTTTAGAAGTTAATAAAGAGGTCTAGATTTTTCAAAAAATTAATATTAGAAAATAAGTACTTAATTTATAAATAAAGTGGAATTACGAAAATTCAAGACATCTTTATTGTGAATTTATGAGATGCTTATAGCGATGGCAATCAATTACTTCACAAAATAGATCGAAGCCGAACCCTTGGCAAAAATTACTAAAGCAAAAGTGCAAGACTTCATCTAGAAGTCAATTATTTGTAGGTTTAGTCTACCTCAAACTCTTAAACTGACCATGGATGCTAGTTTGTAGGGATAAAGTTTGTTGAGTTCTGCGAAGATTTGAACATCATCCACCACTTTACATCAGTGGCTCATCCACAAGCAAATGACGAAGCCGAGGTAACTAATAGAACCCTATTACAAGATATTAAAGCAAGACTTGAAAGAACAAAGGGAACTTGGATAAATGAAGTTTATCATGTACTCTAGACATACTGAACTATCCAAAGATTGTCGACCAGAGAGACTCCATTTGCCTTGGCCTTGGGAATAAAAGCAGTCATTCCAATTGAGCCTAAACTCCCATCAGCATGGGTTGTGGCCTTCAATAAACAACACAACTCATAGGACCTCAGGGTTAATCTTGATTTATTGAGGAGAAATAGAAAGAGATCCAAGTTCGGATAGCTGCTTATAGACAAAAAGTTGCTCGCTATTACAACTCCAAAGTCAGAGATAAAATATTCAGAGTGGGGGACTTGGTACTTCGACGAGCAGCTATTTCACAACCTTAGAATCAAGAAAAGCTTGCCCCGAATTAGGAAGGCTCTTATGAAATCAAGGAGGTCATCTAGATCGAAATGTACTACTTGAGAGAGCTTGGAGGAGTCAATCTACCCCACCCATAAAACTCGAAAAACTTATGAATGTACCATCAATAACTTCATTTCAATAAAATATTCTTGTTTTGACATCTCCATTCTGGGTATAAAATTTTGATGATAGAAAATTATCTCCCAAACTTCATCGTTAAACAAAACTAACATCTTGTTAGAAACAAGAGGAGAACCTCATCCTAACATGAGCAAAATGAAAACCTTCGATTGTTTAAGACAGGAGAAGGGAAGAGGCCTCTTAGACGATCCTTTTAAGCCCCAAACGTCTTATGAGGAACAGGAGGAGAACCTCATTCTAACATGAGCAAGGCCTATCCGTGTCAGAAATAAGAGGAGGATCTCATCTTGACATGGATGAAGACCTCTAGTAATTTAGGACAGGAGGAGGGGAGAGGCTCCTTCAATGGCCCTTTCTTGCCTCTACCGTCCTATTAGAAATAAAAGAAAAACCTCATCCTAACATGAGCAAGTTAAAGATCTTCGGTTGTTTAAGACAGGAGGAGGGGAGAGGCCCCTTCAATGGCCCTTTCATGCTCCTACTGTTCTATTAGGAATAGGAGGAGAACCTCATATTAACATGAGCAAAGCCTAACCATGTCAGAAATAGGAGGAGGACCTCATCCTGACATGGATGAAGACCTCTGGTTATTTAAGGTAGGAGGAGGGGAGAGGTCCCTTCAATGCTCATTTCGCATCCCAATGATCTTGTTGAGGACAAGAGAAAGATCTCATCCTAACAAGAATAGAGATCGACTGCATCAGAAATAGGAAGAGAATCTCATTCGGGCACAAGAGAAGATCTTCGATTAAGCATCCTCAACAACCATGTTTTCAAAAAAAGGAAGAAAAGAAAAGGAGAAGAGAGAAAAGCAAAGCCATCAATAGACATCCAACCCACACAGAGCAAAAATGGGAGAAGATATCATCTCATTAAAATCAAAGTTGATTACAAAACAAGGGTCTGCAAGATCGATTACAAAAAAAATCAAAGTTCTAAAAAGGATCAAGTTTCTCAGACTTTGGACTGCTAGCCATCACTAAGGATTCCTTTAGACTGACGATCTCCTTCTCGAGCTCCTTTCTTCTTATCAAGTTATCATGGAACATCCTATTAATCCTTCGATAGTTTTTTTCTAATGCCCACAGTCTTTTCCTCATAACTGATTCAGCTTTAGCATCCTTGATAGCCTATTGTTTGCAAATCAACTGAAGCTTCAGTCACTGAACTTTGGCCTTCTCCATCCTGATCGATTCTAAAAGTTTGCCCATGATCCTCTTCAAGGAGGTGATCTCCTCTGACTCCTTATGCCGAATTTATAACTATCGACGAGCTACTATTGGAGCTGGGCCACCTCGCTATTAGCAGCATGGAGCTTCTACTTTGGCAAGGATATCCTCCCACACTAGCCCAATTGGTAGGTCTCATAGGTGAGCTCGGCATCGTGCAACTGCTTCTAGAGCACAGAAAATCTTTGAGATCAATCCCATTCATATCGGGCCTTATCGGAAGACCACGGCGAACTCTCCTTCAATAGATGAATTTTTTGTTTCACTACCTTAAGCTCAACTTTGAGGGAGCTGACCTTCACAGTTAATGTTTAGGACTTATTATTGGCACCTTTCTTAAGTTCGGCCAACTCTCTCTTGAAGTTGCCTTTCTTAATATTGAAGCTCACAAAGTCTTTCATGTGCAACTTGCGAAGGGGAGTGACTTTGATCGTCGCCTTCAAAGCATTTTTTCTAGACCTCTGAAGCTTGCCTTCCATCTTCTTTAACTTCTTCCTTAAATCATGTACTTCTTTCTTCAAGTTTTTAATCATTAATTTTAGTAGAATACCCTGAGGTAGGGGATTGGCATCAACTAGAGATGGCGAGTCACGACTTTGATTGCTAGAGGGATTGTAGATGACACATACCACAACACAAGTGTAAAGGGAAGAAATATGTTTTCATTACTCAAAATATTCTAAGTACATCAAGAAAGAAAAACAAAAATTACAAAGAGTTTTTGACCTCGGGTGGCATTGCAGCGGACGAAGTTGGGGTGCTCTCTGCCACCTCCGACTCCCGAGCAAATTTAGGTGCTACCGCAGTAGGTTCTGAGATCTCTGGGGCAAGCTCGGCAATGAGAGAAGTAGTGCCAACTTCTGCATCGACATTGGAGGGACCAGTCTTATCATCAGGTTCGTCCATTAAGAGGTTGAGATTTACCTTCAAAAAGTTCTTCGCAACCCTCCTCATGTAGATCTCAAATCCTTCCAGAAAAGCCTCTTGGGCAAAGGCAATCTTAATGTCCTCCATATCTTTGGAGGACTTGAAATCTTCAATGGCCCACTCCCTTTCAGTTTCGACCTCCTCTTCGACCTTTTTCTTCTCCTCCTCGACCAAGGTCAGGGCGGCCTTTAGTCTTGCCATTGCTTTGTCCTCCCTCTTTAGCGCCTCACAAAGATGCTCAACCTCAGTGATTTGGACCTCCGAGGCCACTCTTAAGTAGTCAACCTCAGCTCGAACCCTCTTGGCCTCCACTTGAGCTTCCTAAAGGACTTTGGAAGCCTCAACTTGACTGCGATCCACTGCTTTCGAATGAGCAAACAGGTAATGTCCCAGCTATAAAATAGAGACCAAGTCAGAGCTTCAAAGTACCTTTAACATCTTAACATGATTGGAAGGATCAAATACCTTAAGATAGGCAGTGAAGGACTCATCAAATCTCTCTGCATTTTCCTTTTGGATCATTTTCCTGACAATATGGGGGAGAATACTTTCCTTCATCAAAGATTGGACGACCTCTCGATCATCTAAGGAGGCCTACTCTTGGCCAGAACTCTCGCCATCGGAGTTTCCAACCTTCCTTTCAACCTTCTTCCTAACGGTCTTCCTCTTCTTCCACCCCTCAATAATTTCCTCCCAATTAGGAGGTGTAGGGATGGCGGCCTCGTTAGGCAAGGTCAAGCTTAGCATGGCGGTGGCAGGTTCTAGAGTAGGCATGGCTTGGATTGGTGTGGACAGGCTCGCCTCTTCAGCATGAGCCTTCTTTGATGATTTTCCAGTAGAACTGCCCTTCCTCTTAAAGGACTTGATTTTCTTCACCAAATGGTTTCGCTCTTTCGGAGTCATTTCTACAAACAATAAAAGTTAGAGTTAGAGAAGATATATAATGCAAAGTTAACTAGCTACGGGATGCTACCTACTAGATCAAGAGGGTTGAGACCGAGATTGAACAAGGTCTAATCATCTAAAAGCCCAAAAATCAAGGGAGCTTAGTAGTTCTTCAGTTTGTCGGCTGAGTCCCGATCTTCTTTCTCTAATTTGGGAGCTCGACGGATCGAATCTCTTATGTTCCTCTAAGGAGGAAGTCCTAATTCTAAAGAGGGACATGAAATAAAAAAGAACTTCTTCTTCCAGTTATGAATGAAAGAACGGGTGCCCTTAAGCAACCCCTTCTTACCAAATTGGGGAGAGACATACCACCATTCCTTGGTGGTGGGATGATGTTTGAAGATGAAGAAGTTGTAGAACAAAGAGATAGTGGACCAAACATTAGCCATGATGCATAAAGAAAGGAACCCTATGATGAACCGAAAAGAGTTTGGCACCATGGAAGTGAAGGAGATGTTTAAGAACCTAAATAGGGCTACTACAAAAGAAAGAATTGGCAACCTAAGTTCTGTGCAAAGGGCCTCGGTATATGGCAAATATGACCCAAAGGATGGGAGCAAGCTTGGTCATTGGGACCGAAAAGTTCGAGCCCATATTCAGAAGGAATCCCAAACTAGATTCTAATTGAAGGGAGGTCGTCAGGGCAAAGTCTACAAGGGATAGTATCAGGCACGAAGGGGGGTTAGGATGCTTCTATAGGTTCTGTGTCCTTAAGAAGTGGGTCCACCAAGGCCAAGTGAGCCAAACTTTTAGAACAGGTTGATCGGGACTCTTTGGTGGACATTTGGATCGGATTAAATCCAAAAAAATCCCTAAAAATTGAGAAAAATAAGGTACGAAAACACTTCAAAGAAATTGAGATGATAAGGTGTAAAAGGCATCAAAATAATCAAAGAAAGATTTTGAGACTAACCTAGACTGGTTGGGAAGCACGAGGAGATGATCAGCATGATAGAAATTGAACGGAAAGGTGCCTGAGAATGGAGAGAATAGTGGAGGGAATCGAAGCTCTCGAGCAGAAAGGAGGTGGAAGCCAGAGGAAGAAGAAGGAGACTTGGGTGGGATGAAAGACCAGAGAGCGAAGGGGTACTTAAATATCCTAAGGAGCCCCGAGGCAATTATGGTTGTAGGTCTTTTTCGACCGATCTTCGGTTGACACACATCCCACCCATCATGGCAGGGGGCTGGCAATGGGTAGATCCATAATTGCACCATATCTTCAATAGAGTTTCAATGGGAGTTTCAAAAATCTATCTTTTTGAATCATCTTGTATATAAGAAACTTCAGCACCAGCATAGTAAAATGCCAAAACTATCGACCTAGCGAGCATGGCAACCCAAAAAAGAACTTCGACAGTCGCCCTCTTTTTACTCTCTTCCTTCGAATTTTGAACTCGAAAGTAGGAGGACTATTGTTGGGGTTAAACCTGCTCCTACCAAATTTTAGCCTGATGATTAGATCCTAGAGTAATCTAATTAAGTAAATTTCAAGGCCCATGGGTCACCATAGCCCCTGCCCAAACGAGCTTGGTGACAAGATGCGAGAGTAGCCGAATTCCTCTGATATTGACAGTTGATTTGTGAGGATTTATGGTGCTCCCAAGCCTTGGGAGACCATGAGAGGAGTTAGGAGGTTGGCTCCGAAGATTTTAGAGGCTTGGTTGGTGCTTCGGAGACCTGGGACACAAGATGAAGCAAGGAACCAAAGTCGGAGAATCAAAACTATAGAAAGAAGATTTTTTGTAGGTTAGTCAGCTCAGTCCAAAACTGGGTTAGTTAAGTCTCAGTGCATAGGCAAAATAGAGAGCTGAGCATTCAAAATTGCTAGCATGGCACAGGACTGGACCGGCTCAATTTCAGACTAAGCTGATCCAGTGGAACTTAGCTGGCTCAGTGCTGAGACTGAGTTAGCTCAGTGCATGGACAGAGTTACGTTGAGCCGGCTCAGTGCATGGGCAGAGTTATGCGAGAGTCTATTTTGGACTAGGGTCTAGGTTGATCCTAGGGGTCTTAAGGCCTGGTTTGAGAGGTCTTAAGGTGGCTAATTCATGTATGGGTCGGATCTAGATCTAGAGGATGAGAGCATGGGAGACATGATGTACATGGGCTCGGTGAGTGCTTTCATGTATTGGGTAAGCCAAAAAGTTTTTTGGTTGGGCCTAATGGCTATGTATAAATACATAGGTTGTATTAGAATTTCATTATGCTGTGGAATATAGATCCTTTCTTCCTCAACTCTCTTCTTCTCTTCTTTCTAGAGTTGCCGCCCTAGGGTTCTTGAAGAAGTCCTAAAGAAGGGGGCGTCTCCCTCAAGCCCAAGGAGGGAGGTGCCCCATCATAGATCCAAGTGGAGGATCGATGGTTTGCTGTCCATACAGAACATCATAGGTTATTTTAGATCCATGCTAAAGATCAGGAGCTTCCGCAATATGATATCGGTGCTTGTGATGTCAAGGATGATTGGCATTCGAGCGATATCATGGGTCTGCAATATGGTATCAAAGCTAGATGATGCCTGGGATGTTGTGGATGGTAATATGGTATCAAAGCCAAGTTTCAGAGCCTGATGGTGCATGGAAGAAGCCAAGTTTTAGAGCCTGATGGTGCGTGGAAGTGAAGGAGAAGTCATACAAGATGAAATCAAAAATCTACATAAGGATTCCACGGTATGTCTCAGCTCTATTTTTGTTATTGTTGTGGTTTGGCCAATCGAAAGCAGCGAGTTGAAGGTGGAGGTTGAGAGGATTAATGGAAAGGATTTTTTTAGAGTAGAAGGATTGGATGCATGATTTGTTGATCGATCTTGGTGGAAAGGTTAGGGTGTATGATAGTTATGTGACAGGTAGGAAGTGCTGGAATGCTGCAGTAGCATTTTTCTAAAGATGCAAGGCTAAGAGAGGCTCGATGATGCAGCAACCGAGGAAGATATCTCAGAAAAGAGCATCTAAGTTATCTAGGAAGATGGACAGTGTGGGACTGTTGAAGAGAGGTTTTCCAAAAAATAATGGTCGAAGGAAGGCTGAAAAAGCGACTATACGTTCTTCGATGTCTGGAAGGCAGAGAAGTAGTCGGAGATGTATTCAGTAGTTCGACCAGAGTATAGATTTATGGAGTCTTGGGGATGATGGAGATGGATGATCCATGGAGATCCAGCAGGTCGGGACTAGGTGGCTATAGAGTGGTGTAGAGACAAGGCTAGGAAGCGTTGGAGTGCTGCAGTAGAGCTTCCCTGGAGGCATGGGGCTAGAGAGGCTTGGTGGTGCAGCAACCGAGCAGTGTATCTCAGTAGAGAGTGTCATAGGGAGATCGGGTGCAGGTCTCAAGGAGAGCCAGGGGGTCTCAGGGAGAGCTAGAAGGTCTCAAACAGTTGGAAGTATCATGGATCAGGTTTCTTCTGTAGGAGCACCAGAAAGAGTCACGATTTAGGTGGAGGATGGTTCTCCGGGCGCAACTGAAGTGATGGCTGGTGTAGGGGTAGAAAAGAAAAACTAAGGTGGAATTTTTTAGGGTTCAATCGCTGGATTTAGAAGAGTTGGATGAGCTCTTGGGTTTTGGAGGTGCCCTTGGGTTACAGAGGTATCCGAGATGGCTTCGAAGAGGGTCGTGGAGCACGGAGGATTCGAAGGGGTAGTGACGATGTTCGATTTGTAGCTACAGGCTCAACAGTGCAGCATTAAGTGATTGGCCTCGAGGGACTCGGAGATAGAGTCAGCTTCTGTGGCATCAAGTGGACTTTGAATATAGGTGAAGCTTTGTAGTGGTGGCTTCACAAGTGGAGAGAAAATTTGTCATGAGTTCAGAGCATCGATGATGCACAGTTCCTGGTGGAGTGGCATGTGTAGGTGGACAAGCATAGTTCTGAGGAGATCGTGTCAGGTGGTACAGCATGTGCTGGTAAAGAAATGCTATAGGTTCTCCAAAAAAGTTTAGAAAAAGTGATGCATCTGCTAAGCAGAAGGGATCCTACAATTTTAGGGTGGTGCCAAGAAGCAAGCACAGATCTTCAGTGGTGGAAGCGGTCATCCTAAAGACCTCAAGGATGCACAACAGCTGAAGAGAATTGGCGGAGGTGATATTTGCAAAGGGGCTGTCGAGTGCATAGGGACAGCAGGATCGTGCAGGAGGTCATTGCCGACAGGTTTGCCAAGGCTTGGGAGCTCCAAGGTGGAGATTGTGAGGATTTGTGGTGCTTCCAAGCCTTGGAAGGCCACGAGAGGAGTCAGGGGGTTGGCTCCAGGGATTCTAGAGGCTTGGTTGGTGCTTCGGAGACCTGGGACACAAGGTGAAGCAAGAAACCAAAGTTGGAGAATCAAGACTGCAAAAAGAAGATTTTCTGTAGGTTAGCCGGCTCAGTCCAAAACTGGGTCAGCTAAGTCTCAGTGCATAAGCAAAATAGAGAGCTGAGCGTTCGAAACTACTGACACGGCATAAGACTAGGCCGACTCAATTTCACACTGAGCCAACCCAATGGAACTTAACCGGCTTAGTGCTGAGACTGAGCCGGCTCAGTGCGCGAGCAGAGTTACGCAAGAGTCTATTTTGGGCTAGGGTCTGGGTTGATCCTAGGAGTCTTAAGGCCTGGTTTGAGAGGTCTTAAGGTGGCTAATTCATGTATGGGTCGGATCTAGATCCAGAGGATGAGAGCATGGGAGACATGGGTGTACATGGGCTCGGTGAGTGCTTTCATGTATTGGGTTAGCCGAAAATTTTTTTGATTGGGCCTAATGGCTATGTATAAATACATAGGTTGTATTAGGATTTCATTATGTTGTGGAATACAGATCTTTTCTCCCTCAACTCTCTTCTTCTCTTCTCTCTAGAGTTGTCGTCCTAGGGTTCTTGAAGAAGCCCTAGAGAAGGAGGCATCTCCCTCAAACCCAAGGAGGGACGCGCCCCATCATAGATCCAGGTGGAGAATCGGTGGTTTGCTACCCATAGAGAATGTCACAGGTTCCTTCAAGTCCATGCTAAAGATCAGGAGCTTCTGCAACATGATATTGGTGCTTGTGATGTTAAGGATGATTGGCGTTCGAGCGATATCATGGGTCTACAATATGGTATTAGAGCTAGATGATGCCTGAGATGTTATGGGCGGCAATATGGTTCCAGTCGAGTTTCTTTCGGATGAGTTTGAATAGTGAAGGAGGTCGCCCATGTAGATGGCTAAGTGTTCGATCCCTAAATAGCTCGACCTAGCCAATCTCAAGGCTGGTTGAGCTTCTTTCCAATCAAAGCTCCTTCAGGCCAAGCTTCATCCTTGCAGATTGGGTTTTACTATAGGAACCATAGGCTGGTAGAGTTTTCCCCTGGACAAACTTCCATCTTCACTGAGGATAGTAGATCTTTGTAAATTGCCTTGAAACTTCCAACCGAATTTCTTTCAGTCGTCAGTAGGCTCCTCCCAACAGAACTTCTTCTAGTCACCAAGTTATCTCATTCTAGATAAGCTTCTACCAATCAAACTCCATCCAAATGCTAGAAAGACCTTGGTGTATATCCAAGCTCGACTCCCAGCCGAACGGATATCAGTCAATGTACTAACAGCCTTAGGGATGTCCGAACCCCTCCTGTATTGCTGAAATGTGAAGTTCTTTACTACCTATAGCTGTTCCATCCGATCCTCAGCTATTAAATCTTAATAGACTAGCACGTTATGATAATAGACACTACCTTCCATAATGAACTCCATGTGGTCCCAAACGGCCCACTATCGGGTAGTTACGGCTGTCACCATCGGTTTGTTGCAAGCTCCGCCTATAAAAAGGACCCTCCAGATATGTTTTGGGAGGGCTTAAAACTCTGCTCTAAATTCATCTGAGTGTCCCATTTCTATGGATAGAGAACTGACTTGGCCATCAGAGGATCCTACCGGAGCCACCCCACCGCCAGTCCGGGACATGTTTTGCAGGTATCGTCGGCGACCTCATCCTCTTCAACTCCAGCCATCTCCGGGGTCTGTAGTTTTCTGCACCAACAATTTGAATATTATATTTTATGATAATATCAGAAATATCTAGTTAAGATATTTGTTATTGGGCTATTGAGCTAATTATCTTTTCTTTCTTTTATGATTCAGAACCAAGTTGCGAACATAACTATTGCTTTGGAAGTAAGATTAGAAGCGAGATTTCATCATATCAATGTGGTTGGATTTAGATTTATTATTATGTCTTAAATGATTATTAGTTGAGATTTATTTGATATAAGACTTTCAAATTTTATTTATTAGTTGAATTTGTTAATTAATTAAATTTTAAAGTTTAGTTATTTAAATTCTCTCTATTCTGATACATTTGATATCATGTTGGAATATCTTGCATACTTGCAGAGAGAGTTCTCTATGAGTATGCAGTGGTTGTGGCGATCTTGTCTTGCAATTTTGAATTGGGAGCATAATAAAAGATAAAAATGGAGAAAAAGGAGAGAAAACAAAAGAGAAAATGTTGTGTCTATTATTTCAATGTTTATATGCATGTGTGTTGCCTAAGGATGGCAACCCAAGAGAAAGGATGAATTAGGTATTTAAAAATTTAAACTATGAATATGCTGAATTTTAATACTATGTGCTTGGTGAAATAAAATAAAACACAAGTACAGATAAAGAACAATAGAAATAAAACTACACAAACATAAATACCAAGCTTTTATAGTGGTTCGGCACCAAACTCGGCACCTACGTCCACTCCCTAAGTAACCCACTTAGGAATTCAACTATAATAACTGAATTGATTATAGTTCAATTATTTTTCTTGGATTCACCATCCAATCCAATTGATTTTGACCTAGGCTCATCAACTATAACATTTACAATGATTGTTTTTCGAGTTTATAATCAACCCAGTTGGTTTTTTTTGGATCACCAACCAAAATCATATAAGATTATTTTTCTCTGGGCAAAAAATCAATCCCGATTGGTTTTAACCTTGGCTCACCAATCAAATCACTACAACGTCCAACTCTAGGCTTGGACCAACCTATGTTTCTCACCCCAAGAAACTTGAAATAATATGTAAAAATACAAAGGTTAAGTTTAGAAAAATAAAAATTCTTTGAAGAATCGAAAGAAGTCCGAAGATGATAGTTGAATGCTTGACTTCTTCTTGAATGCTTGAGTGATGATGAGACTCCTTAATTCTTGACTTGATTGCTTACTTACTTTAATTCACTCTTGCTCTCACTTGCTTGAGAATGATTTGTAATGAAAGGACAAAGGATACTTTGAAAATCAATTCCTCTTCTCTTTTCAGCTCACTCCTTTGGCTTTCTTTAATAAATACTCAATGAAACTCTCAAAAAGTTTTTCTTTAATGCTCAAAATATTTTCTTATATATCCTTAAAGTTTTGCACCATTTTAATTTATTTTGGAAGTCTTTAGAAGTGATCTAGCCACTAGAAATAAGAAAATAGCCATTGGAAAAAAGTTGGAACAGAAAAAGTATAGTTCTAAAAAAACTAGCCGTTACAGTGAACTTAGTCGACTAAGTTTTTTTGAGTCAACTAAGTCTTAGACTGCTCAATCTGACTTAGTCTACTAAGTGGACAGAGTTTGAAAATCTACCTTTCTGCCCTACTGCTATTCTTCGAGACTGAGTCAACCAATTTTCTAACTTAGTCGATTAAGTCCCGTGGATCCTGAATTTTTATCTTTTTATGCTTTCTATCTTCTTTATTCTCTAAGACTAAGTCAACTAACTTCTGACTTAGTCGACTAAGTTTCGTGCCAAGCGTGCCATGAGATTTTTAGCAGCTTCTCCGAATTCATTTGTAGGCTAGACTTGCTTTCTAAAGTTAATTTAACTCTCATTAACCATCCTTTTTAAGGTTTGTCAAGTCTAGATTTTTTTAAATATCCTCTTAATTGGTGGTACTCAATTTAATTGATGAAAATCACTTAGAACATTGTGAGCACTTAAAATTTAAACTACACATCCTCAAAAATAATATTAGTAACATAACAAATTATACTCAAAACTCTTTATCATCAGCAAAATCAATCTTAACATCAATAATCTCTCCCTTTTTGATGATGATAAAACTTTTGAGTATACGCAAAATAATATATAGTAAGTTTTCAAATAATTATATATTTAAAAAAAATAAAATTATTAAATAATAAAAATATACTTCATTTTAGTTAAGTTACAACATATACTCAATAATAATCCTCCTTTTTGACAACATCAAAAAGCTCATGGAAAGGATAAAAGATTAATCATCAAAATCAATAAAATATGAAAATTTATCATTAAAATTTTCTTTGAAAAACTTATCCTTTGATTTAAAATATATTTAAAAAACTTTTAATTTTAAAAATTAGCTTGAATTCAAATATCAAAAGCTTTTCTCCTTTTTTGAATGAATATGACCTTTTTAATTAGATTTTCAAGTATATACTTTTAAGCTTTAAGAGGAATAGAGCTTTTCAAAAAATTTGAATATGAAATCAAGCATGATATGTACTTTAATATTTAATTTTTTTTTTAAAAAAAATTTAGTCAATTAAATTCAAAAAAGATATATATCAAAAATGTATCAAGCAAGTCAACGATAGTATTAGAGCAAAAGTAATTTTACAATGATTACTAAATGCACATCCAAAGTTCTATATTATATTTAGATTTTTAAATAAGTTTTAAAAAAAAATTAAAAATTTATTTTGACTCCAATTAATTATCAAAAAATAAGATTGAGCAATCAAATCATGTAAGTCAAATTTGATGATTACATGAAAGATTAAATTAAAAATACTATAAAGTAATTGATTGAGAATTTAAGATCATCATTCAATTTTCTTAATTTTCAATCAAAGCTAAATAATATTCAATAAGTATCTCTCCCCCTATTTTTAAGAGTAAATGTCAGAAAATTCATCACAAAATATTTTTTTTTAAATAGTAGGTGAATCAAAAATATTTCTTCTTCATTTTTTTTTAAGTTAAGCACCTGTAATTGATACCAAATTAATCTTTAACTATTACAAATTTAGGAATTAATTCATCTTAAATGAATTCTCCCCTTTACCTTTGCAAATAAAGATATTTTAATTAAATGGTCTTTTAAGATTAAATTATTTTCTTAAGTATTTTTTCTTTCTTTTGCAAAAATATAATGTGGGTTTTATACTCAAATTCAGATTAAGAAATATATTCAATGTGAGCATCAATAAATCATCAAAATCAATCAGTTATTCTAAATAAATTCTAAAAATATTGATAGTATGATATAGAGAAAAGTTTGGCTTTTACCAAACAACATCAACCATTCATTTTCATATTTAAGGCACCCATCAAAAGAATTTTTTTCTTTTCATTCCATTAGATCCTCGGCGTACCTATATAAATTAGTTTACAATTCTTGGTACCCAAGCTTTCTTGGATCCATTGGAGTTAGTACTCAAGATTTCTTTTGGAACATAAATTTGCTTAACTAAAATATGGCCAATTCTTTTAAAATTACATTCTAAAATTTTGTAGTCTACTTTATAATATTTAAGACATTTAATAGAATGATTTTCAGTTGAAGCTTTTTCAAACATATTCTTGATAAATTTCTACTTTCTTTAGGAATTAAAACTAGTTTTAGCTTTGTAAAAAATAGATTTTTGATTTTTTATCATTGATTAAAGCTTTTCAAAACTAAATATGAAGTTTTCAGCAATTGGCTTTAATATCTTAATCTCTTTTCTTAGTTTTGAGTTCTCTTCCATAGGAGATATTTCAAAATTTAAATGACTTTCTTTTTCTTCAGCAAATAAATTATTTTCTTTCATGAAATCCTTTTTTTAATTAAGAATTAATTCTTTTCTTCAACTAAAGATTTTTCGAATTTGAGAAGTTCTTCCTTTTCTTTAGCTAAAGCATTCTTTTCTCTTAAGATATCTTCTTTTTCATTCAATAATTTACTCTTTTCATCATCCAAAAGAATATTAGATTTTTTGAGTTCTTTATTCTTTAGCTTTATCCTTTTGATTTCAATCATTAAATCATTAAAAGCTTCATATAATTCACCAAAGGTAAAATCAAAAGAGTTGTTAATGTTTACCTCATCGTCATTGGCCATGAAGCAAGGATTTGCAATACATTCTTTCTCTTTATCCATCAAGCATGATTTATCTACTATTTGCTCTTTTCTTTCATTTTTCTTTTCTTTGTTTTGCTCTCTCTTAATTGAAACTTTCTTCTTTCTTTGCTTCTTGTTCTTCTTCTTCTTTTCATTCCCATGTGCTATGAAACAAAAATTAGGATGAGCTTCTTTCTCTTCTTGGGAGTTTAATTCTTCTCTTTTATTTGCTTCCTCAAAGGTCATTTCCAATTTTTTCTATACTTTTTTTGCTGAAATGCAAGAAGAAATCAAGTTAAATTCATTTATATCTATTGAGCAACAAAGTATATTCATGGCTTTAAAATTTAATTAGGCTATTTCTTTGTTATGCTCCTTTAATGCTTAGGAGGTGTGTAAGCCATCGATTATAATCTTTCATAAGTTATAATTGTGTGCTTGTATGAAGATGCACATTTGTGCTTTTTAATAACTATAATTTGATCCATTAAGCATTGGGAGTCTATCTATAGAATATCCTTTATTAAACAAAAATTTCATTTGGATTCCATGATCTTTTACTCTTTTAACCGCTAGGTTAACAATCAAATATTAAAGCACCCACTCTGATATCAATTATTGTCCAAGGATAGCTACCCAAAAGGGGGGTGAATCGGGTACTTAAAAATTTAAATTATGAATATACTGAATTTTAATACTATGTGCTTGGTGAAATAAAGTAAAACATAAGTATAGATGAAGAACAATAAAAATGAAACAACACAAATACAAACACCAAGTTTTTATAGTGGTTTGGCATCAAACTCAGCACCTATGTCCACTCTCCAAGTAACCTACTTGGAAATTCAACTATAATCACACAATTGATTATAGTTCAATTATTTTTCTTGGATTCACAATCCAATCCAGTTGGTTTTGATCTAGACTCACCAACTACAATCTTTACAAAGATTGTTTTTCAAGCTCATAATCAACCGAATTGATTTTTTCCAAATCACCAACCAAAACCATACAAAATTGTTTTTCTTTTGGCTAACAATCAACCCTGATTAGTTTTAACCTTGGCTCACCAATCAAACCACTGCAATGTCCAACTCTAGGCTTGAACCAACTCAAGTTTTTCATCCAAGAAACTTGAAATAAAATGTAAAAATACAAAGATTAAGTTTAAAAAAATAAAAACTCTTTGAAGAATTGGAAGAAGTTCGAATTATGATTGTCGAATGCTTGACTTCTTTTTGAATGCTTGAGTGATGATGAGGCTCCTTGATTCTTGACTTGATTGCTTCCTCACTTCAATTCACTCTTTCTCTCACTTGCTTGAGAATGATTTGTAATAGAAGGATAAAAGATAACTTTGAAATCACCTCATTCTTTTCTCTTTTCAACTCACTCCTTTGGCTTTCTTCAATGAATACTCAATAAAACTCTCAAAAAGCTTTCCTTTAATGCTCAAAATATTTTTTTTATATATCCTTAAGATTTTTCTTCATTTTAATTTATTTTGGAGGTCTTCAGAAGTGATCTACCTATTAGAAATAAGAAAATAGCCATTAAAAAAAGTTAGAGCTGAAAAAATGCAGTTCTGAAAAAACTAGCCATTACAGTGAACTTGGTCAACTAAGTTTCTCTAAGTCGACTAAATTTCTCTGAGTCGACTAAGTCATACTCTACTCAATCTAACTTAGTCTGCTAAGTGGATAAAGCTTGAAAATCTATCTTTCTATCCTGCTGTTGTTCTCTAAGACAGAGTTAATTAACTTTCTGACTTAGTCGACTAAGTCTCTTGGATCCTCAATTTTGATCTTTCTATGTTTCTATCTTCTTTATTCTCTGAGACTAAGTCGACAAACTTCTGACTTAGTCGACTAAGTTTTGTGCCAAGCATCATGAGATTTTTAACAGCTTTTCTTCTCTGAATTCATTTATAGGCTACACTTGCTTTTTAAAGTTGATTTAACTCTTATTAACCATCCTTTTTAAGATGTGTCAAGTCTAGTTTTTCTTCAATGATCTCTTAATTGGTGGTGCTCAATTTAATTGATGAAAATTGCGTAGAGCATTATGAGCACTTGGAATTTAAACTACACATCCTCAAAAATAATATTAGTAATATAATAAATTATACTCAAAACTCTTTGTCATCATCAAAATCAATTTTTAGGTCAATAATTTTTTCTTTTCTTATGATGATAAAATTTTTGAGTATATGCAAAATAATATATAATAAATTTTTAAATAATTATATATTTAAAAAAAATATTAAATAATAAAAATATACTTCATTTTAGTTAAGCTCTACCATATACTCAATAATAACTCTTTCCCTTTTTGGCAGCATCAAAAAGCTCATGGAAAGAATAAAAGATTAATCATCAAAATCAATAAGATATGAAAATTATCATCAAAGTTTTCTTTGAAAAACTTATCTTTTGATTTAAAACATATTTAAAGTACTTTCAGTTTCAAAAATTAGCTTGAATTCAAATATCAAAGGCTCATCTCCTTTTTTGAATGAATATGATCTTTTTAATTAGATTTTCAAGTATATACTTTTAAGATTTAAGAGGAATAAATCTTTTTAAAAGATTTGAATATGAAATCAAGCATAATATATACTTTAATATTCAATTTTTTCTTTCAAAAAAAATTTTAGTCAATTAAATTCAAAAAAAGTATATATCAAAAATGTATCGAGCAAGTCAACGATAGTATTAGAGCAAAAATAATTTTATAATAATTTCTAAATACACATCCAAAGTTCTATATTATATTTAGATTTTCAAATAAGTTTCATAAATAGATTTAGAAATTCATTTTGACTCCAACTAATTATCCAAAATTAAGATTGAGCAATCAAATCATGTAAGTCAAATTTGATGATTACATAAAAGCTTAAATTAAAAATACTATAAAATAATTGATTGAGAATTTAAGATCATCATTAATTTTTTTTAATTTTCAATCAAAGCTAGATAATATTCAATAAATATCTCTCTCCCTATTTTTAAAAGTAAATATCAAAAAATTCATCATAAAATATTTTATCTTTTTAAGTCATAGGTGAATCAAAAATATTTCTTCCTTATTTTTTTTTCAAGTTAAGCACCTTTAATTGATACCAAATTAATCTTAAACTATTACTAGTTTAGTAATTAATTCATCTTAAATGAATTATCCCCCTTATCTTTGCAAATAAAGATATTTTCAATTAAATGATCTTTTAAGATCAAATTATTTTCTTAAGTATTTTCTCTTTCTTTTGAAAAAATAGAATGTAGGTTTTATATTCAAATTCAAATCAAAAATAAATTCAATGTGAGCATAAATAAATCATCCAAATCAATCAATTATTCTAAATAAATTCTAAAAATATTGATAGTATGATGTTGAAAAAAGTTTAGCTTTTATCAAACAAATCATCCATCCATTTCTATTTTCAAGGCATCCATTAAAAGATTTTTTTTCTTTTCATTTCATTGGATCCTCAGTGTACCTGTGTAAATCAGTTTGCAATTCTTAGTATCCAAGCTTTCTTGGGTCCATTGGAGTTAGTGCTCAAGGTTTCTTTTGGAATCTAGATTTGCTTAACTAAAATATGGCCAATTCTTTTAAAATTACATTCTAAAATTTTATGGCCTACTTTGTTATATTAAAGGTATTTAAAAGAATGATTTTTAGTTGAAGTTTTTTTTAAATATATTCTTGATAAATTTCTATTTTCTTAAGAAATTAAAACTAGTTTCAGCTTTGTTGAAAATATATTTTTGATTTTTCATCATTGATTGAAGCTTTTCAAAACTAAATGTGAAGTTTTCAGCAATTGGCTTCAATATTTTAATTGCTTTTCTTAGTTTTAAGTTCTCTTCCATAAGAGATTTTTTAGAATTTAAATGACTTTCTTTTTCTTCAGCAAATGAATTATTTTCTTTTATGAAATCTTTTTTTTTAATTAAGAGTTATTCTTTTCTTCAACTAAAGATTTTTTAGATTTGAGAAGTTCTTCCTTTTCTTTAGCTAAAGTATTCTTTTCTCTTAAGATATCTTCTTTTTTATTCAATAATTTACTCTTTTCATCATCCAAAATAAGATTAGACTTTTTGAGCTCTTTATTCTTTAACTTTATCTTCTTGAATTCAATCATTAAATCATTAAAAATTTCATATAATTCATCAAAGGTAAAATCGAAAGAGTTGTTAATGTTTATCTCATCGTCATTGGCCATGAGGTAAAGATTTGCAATACATTCTTCTTCTTTATCCATCAAGCATGATTTATCTACTTTTTGCTTTTCTCTTTCATCTTCCTTTTCTTTGCTTTGCTCCATTTTAATTGAAGCTTTCTTCTTTCTTTATTTCTTGTTCTCTTCTTCTTTTCATTCTCACGAGCTACAAGACAAAAATTGGGATGTCCTTCCTTCTCTTCTTGGGAGTTTAATTCTTCTCTTTTATTTGCTCCCTCAAAGGTTATTTCCAATTTTTTCTATGCTTCTTTTGCTGAAATGTAAGAAGAAATCAAGTTAAATTTATTTATATCTAATGAGCAATAAAGTATATTCATGACTTTAGAATTTAATTGGGCTATTTCTTTGTCATGCTCTTTTAATGCTTTAGGGGTGTGTGAGCCATTGATTATAATCTTTCATAAGTTATAATCATGTGCTTGTATGAAGATGTGTATTCGTGCTTTTCAATAACTATAATTTGATCCACTAAGCATTGGGGGTCTATCTATAGAATATCCTTTATTAAACAAAAATTTTATTTAGGTTGCCATGATCCTTTACTCTTTTAACCACTAGGTAAACAATCAAATATTAAATCACCCACTCTGATACCAATTATTGCCCAAGGATGGCTATCTAAGAGTGGAGATGAATTGGATATTTAAAAATTTAAACTATGAATATGCTGAATTTTAATACTATGTGCTTAATGGAATAAAGTAAAATACAAGTATAGATGAAAAACAATGAAATAAAACTACACAAATACAAATACCAAGCTTTTATAGTGGTTCAATACCAAACTCGGTATCTACGTCCACTCCCCAAGTAATCCACTTGAAAATTCAACTATAATCACTCAATTGATTATAATTTGATTATTTTTCTTAGATTCACAATCCAACCCGGTTGATTTTGACCTAGGCTCATCAACTACAACCTTTACAATGATTATTTTTTGGACTCATAATCAACCCAGTTGATTTTTCTCGGATCATCAACCAAAACCATACAAGATTGCTTTTCTCTAGGCAAATAATCAATTTTGATTAATTTTAATCTTGGCTCATCAATCAAACCACTACAACATCCAACTCTAGTCTTGGACCAATCCAAGTTTCTCACCCCAAGAAACTTAAAATAAAATATAAAAATATAAATAATAAATTTAGAAAAATAAAAACTCTTTGAAGAATCGGAAGAAGTTCGAATGATGATAGTTGAATACTTAACTTCTTCTTGAATGCTTGAGTGATGATGAGGCTCCTTGATTTTTGACTTGATTGCTTTGCTTGAGGATGATTTATAATGGAAGGACAAAGGATAACTTTGAAATCACCTCCTTCTCTTCTTTTTTCAGCTCACTCCTTTGGCTTTTTTCAATGAATATTCAATGAAACTCTCAAAAAGCTTTTCTTTAATACTCAAAATATTTTCTTATATATTCTTAAGAATTTTCATTATTTTAATTTATTTTAGAGATCTTTAGAAGTAATCTAGCCATTAGAAATAAGAAAATAGCCATTGAAAAAAGTAAGGGCTGAAAAAATGTAGTTTTGGAAAAACTAGCCATTATAGTAAACTTAGTGGACTAAGTTTCTTTAAGTCCACTAAGTCTTAGTCTGCTCAATCTGACTTAGTTTCCTAAATGCACAAAACTTAAAAATCTATCTTTCTATTCTGCTGCTATTCTCTGAGACTGAGTCGATAAACTTTCTAACTTAGTTGACTAAGTCCTCTGGATCCTGAATTTTGATCTTTCTATACTTTCTATTTTTTTTATTCTCTGAGACTAAGTTGACTAACTCCTAGCTTAGTTGACTAAGTTTTGTGCCAAGCGTGCTATGAGATTTTTAGCAGCTTTTTTTCTCTGAATTTATTTGTAGGCTAGACTTACTTTCCAACATTGATTTAACTCTTATTAACCATTCTTTTTAAGGGATGTCAAGTCTAGTTTTTCTTTAATGACCTCTTGAATGATGGTACTTAATTTAATTAATGAAAATCACTTAAAGCATTGTGAGAACTTAAAATTTAAACTACACATCCTCAAAAATAATATTAGTAATATAATAAATTATACTCAAAACTCTTTATCATCATCAAAATTAATCTTTAAATCAACAATCTTCTTCTTTTTGATGACGATAAAACTTTTGAGTATATGCAAAATAATATATAGTGGGTTTCTAAATAATTATATATTTAAAAAAATAAAATTATTAAATAATAAAAATATACTTCATTCTAGTTAAGCTCCAGCATATACTCAATAATAACTCTCCTCCTTTTTGACAGCATCAAAAACTCATGAGAAGGATAAAAGATTGATCATCAAAATTAATAAGATATGAAAATTTATCATAAAAGTTTTTTTTGAAAAACTTATCTTTTGATTTAAAACATATTTAAAGTACTTTCAGTTTCAAAAATTAGCTTAAATTCAAATATCAAAGGCTCTTCTACTTTTTTGAATGAATATGACCTTTCTAATTAGATTTTTAAGTATATACTTTTAAGCTTTAAGAAGAATAGAATTTTTCAAAAGATTTGAATATGAAATCAAGCATAATATATACTTTAATATTCAATCTTTTTTTTAAAAAATTAATTAACTAAATTAAAAAAAGGTATGTATCAAAAATGTATCGAGCAAGTCAATGATAGTATTAGAGCAAAAATAATTTTATAATAATTTTTAAATGCACATCCAAAGTTTTATATTTTATTTAGATTTTTAAATAAGTTTTAAAAATAAATTTAGAAAGTTATTTTGACTCAAACTAATTATCCAAAAATAAGATTGAGCAATCAAACAATATAAGTCAAATTTGATGATTACATGAAAGCTTAAATTAAAAATACTATAAAGTAATTGGTTAAGAATTTAAGATCATCATTTAATTTTCTTAATTTTCAATCAAAGCTAGATAATATTCAACAAAAATCTCTTCCCCTATTTTTAAGAGTAAATGTCAAAAAATTCATTACAAAATTTTTTCTCTTTTTAGATCATAGGTGAATCAAAAATATTTCTTCCCTATTTTTTTTCAAGTTAAGCACCTTTAATTTATACTAAATTAATTTTTAACTATTACTAATTTAGTAATTAATTCATATTAAATGAATTCTCTTCCTTACCTTTGCAAATAAAGATATTTTCAATTAAATGATCTTTTAAGATCAAATTATTTTCTTAAGTATTTTCTCTTTCTTTTGCAAAAATAGAATGTAGGTTTTATATTCAAATTTAGATCAAAAATATATTCAATGTGAGCATCAATAAATTATCAAAATTAATTAGTTATTCTAAATAATTTTTAAAAATATTGATAGTATGATGTAGAAAAAAGTTTAGCTTTTACCAAACAACATCATCCATCCATTTTTATTTTCAATACATCTCTTAAAAGATTTTTTCTCTTTTCATTTCATTGGAACCTCAGTGTACCTATATAAATTACTTTGCCATTGTTGGTACCCTAGCTTTCTTTGGTCCATTGGAGTTAGTGCTCAAGATTTTTTTTGGAAACTAAATTTGCTTAACTAAAATATGGCTAATTCTTTTAAAATTATATTTTAAAATTTTATGACCTACTTTATCATATTTAAGGCATTTAATAGAATGATTTTTAGTTGAAGCTTTTCCAAACATATTCTTAATAAATTTTTATTTTCTTAAGGGATTAAAACCAGTTTCAGCTTTGTGGAAAATATATTTTTGATTTTTCATCATCGATTGAAGCTTTTCAAAACTAAATGTGAGGTTTTCAGCAATTGGCTTCAATATCTCAATCTCTTTTCTTAGTTTTGAGTTCTCTTCCATAAGAGATTTTTCAGAATTTAAATATCTTTCTTTTTCTTCAGCAAATAAATTATTTTCTTTTATAAATTTTTTTTTTAATTAAGAGTTTATTCTTTTCTTCAACTAAAGATTTTTTAGATTTGAGAAGTTCTTCCTTTTCTTTAGCTAAAGCATTCTTTTCTCTTAAGATATCTTCTTTTTTATTCAATAATTTACTCTTTTCATCATCTAAAAGAAGATTAGACTTTTTGAGCTTTTTATTCTTTAGCTTTATCTTCTTGAATTCAATCATTAAATCTTTAAAAGCTTCATATAATTCATCAAAGGTAAAATTGAAAGAGTTGTTAATGTTTACCTCATCATCATTAGCCATGAGGCAAGGATTTGTAATACATTCTTCCTTTTTATCCATCAAGCGTGATTTATCTACTTTTTGCTCTTCTCTTTCATCTTTTTTCTTTGCTTTGCTCCCCCTTAACTGAAGCTTTCTTCTTTCTTTGTTTCATGTTCTTCTTCTTCTTTTCATTCTCATGAGCTACGAGATAAAAATTGGGGTGAGCTTTTTTCTCTTCTTGAGAGTTTAATTCTTCTCTTTTATTTGCTTCCTCAAAAGTTATTTTAATTTTTTTCATGCTTCTTTTACTGAAATGCAAGAAGAAATCAAGTAAAATTTATTTATATCTAATGAGCAACAAAGTATATTCATGGCTTTAGAATTTAATTGGGCTATTTCTTTGTCAAGCTCTTTTAATCCTTTGGAGGTGTATGAGCCATTGATTATAATCTTCTATAAGTTATAATCATATGCTTGTATGAAGATACACATTCATGCTTTTCAATAACTATAATTTGATCCATTAAGCATTAGGGGTCTATCTATAGAATATCCTTCATTAAACAAAAATTTTATTTGGGTTGCCATGATCCTTTACTCTTTTAACCGCTAGGTTAACAATCAAATATTAGAGCATCCGCTCTAATACCAATTGTTGCCTAAGGATGGCTATCTAAGAGGAAGGTTAATTAGTTATTTAAAAATTTAAACTATGAATATACTGACTTTTAATACAATGTGCTTGGTGAAATAAAGTAAAATACAAGGATAGATGAAGAACAATAGAAATGAAACTACACAAACACAAACACCAAGCTTTTATAGTGGTTTGGCATCAAACTCGACATCCACTCTCCCGATAACCCACTTGGAAATTCAACTATAATCACTTAATTAATTATAGTTTGATTTTTTTTTTAGGTTCACAATCCAATCCAATTGGTTTTGATCTAGGCTCACTAACTACAACTTTTACAATGATTATTTTCCAGTCTCATAATCAATTTAGTTGGTTTTTTCCAGATCACCAACCAAAACTATACAAGATTATTTTTCTCTAGGCTAACAATCAATCCTGATTGATTTTAATCTTGGCTCACCAATCAAACCACTACAACATCTAACTCTAGACTTGGACCAATCCAAGTTTCTCACCCTAAGAAACTTGAAATAAAATATAAAAAAATAAAGGTTAAGCTTAAAAAAATAAAAACTCTTTAAAGAATTGGAAGAAGTTCAAATGATGATAATTGAATGCTTGACTTCTTGAATGCTTAAGTGATAATAAGGCTCCTTGATTCTTGACTTGATTGCTTTCTCACTTCAATTCACTCTTGCTCTCACTTGCTTGAGGATGATTTGTAATGGAAGGACAAATGATAACTTTGAAATCAACTCCTTCTCTTCTCTTTTTAGCTCACTTCTTTGGCTTTCTTCAACGAATACTTAATGAAACTCACAAAAAGCTTTCCTTTAATGCTCGAAATATTTTTTTATATATCCTTAAGGTTTTTCATCATTTTAATTTATTTTAAAGATATTTAAAAATGATCTAGCCATTAGAAACAAGAAAATAGCCATTGAAAAAAAGTTGTGGTTAAAAAAATATAGTTCTAAAAAAATTAGCCATTATAGTGAACTTAGTCGACTAAATTTTTCTGAGTCGACTAAGTCTTAGTCTGCTCAATCTAACTTAATCTGCTAAGTGGACAAAGCTTGAAAATCTATCTTTCTATCCTACTACTATTCTTTGAGACTGGGTCAACTAACTTGCTGGCTTAGTCGATCAAGTCTTCTAGATCCTGAATTTTGATCTTTCTATGCTTTCTATCTTCTTTATTTTTGGAGACTAAGTTGACTAACTCCTAGCTTAGTCAGCTAAGTTCCATGCCAAGCATGCAATGAGATTTTTAGCAGCTTTTCTTCTTCGAATTCATTTCTAGGCTAGACTTGCTCTCTAAAGTTAATTTAACTCTCATTAACCATCTTTTTTAAGGTGTGTCAAGTCTAGTTTTTCTTCAATAACCTCTTAATTGATGGTACTCAATTTAATTGATAAAAATCACTTAGAACATTGTGAGCACTTGAAATTTAAACTACACATCCTTAAAAATAATATTTGTAACATAACAAATTATACTTAAAACTCTTTGTTTTCATCAAAATTAATCTTTAGGTCAATAATCTCTTCCTTTTTGATGATGATAAAACTTTCGAGTATATGCAAAATAATATATAGTAGATTTTTAAATAATTATATATTTAAAAAAAATAAAATTACTAAATAATAAGAATATACTTCATTCTAGTTAAGCTCCAGTATATAGTCAATAATAACTCTCCTCCTTTTTGACAGCATCAAAAAGCTCATGAGAAGGATAAATGATTAATCATCAAAATCAATAAGATATGAAAATTTATCATCAAAGTTTTTTTTAAAAAACTTATTTTTTGATTTAAAACATGTTTAAAGTACTTTCAATCTTAGAAATTAGCTTGAATTCAAATATCAAAGGCTCTTCTTCTTTTTTGAATGAATATAATCTTTTTAATTAGATTTTCAAGTATATACTTTTAAGCTTTAAGAGGAATAAAGCTTTCCAAAAGATTTGAATATAAAATAAAGCATAATATATATTTTAATATTCAATCTTTTCTTTCAAAACAAAATTTCAGTCAATTAAATTTGAAAAAGATATGTATCGAAAATGTATCGAGCTAGTCAACGATAGTATCAGAATAAAAGTAATTTTACAATATTTTCTAAATGCACATCCAAAGTTCTATATTATATTTAGATTTTCAAATGAGTTTCAAATAAAAATTTATTTTGACTCCAATTAATTATCCAAAAATAATATTGAGCAATCAAATCATGTAAGTCAAATTTGATGATGACATGAAAGCTTAAATTAAAATACTATAAAGTAATTGGTTGAGAATTTAAGATCATCATTCAATTTTTTTAATTTTCAATCAAAGCTAGATAATTTTCAACAAATATCTCTTCCCCTATTTTTAAGAGTAAATGTTAGAAAATTCATCATAAAATATTTTTTCTTTTTAAATAGTAGGTGAATCAAAAGTATTTCTCTCTCATTTTTTTTTCAAGTTAAGCACCTTTAATTGATACTAAATTAATATTTAACTATTACTAATTTAGTAATTAATTCATCTTAAATGAATTCTCCCCCTTTTCTTTGCAAATAAAGATATTTTTAATTAAATGATCTTTTAAGATCAAATTATTTTCTTAAGTGTTTTTTCTTCTTTTTACAAAAATATAATGTGGATTTTATATTCAAATTTAGATCAAGAAATATATTCAATGTGAGCATCAATAAATCATCAAAATCAATCAGTTATTCTAAATAAATTCTAAAAATATTAATAGTATGATGTAGAGAAAAATTTAGCTTTTACCAAATAATATCATCCATCCATTTTCATTTTCAAGGCATCATCAAAAAAAAAAATTTCTTTTTATTTCATTAGATCCTCGGTGCATCTGTATAAATCAGTTTGCAATTTTTGGTACCCAAGCTTTCTTGGATTCATTAGAGTTAGTGCTCAAGATTCTTTTTGGAATCCAAATTTGCTTAACTAAAGTATGGCTAATTCTTTTAAAATTACATTCTAAAATTTTATGGCCTACTTTGTTATATTTAAGGTATTTAATAGAATGATTTTTAGTTGAAGCTTTTTCAAACATATTCTAGATAAATTTTTATTATTTTAAGGGATTAAAATCAGTTTCAGCTTTGTGAAAAATAGATTTTTGATTTTTCATTATTGATTGAAGCTTTTCAAAATTAAATGGGAAGTTTTCAGTAATTGGCTTCAATATCTCAATCTCTTTTCTTAGTTTTGAGTTTTCTTACATAAGAGATTTTTTAAAATTTAAATGACTTTCTTTTTCTTTAGCAAATGAATTATTTTTTTCATGAAATCCTCTTTTTAATTAAGAGTTTATTCTTTTCTTAAACTAAAGATTTTTTGGATTTGAGAAGTTCTTCCTTTTCTTTAGCTAAAGCATTTTCTCTCTTAAGATATCTCTTTTTCATTCAATAATTTATCCTTTTCATCATCCAAAACAATATTAGACTTTTTGAGCTCTTTATTCTTTAGCTTTATCATTTTGAATTTAATCATTAAATCATTAAAGGCTTCATATAATTCATCAAAGGTAAAATCGAAAGAGTTGTTAATGTTTACCTCATCTTCATTGACTATGATGTAAGGATTTGCAAAACATTCTTCCTCTTTATCCATCAGGCATGATTTATCTACTTTTTGCTTTTCTCTTTCATCTTTCTTTTCTTTACTTTGCTCCCCCTTAATTGAAGCTTTCTTTTTTCTTTGTTTCTTATTCTTCTTCTTCTTTTCATTCTCATGAGCTATGAGATAAAAATTGGGATGAGCTTCCTTCTCTTCTTGGGGGTTTAATTCTTCTCTTTTATTTGTTCCCTCAAAAGTCATTTTCAATTTATCCCATGCTTCTTTTGCTGAAATACAAGAAGAAATCAAGTTAAATTCATTTATGTCCAATGTGCAACAAAGTATATTCATGGCTTTAGAATTTAATTAAGATATTTCATTATCATGCTCTTTTAATGCTTTGGGGGTGTGCGAGCCATCAATTATAATCTTACATAAGTTATAATCGTATGCTTCTATGAAGATGTGTATTCGTACTTTTTAATAACTATAATTTGATTCATTAAGCATTGAGGGTCTATCTATAGAATATCCTTCATTAAACAAAAATTTTATTTAGGTTGCCATGATCTTTTACTCTTTTAACCGCTAGGTTAACAATCAAATATTAGAGCACCCGCATACCAATTATTGTCCAAAGATGGCAACCCAAGAGGAGTGGTAAATTGAATATTTAAAAATTTAAACTATAAATATGCTGAATTTTAATACTATGTGCTTGGTAAAATAAAGTAAAATATAAGTATAGATGAAGAACAATAGAAATGAAACTATACAAACATAAATACTAAGCTTTTATAGTAGTTTGGCACCAGATTCGACACCTACGTCCACTTTCTAAGTAACCCATTTGAAAATTCAACTATAATCATTTAATTAATTATAGCTCAATTATTTTTCTTGGATTCACAATCCAATCTGATTGGTTTTGACCTAGACTCACCAACTACAATCTTTGCAATAATTATTTTTCGGGCTCACAATCAATCCAATTGGTTTTTCCTAGATCACCAACCAAAACCATACAAGATTATTTTTCTCTAGGCTAACAATCAACCTTGATTGGTTTTAACCTTGGCTTACGGATCAAACCACTACAACATCAAACTCTAGGCTTGGACCAACCCAAGTTTCTCATCCCAAGAAACTTGAAATAAAATATTAAAATATAAAGATTAATTTTAAAAAAATGAAAACCCTTTGAAGAATTGAAAGAAGTTCGAATGATGATAGTTGAATGCTTGATTTCTTCTTGAATGCTTAAGTGATGATGAGACTCCTTAATTCTTGACTTGATTGCTTCCTCACTTCAATTCACTCTTACTCTCACTTGCCTGAGGATGATTTGTAATGGAAGGTCAAAGGATAACTTTGAAATCACCTCCTTCTCTTCTCTTTTCAACTCACTCCTTTGGCTTTCTTCAATGAATACTCAATAAAACTCTCAAAAAGCTTTCCTTTAATGCTTAAAATATTTTCTTATATATCCTTAAGATTTTTCATCATTTTAATTCATTTTAGAGGTCTTCAGAAGTGATCTAGCTATTAGAAACTAGAAAATAATCATTAAAAAAAAGTTAGGACTAAAAAAGTGCAGTTCTGAAAAATCTAGTTGTTACAGTGAACTTAGTCAACTAAGTTTCTCTGAGTCGACTAAGTCTTAGTCTGCTCAATCTGACTTAGTCTGCTAAGTGGACAAAGCTTGAAAATTTATCTTTCTGTCCTACTGTTGTTCTCTGAGACTGAGTCGACTAACTTTTTATCTTAGTCGACTAAGTCTTCTGGATTCTGAATTTTGATCTTTCTATACTTTCTGTCTTTTTTATTCTCTGAGATTAAGTCGACTAACTCATGGCTTAGTTGACTAAGTTCTGTGTCAAGCATGCCATGAGATTTTTAGCAGCTTTTCTTTTCTGAATTCATTTGTAGGCTAGACTTGCTTTCTAAAGTTGATTTAACTCTCATTAACCATCCTTTTTAAGGTATGTCAAGTCTAGTTTTTCTTCAATGACCTCTTGATTAGTGGTACTTAATTTAATTAATAAAAATTACTTACTAGATTACTATTTTAGATAAGGTGCCCAAATGTTTCCTCCAACTCCTTCGTCCTCTAATAAAATACCCTTTCCTAATATGTTCTATGCAAAAAAGAATGTTATTCTTAGTGAAAAATGGGAAAGTGATTGGCATAACAGATAAGTTTGATTTTTTTTTTCTACAAACAAAATTCCTAATTCATATGTGGAGAAAACTTTATTATAGTTTTATTATCACTCTTATGCATTAGTTTAGGCATTAAAGCCCATTATTCCATTTGAATTTTCTATATTATTAGTTTAATAGATTTTCTTGATCTTGTGGTTTTAGGCTATGATTGTTGTCATTGCTCTCCCCCTCTTCTTTTTTGATCAAGTACATGTAATAATATAGTATTAAAAAATTAAGAATAAACAAGTAATGGAAACCCATGAATCCATCTTCAATGTTGCAAGATTAGTGACCTAGTGAAAAAAGAGGAGCAAGAGGTGGAGGTGTTGGTAAGGCAAGATAGAGAGGACTAAAGGGCCAACACCGAATGGGATGGAGGAGATATTTAGGCCGGTATATAAGGTTGTAATATGAATAATGTTTCTTCTACAAAAACTGTGAGTCCAGTTTTCACCAAGCATAGGAGGGCACATGAAAAATCTAGGCAGGTCTATCTAATTTCCTCAAGATAAATAAAAAATATTTGATTATTAATTTACTCTCCAAATATCTTTATTTTGAAGGAAAAAAAATATGGTTAAAGAGAGAAATTATCTTTATTTCTCTTTTTTCTTTTCCTATTCACTACTGCCCTTAACAAGAGAAACTTCTCCTCTCCTTATTTTCTCTTCTATTCTATCTATTTCTGCCCATCCAAATAGGGTATTAAGTATATTTCATAATTATTCATCCTCATTAAGTTATTGGTTTTGAGTAGGATTGCAATGATTCAGGGGTGGAGAGTTGCATGCTAACATCAGACTTGTGGTCATCATCGACCTGAACTAGGGTTACTACTTCATGGTGGATTGTCCTTGCTATTGAACCACACAGTCTATCATAGTTGTATTAAAGCTTCTATAACCTTGGTCAACTAGGTCTTAGGCTGATCAACTTTGGAGTTAGCATTGTTGTTGCATGGATCCATGGCTAGTGATGTTTGCTATTAATGCTGTTGATTAAGTCCCAATGGTGGATGGTATACCGGTGTGCTTCAAATGGTGGTCATCCTATTGTCAATTACTTAAGGATGCATGTAGAATCTTGATACATTAGAAACCTATTGGCAGCAAGTATATGGATTCTAGGTGTATTGATTGCTATGTCACTTTATCTTCGCTCGGCATGGTAGTGAAAGCATTATTGCAAATAGGGTAGTGGGAGTATGGTGAGAGGATTATTGGAACACTATTTATGAAATATGCTAGATATAGTTTAAAAAAATTTATAAAATTTTGAATAATTAAATCTATAAACTTACAGAAGATCGCTAAACCAAACTTCAAAGAACTGAAAGTATGTGCAGTACCATTCTAAGGTATATTTTCATTCCTCGTATAAAAAATATCCGAAAACACCATCCCAAGATATGACTAGTATCCTCCTCCTATGAGCATGACCATGGTGGAGGTTGATGAAGGCTCTTTCAACACCCAAACCAAGAAGAAAACATGGAGGAATTAGAAGAATCAGTAAAAGAAATATCTAGAAAATTAGATAGAAGAAGAAGAGGTCTGAGCTCGAATTGCCCTACTGAGTTAGAGATTCAAAGGTCTATTTTATAGCCATCAAATTTTGAACATTAGGCTAGCCCAACATTTAGAAAATTAATAGCCCATCCAACATTCAAGAAATAAAAAGCCCAATTAAAAATCCAACATTCAAAATATTAAAGAAATAAATGATCAAAAAATTAAACTCAATGTTTAAAATATTAAAATGGTAATTAAAATTTTAAATGGTTAAATAAATAAAAAAGATAATAAAAGATTAAATAATATTTTTAGGTCGGCAAGGTGTTGCACTCGCACCCATGCCCACATCCACATCCATGTCCCATCTCAACCTGACCCAGCTCGGATCGGTTCGTGCACCCGCGTACTAAAGATTTTTCTTCAATCCACCTCAAACATCCTTAAGGGCTAAGCCAAACACTTTTCTCATATAAAGGCCTCGAGAAAACCTTTTGTTTTTGATGTAGACTAAAAAAATCTCAAAAAGGTTGAAAATAGATTTTTGGAGGATAATTCTTTAGAAAATTTTGAGTTTCCAAGTTTGAATTTCCCACCAATAAGGATTCCTACAAGTGGATGACAAGTTAGGGTCCAACCACTAGTAGGCATCTAGGTGACAGGCGAACAAGCCCTAAAATCATATTAGATAAGAAATAGGCTCTAATCATTCTCAACTTACCCAAGCAGAAAATTAACAATAGAGTAAAAATTAAATTTTACTCCAAATAGTATACCTTATTTTACTCAAAAACTGAAATTAAAATTCTCAAAACAATTTTTGAAAGCAACTAGAATTTTGAAAGCAATTAATTTTTTTATAAAGCAACTAGATTTTTTTATCAATAAGAATGTCAATCAAAGTTGAAATTGAAATCCTAAATAAAATATGAATTTTAACTAAACAAGCTAGCATGATAACAATGAAGGAACACAAGCATGACAACAATTAAAATTGTTAGCATGAATAATCAAAGAAAGATGTTGCTTTGATACCAATAAAGTTGGCACAAGTTGGGAAGCTTAGCACAAGCTTCAAAGTTACTCTGTAGAAGACTAAATGAAGCTATGCAATAGAAATAAATTAACCCTAAAATTTTAAAATAATTATCAATTTTAAGAATCTAAAGGCTAAAGTATCTAGATGCTACAAAAGAAATTAGATGAGAGATAACTAGCAGGTTCGTATCACTTTGAAGAGGACATTGTCATTGCTAAAAGCTCCACTAATTGGAATGTTTAAGACACTTAGTAAATAAGGACTCTACTAATTACCTGTTATACTATATCTTAGAATCTACAAGAGTTGAGGATCCACCATGCAGAAAGAGAATACCATGATGCACCCAATTAAATAGAATTCCTTTTATCAATTTTTCAATGACCAAAACTAAATACAAAAAATAGTATTTAGAGGTTGTGGGGTCTCTTACAAGATTGAGTATAATACTATTAGAGTTCAAAAAGAATAAAAACATGACTCCTAAACTAAGTAAACTAATTTATCTCTATGGTCTCAGCCTTCTATAGTCGGTTGTCTTTTGATGCTAGTTGATACACCTCGGATTTGATCCACCTGATATGGTATTTCTAACAAATCAGAGCCTAACACAAATTAGTCACTTAGCTCTTCACCTCGGTCAAATAATTCCAATCACATCACTATTCTAAAGGCATGTGGAGATGTTCAAATTTCTCTCTATTCGATGATAACTCTCCGTAATGGCCCTCTAACCGTGAGATCCATATCTCACCAGATCCTATCTCTCTCAGATGTGCAAGTTGTTATTTCCAACAAACTTTGCAAGTTGTTATTTCCAACAAACTCCCTCCATGTCTCAAGATGTTGATCGAAATGGACATCAATCCTTGCCTATATAAACCTTTCCTCGAAGATCCTTCAAGTAAGTCAAATGAAGTCTAATCAAGTCACAAGTCCAACTAAGTCTCTAAGGTCCAACTAGTGAGCTTAAAGGAGTTCTCAAATAGAGTTTCTTACAATTCTAGGTGGAGCATAGTCCTAGTGGGACTTCTCTTGAGCTCATAGAACTCTCTTCCTCTCTCTTAGTTTAATTCAAACTCCTTCGATGGACTCTAGCTTCTCTCCCACTTACCTTCTCTCTCTCTATCCTTTTCAACTCAAAACCTCTACTATACCCTGAAGTGATCTAGCTTAAGCATTTAAGGGTCTCCCATCGGAAATAATCCCTACAAATGGACTTCCTTTGGTTGTGGTGTTTTAGGGCACACTCAGAGGTGAGACCGAATATTTGGTTGCTTAACACTCCGCCAAGGTCTTCAACTAGATTTTTGTCTTCCTGGTTTGCCACTCTTAGCTCTTTAACACACTATCCAACTAATCGGCTTGAGCTAGACCAACCTCCGTAGCAACACTAGCTATGCACTATCAAATGATCTAACATTGCCTTAATTTGGAATGTAGGTGGCTACCACCGAATAGCTATAGATGGTGATTAATGCACTACTAGTTTAGTTTTGATGGTGTCTATTATCCATCAGTAGGTTTTGGGATCCTAATGATATATTATTGGATCCATCGTCATCTTTGCCAGCATCACTCATTTAAAATTCTCTTCAATTGATTCATTTCTTAGTACACATTGTAGACGGCCAACTGAGACACAATGCATTTGTCTATGCTTTCCATCATTGGTTGCAAACAATGTTCTTAATAATATTCCATGTGATCCTTGAGGTGTTGAAAACATATAATGCTGGGATGACATTTCTAATGATAGAATTGATATTCAAAAGCTATCCAACTATATGATTGTGGGAAGGTGTTTCCCAAAGATGGCAACCTAAGAAGGGGGGGAGAGGGGTGAATTACATTTCTTAAAAATTATTTGAACAACTTATGCCCAAAAACCAATTTAAAAGGATATTTGTGAAGTGCTTAACAGTAATTAAACATGGAGTAGAAGAATAAAAATAAATACAAACACAACCATAAACATAAACATAAAAAATTTATTATAGTTCAGTGCTCAACTCAACACCTACGTCCACCATTCAAGTCAACCCATTTAAGAATTCCAACTATAATCCCACAAGATTATATTCAATTATTTTCATAGGTTCATAAATCCACCCAATTGGTTTTTTCTAGCTCACCAACCAAAATTTTACAACCAATTATTTTTCTAGGCTCAAAATCAATCCAGTTAGTTTTTACTGGTTCACCAACCAAAACCTTATAACATCTAATTTATAGCTTAGATCAACCCTTAAAAAATCAAGTTTCTTCCACAAGAAACTTGTCATAATAGTTTAAAGAAAGGTATACAAAAATTTAAAGCATAAATAATAAACTCTTTAAACTCTTGAAGCAATTAGAGTAGTTGAGCTCTTGGATTACTTTTGATTTGTTTTTTGAATGCCTACGAGAGGATTGATGAAGACTTGAATGCTCTTGCTCGGTGGTTGTTGGCTCAATTCAATGCACTCTCCCTCTTTTTTTTTTTAGTTGAGTAAATGTAGGAAGGTCAAAATTAATAGCACTTTTAATTTTCTTTCTCTCTCTTTTTTTTGTTCCACTCAAGAAGCTTTAGTTTTTTCTTCAATAACCTTCAGTACTTTTAAAATCTTGGTTCCCAATTTGAATCCTTTCCTTTTATGGTCTCAAAAATATCTACAATTAATGCTCTAGCCATTGAAAGCTCAAAAATAGCTATTATAAATAAAATATAGATATTTAAAATAATCAAAAAAACTAGTCATTATTCTTTCAAAAATCTATGAGTCGGCTCACTCAAGCTCTTAGTCGGTTAACCTAAAATGTTGAGTTGGCTGAGTGAAATTCTGAGATAGCTCAGGAACATTTGCAAAATTTCTACATTCTATCCATTTTGTCTACCTAAGGATTGGTCGGCTAAGATAACCTCTTAGTCGGCTAACTTCATAACTTCATTGACTAACTGACCTTCTAGGTCGGCTCAGAAAACTTATGAATTTTCACTACTTTCTGTATTCTTCTACTCTAAGACTAAGTTGACTATCCCATTCTATTCTTGTGAGTTGGCTGAGCTCCATTCTTGGTCGGGTATATTGTTTATATGGTCGTCTTTGGAGAATTTTTGAAATATTTAGTCTTTTATCTTCATCTTGAGTTTGAGACAAGTCGGCTATCCATATAGGTGAGTCAGCTATGACCCAGTCTTGGTCAACTTAGATGAGAACTTGGTTGGCTAAGAAAATTTATTTAAATTTCATCTCTTTCTATATTTTTCCTTGAGCTAAGACTATATCGACTAAACTTCTTTCTTGGTCGACTCAAAGACGTGCCATATATGTCAAAATTAATTTTCTTTATTTTTGAATAACTTTTTTTGTTCAAATATATTTTAGGCTACACTTGTCTTCTCAAACTTAATTTTTGAATGGATAAACTTGTTGAGTTTGACTTTCCTTTATCAAATTCTTTTCATGTCGAACTTAATTTCTTTGCTTCCAAAACTTGAAACATGACTTAGGAATATAAAATTACTTAAATTTGAGAGGACTTCTTCTTGAATGAGATCAATCTTTGAGCATTATAAGAAATCCTATAATTACTTTCAAAATCATTATTAGTAATCATGATTTATACTCAAACTCTCTTGACATCATCAAAATCAATTCCAAGGCTAATAAAGGGACAATGAATAGGTTGATGGATTTGGAGAACAAATGCATGTTATGGAGATTACCTACCATCTAACCTGACCTTTATCTCCTTGAAACACAACCGACCACTCACTGATAACTCAATAGGACCCCTTTGGATGTTGGGAAGAGGAAAGAAAAATAGAGATAAAGCAACTTATGTCATTGGCTTTTATCCAACCACCAGCTTTGATATTTACCGACCTCAAGGTTGGGTTCTTATTGACAATAGAAAATGAGGTCCCATAATTGATAGAAGGATCTTTAGCATGGATACTGATACATCTAAGGTAGAAACTTGGTCTTGTATCAACTTCTAGCCATTAGCCTATTCAGCCATGTTGGTGATTCATTGGAATCTCCTAATAACTTTCAGAACATGGGCAAGATTGATAATTGACACTAACAACTAATAACCTTAATTCATAGGTGATAAGTACCACAAATACACTAATAAAATCATTAATTTATAAACTAATTTATTTTTTAAAAAAATAATATTTTTTCATCTTTTACAGGAAAGATGATCGTCAATATAAAGAGTCTGATTCATAGATTAAAAAAAATAGGAGCAAATCAGACTTAAATCGAATCCCGAATGAAAATTCAAAAGAGAAAAAAGGAATCAATAAATAATAGAAGCTAGCCCAGAACGAGACTCGGTCTGCCCAGCCCAGCGTGGCCCAGCGTGAATGCATGTGCAGCCCGTGCGCACATGGAAGGCCTAGTGCTCGTCAACATCATGAGGTCCACCATGGACTAAAACTTATCGTGGCTCACCATGGACCCTTAACAGGTCCATCGCATTTTCACATGGCTCACAGGGCAAAATGATCATTTTGGGTGGCGTATCGCATACCAATTTGGTGGGGACTATATTACACCTGGTCTATGAGTGGTGCAAGGGCAACTATTATGTGATTGGATGGTAGCAATTATTAGATGTGTACCTTAAAAGCTAGATTGGCTGATACTTGAAATATACTTTCTAAGAACATTTTTATAATTTTGATATAAAATTAATAAAGAATTATTTTTTTCTATCACATTCTATATAAAGTATCTTTGATATATTCTTTGAGTTAATGAAAATGATAATACATATTTTCAAAAGTTAAAAATTTAAGACATGTATTTTCATAATTAACTTATAAACTATTTTTGATCATAGGATCATCATGAAGACTGTGATCGATCCAAAAAATTAGTGTACGATCACTTTCTTAGGATAGATAAGTCTTAAGTCTATAGTGTAGAGACACCAGAGCGAGAGTATAGGTACTCGTTGAGAACAAGAGCACTGAGTGTGACCATCTCGAGCAGTCATAAGAAAATCTATCTTCTCATCGATAACTAAACTCGATGTTATAGTTGTATATCTAGTTCTTAGACCTGAGGTGCATCAATAGTTCACCTTGAGGTGTTATAGTTTGACTACACCATAACTCGATCTCCTAGCTATTCAAAATCCTGAGGTGTATGTTGGCTATAGCATGTTTATTGTAGAAATTGGATCGCACCAAGATGGGATCTATCAACCTCGATAGAGGAGGAGTAGTCCTATAATGATCAAAAGATTGAGTTCTTAAGCCCATGGCTATGGCAGAATGATATAATAGAAAAGAGTTTTCTATTAGAATTTCATATCGGACTCGAATCGAATGATTCAATTATAAAACAAGATGTTGGGTTTAACGAGTTTACCTTAACCCTAATTCTATCGGAACTCATGATAGAAGAACTCAATCACACAAGTAGCTGTATCAAAAGATTCATATTCAATTTTGATGGATTATCACCATATACTGCTAGATGTCACTAGTAAATTTTAGGATCAATTAGAATGATCTTAATGATCGATCATTCTAGTTGGATGAATCAAAAGGATTCTGGTCCATCAAAAGAATTTTGATGATGTCGATGATAGAGATCATGACATATCTCATTACCATATGAAACTAATCCTAACTAGATCACACAAATAAGATTTTGGATCTAGATGTCATTAATTGAGCTAACCCAATTTGATTGATTTAGATTAGATCCAATTAGGTTCAAAAAAATCGTGTGAGGATTGATAGTGCTCCCAAGCCTTGGGAGGCCACTGGAGGAGCCAAGATGTCGGCTCTAGAGATTCTAGGGACTTGGTTGGTGTTTTAGAGATTTAAGATTCAAGATGAAGCAAGAAATCAAAGTTAAAAAATTAAGACTACAGAAAGGATCATTTCTGCAGCTTAGCCGGCTCAGTCTAAAATTGGATTGACTAAATCTCAAAGAATAGGCCAAATAAAGAAGAGCATGTTCGAAACTGCAGCATGGCATGCAACTGGGTTGGCTCAGTCTAAAACTAAGCCAACCCAATCTTAAGTTAGCTGGCTCGGTGCTGGGACTGAGTCGGCTCAATCCGCGGGTAGAGCTCTATGCGAGGATCTATTTGGGGCTAGGATAGGAACTTATCCTAGGAGTCTTAAGATCTGGTTTGAGAGGTTTTAAGGAGGCTAACTCATGTATAGGTTGGGGTTAGATCCAGAGGATGAGAGCATGGGAGACATGGGTGTACATGGGCTCAATGAGTGCTTTCATGTATTGGGTTAGCTAAGATAGTTTTTGGTCGGGCCTAATGGCTATGTATAAATATATAGATTGTATTAGGATTTTAAGAGGTGCAAGCAATATAGATCTTTTCTTCCTTCAACCTCTCTTCTCTCTTCTCTTTAGAGTAGTTGCCCTAGGTTCCTGAAGAAGCTTTAAAGAAAGGGGGCGCCTCCCTCAAGCCCAAGGAGGAAAGTGCCCCAGCATAGATTTTAATGATGGATCTATGATACGCTGCCTTAGAGAACATCAAAAATCTCCTATGGTCCATGCTAAAGATCAGGGGCTTCCGCAATATGGCATCAGAGCTAGGTGATGCCAAGATGATGCACCAATAATTGGTATCAGAGTCTGATGGTGCATGAAAGCAAAGAAAAAGTCATACAGGATGAAATCAAGAATCTGCACGAGTATTCCATGGTATGTCTTAAATCTATCTTTGTTATTATTGTAGTTTGGCCAAAGTAGTGGGTTGAAGATGAAGACTGAGAGGATTAATGGAAAGGATTTTTTTCGGGATGGAAGGTTTGGGTGCATGATTTGCTGGTCGATCTTGGTGCAAAAATCAAGATGTATGAAGGTAGACAAGGCAGGGAGCGCTGGAGTGCCATAGTAGCACTTTTCTGGAGATGCAGGGCTGAGAGAGGCTCGATGATACAATAGCTGAAGAAGGTATCTTAGCATAAAGCATCAGGGTTCACTAGAAAGATGGACAGTGCAGGGCTATTGAAGAGAGGTTTTCCAAAAGGTAATGATCCAAGAAAGACTGAAGAAGCGACTATATGTCCTTCGATTGCAGGAAGACGGAAAAGTAGTCGAAGATGTATTTAGTGGTTCGACCAGAGCATGGATTTACAGAGCCTTAGAGATGATGGAGATGGATGATCCATGAAGGTCTAGTAGGTTAGGGCTGGGTGGCTATAGAGTGATGCAAAGATGAGTCAGGGAGTGCTAGAGTGCTGCGGGAGTGCTACCCTAAAGGCACAGGGACTGAGAGGGGCTCGGTGATGCAGCAGCTATAGGAGGTATCTCAGTAGAGAGTGTCAAGAGCATCTCAGTAAGATCAGGAGTAGGTCTCAGAAAGAGATAGAAGGTCTCAGAAAGCACCAAGAGGTCTCAGGCAGTCGAGAGTATCCTGGATCAGGTTTCTTCTATAGGAGCACCAGGGAGAGTCGCAGTTCAGTGGAGGATGGTTTGTGTATAGAAGAGAGGATTCAGATACCTATGAGGAGGCAGTGTCGAGATGAGTCAGAAAGCACTAGAGTACTCTAGTAGTATATTCCTGGAGATACAGGATTGAGAGAGGCTCGATGGTGCAGCAGTCGAGGGAGGTATCTTAGTAGAGAGGTCAAGAGGCATCTTAGGGAGACCCGGAGCAGGTCTTAAGGAGAGCCATGAAGTCTCGAGAGCCTCAGGATGAGGTAGGTGGGTTAGAGCCCAGGACAAGGTTTGAGCTGTAATTCCTTCAGGTGTAACTAAAGCGATGGCTGGTGCAAGAGCAGAAGAGGAGAAGGCTAGGGTGAAATTTTCTAAGTTCAGTCATTGAATTCAGAAGAATTGGATGAGCTCTTGAATTTTGAAGGTACCCGTAGGTTGTGGAGGTATTCGAGATGGCTTTAAAGAGGGCCACAGAGTGTGGAAGGCTTGAAGGGGCAGCGACGGTGTTCGAGGTGCAGTGGCAGGCTCAGTAGTGCAGCGTTGAGTGGTTGGCCTCGAGGGACTCGATGATAAAGTAGACTTTTATGGCATCAGGTGGACTTCAGATATAGGTGGAGCTCCGCAGTGGTGCCTTCACAAGTAAAGAGAAAATTTGGCATAAGTTTAGAGCTGAGGATCTGCGCCGATGATGGATAGTTCTTGGTGGAGCAGCATGTGCAGGTGGACAGGCATAGCTCTGAGAAGATCGTGTTAGGTGGTACAACATGTGCTGGTGCAGAAATGCCGTAGGTTCTCCAGGAAAGCCCAAAGAAAGTGATCCAGTTGAGCGGTGGAGGCGGTCATCCCAAAGGCCTCAAAGGTGCATAACAGCTAAAGAGAATTGGTGGAGGCAATGTTTGCATAGGTGCTATCAGGGTGCGCATCGACAATGGGATCGTGCAGGAGTGCATTGTCGAGGGGTTTGCCAAGGCTTGGGGCACCAAGATGGAGATTGTGAGGATGGATGGTGCTCCCAAGCCTTGGGAGGCCATAGGAGGAGTCAGGGTGTTGGCTCTAGGGATTTCAGGAGCTTGGTTGGTGCTTCAGAGATCTGAGATTCAAGATGGAGCAAGGAACCAAAGCCAAAAAATCAAGATTGCAGAAAGGATCATTTCTGCAAGTTAGCCGGCTCAGTCTGAAACTGAATCGGCTAAGTCTCAGAGGATAGGCCAAATAGAGAGAAGCGCATTCGGGACTATAGCATGGCATGCAACTGGATTGGATCAGTCTAAAACTAAGCTGATCTTGTCTCAAGTTAGCCGACTCAATGCTAAGACTGAGCTGGCTTAGTCCGCAAGCAGAGCTACACGAGGGTCTATTTAGGACTATGATAGAGACTTATCCTAGGAGTCTTAAGGCCTGGTTTGAGAGGTCTTAAGGAGGCTAACTCATATATGGGTCGAACTTAGATCTAGAGGATGAGAGCATGAGAGATATGGATGTACATGGTCTCGATGAGTGCTTTCATGTATTGGGTTAGCTAGGAGAGTTTTTGGTCGGGTCTAATGGCTATGTATAAATACATAGGTTGTATTAGGATTTTAAGAGGTGCAAGCAATATAGAACTTTTCTTCCTTCAACCTCTCTTCTCTCTTCTCTCTAGAGTAGTTGCCCTAGGTTCTTGAAGAAGCCCTAAAGAGAGGGGGCGCCTCCCTCAAGCCCAAGGAGGGAGGTGCCCCAGCATAGATTTAGGTGATGCATCTATGATACGCTGCCTTAGAAAATGTCAAAGATCTCCTATGGTTCATGCTAAAAATCAGAGGCTTCCATACTATGGCATCAGAGTTAGGTGATGCCAAGATGATGCGCCAACAAATCATGCTAGCATACGATTGAGCCTAACATTCTCCTTCTGTAATTATCTGGTTCATCTCGACTAAGTCAAATTAGATTTAGCTCACCTGAAAACTCTATATGATTTTGTTCTAGTCTGACTGGAGCTTGTCCAGGTCAGAAAAGTATTGTTCTAACCTAATCTAAGCTTATCCTAATCCATCAGATTGGAACACAACAAGACCTGCTAATTTCTGAAACATTTAGGATAAGGGTTGTTTGACCTGATCTTTGTAAGAAAGAAGAGGGGAGGCATGCACCTCCTTGTTTTCATCTGGGGTGCATGCCCCAAGGAAGTTTTTCATGAAAAAAACTTGTGGGCCCACTCCATATTGGCATGCGCACAAGGGGATATAGCTTGGAGTTTTTCTTGCACCTTGGACTCCTTGACACCAATTTTTGGAGAGTTTTAGGTGACAAAACCAGGTAGAGACCTGGTGTTTGGCATAGCATATTATATTAAAATCTGATTTAATGAAGCAATTTGATTGCTTGATCAACCTAGACTCTAGGGATGGCATAGGACTCTACATAAGAGACCCTATGCCCTAGGGTTTTTGAATGCCAATTGACCCACACCCAAAGGCTGTTGCTCCCTCACCTCTTCCACACCATCTCCCTTTGATCCTCTCCCTCTTCTCCAAGCCTAAGAGTTGGGTATAAATCCAACACAAGTTCCAAAGTGTTTGGCCAAAAGATCAAGCAATCAGATAATTAGTTCGTGAGACGAAAGTGTCACCTTCAAAAGCTGTTTTGAAGGATGTATCAGAAGATTTCAGATCTAAAGTTTTGACATCAGATCTAGTAGGAGAAGACTTCTAAAACTAGCCCAAATGGACTCCGGTAAAGACCAGGCACGTGCGTGGCTAGCTTCGGGACCTTAGGCTTCATCAAACCATCGATAGGATAAATGGTTTACCTGATCTAAGATAACAAATATTGTTAGAGTTTTATTTTTAATTTTAATTTAGATTTTAATATTAGATCATAAGGATCAAATTTGAGAACTCTTAGATTTGATCAAAATTTATAAAAAATTTTAAAATTTCACTATAGTTCAGATCAGATCAAATTGATCCTACGGTGGAAAACCTAGTTTTTTCTTCAACTAGTATCAGAGCTACATTTGTAGTTCTTTAGATTTATTTTAAATCTATTTTTAATTTATTTATGATCTAATATGTGTAATTTCAGATGTCACATGAGATGTGATCTGTTGCCCAGAGGTAGCAACCCAAGAGGGGGGATGAATTGGGTTCTTATAAAAACTTTGGCCAAATTTAACTCTAAGCAATTATGTGCTTTGATTTTAATCTAAGTGATGAGGATGAGATGTATATAATATGAGCAGCAGAATTAAGATAACAAAATCAAACTATGAAAGTAAAGTAAGAATTATAAGCATGCAAAGTATATGAGAGATAGAAGAAAAAAGCACAACACAAACACAAAAAGATTTATAGTGGTTCGGAGCAATCCGCTCCTACGTCCACTCCTCAAGCTTTTCTTAGGAATTTCACTATAATCTATTCTTGATTATAGTATGTTTATTTTCTCAGGCTCACAAATAAACCTAGTTGATTTTCATAGGAGCACCAACCAAAATCTGACACCGTTAGTTTTTCGAGTTCACTAACAATCCAGTTGATTTTTCGGGATCACCAACTAAAACCTACAATGTCCAATTCTGGGCTTGAACGGGCCTAAACCCCAAGTTTTTTTTCCCTAAAGAAACTTATAAATAATTCAAAAATACAACTAAAGTTTCAGCATAATATAACAAATAGAGTATAAGCTCTTTTAAATACTAAAGAACAAGCCGATAATGTGCTCGATTGAAGCTTGGCTTTTCTTCAAATTATGCTTGAGAGGATGTGAAAAATATTGGAGAAGATTGCTTTGAAGGTTTGCTAAAATCTATGCACAACACTTCTCTTTTTTTTCTTTTCTTTGGATATTCAATGTTCCTCACAAAATCTGAAAAATTCTCTCTCTAAATCCTTTAATCTCTTTCTTATTCTTCTTTTTTCAATTGATTATCCACCTTTAAATATCTTTTGAGAAGGTTGGAGTAAGAGTTCTAGCCATTGGAAGCTCTGAAATAGCAGTTGGGGTCAAAAAATAGTCGTTGGAAAACTATCCATTGAAGGCTGTTCGCGTAGATTGAGACCTCTCGATTTTTTATGAGACCTCTCGCTAGATTTCAAGACCTCTCAATTTTTCATGAGACGTCTCGCTAGAACCATGAGACCTCTTAAAAAATCTACGAGACCTCTTGCTTTCATAGCACAGAAACTAAGTTTCTATCTCTTGAGACCGAGACATCTTGAGTTCAACTCGAGACCTCTCGAGACTGTGTCAGAATACTGTTTCATTATGCAAGACCATTCAAGAGCTCTCGAAAAAAATCTGAGACATCTCGAAAAATCATGACTTCATTTTTCTTCAATGTTTGACCTTCCAAACTTAAGTTTCTTGGCCCCAAACTCTTTTAAATGTAATTGCTTTCTTCAATTTTAATTTCTCTTCTTTCAATCATGCTTTCTTCATACCAAGCCATCCAAATATGTGTGAATTTCCTCTTTTAAGTATTTTGGCATGGCATCTTGAGAGGATTATTCTTAAGATATATTCTTCATTTTGGATACTTGAAAAATTCTACACACATTCTTGAGACACATGATTAGATACATAATATACTCAATATTTTGGAATCATCAAAATCAATCTCAGGGTCAACAATCTCTCCCTTTTTGATGATAACAAAATCTTGAGTATATGCACAATAAAAGCAAATAATGTATTTCTACGCATTTTGCTAAAAAGTATCATGAAGTATAGATTAAACATATGAATGAGTACTTCATGAATATTCTCAATTATTCTTTTGGTTCATTGCACATATTTTATATACTCATAAAAAAAATATTTCAATTCATATTAGTAAGTATTAAGTTTTCATTTCAAGCATCAATACAATTCATTGAGTTTCTTTAAGCATATACTCAATATTCCTCTCCCTCTTTTTGATAGCATCAAAAAGCTCATGGAAAAGAAAGATAAAAAATCATCAAAATCAATATCAAGATATTAAATTGCGAGATGTATCAAATTTATGAAGTCAAATCGAAGAAATCATCTCTCCTTTTTATAAAATTTAGCTTGAATTCAAATAATAAAGGCTCTCCCCCTTTTTGAATAGATATGACCTTTTTTAAGATTTATTCCTTGGAGCAAGAATATATTTTTAAATTAATCAAAATTTTCAATCAAATCAAGTTAGAAAATATCTCTCCCCCTATTTTTCATACTTATAGCAAGATTACTTTACTTTTCAACTTTCTTCCCTTCTTTATTTGAAATCAAGCAAATTCAACATGAATTTAACCACTAAATTTAGATTTTTAAAATTTAAAATATATTTTTAATTTCAAAGGCTTTTTTACTAAATGATTACTTCTTTTTTAATATTTTCTTCCCCTTACATTAACAAACAGAGTCATTTCTTTGAAAGATTTTCTTGATACCAATTAAACTAAGTTTTAGATCAAATCATGATTTTCTTGGTTCAATACCATTTAAAGATTAATTTGCAAATTCAGCTTGATACCAATGATTTTAGTTTTGAATTAAATCAAGATGAATTAATTCAAATTAAATAGTTTAAGAATTTAGAATGGTAAATTAATTTGAATTGATATCAGCAAATTAGTTAAGACAAATCATAAAGAAATTTTTAGTCATTCTTCAAAAAGATCATTTCTTCCTTTTCATAAGAAATATCAAGCAATTAGATTCAGAAAAGGTATGTATTTTTGAATTTATTTCAAATGATATCATATCAAACATATAGCTGTGTAAAATCATATTTGAAACAAAGACATTCTTCTCTTTTTGCCAAAAGATAAATCAATCAGATACATGACAATAGTAAGTTATTTGATATCAAATAATTAAAACTAAAGTTCTCTATGAATATTTAGCAATTTAAAACATTCATATCTAATAAGAATCTTTTAATTTAAATTTATTAATTATAAAATTGATATGAAGAGACTTAAAATATTATGCTAAATTTTAAAATAAATCATTTCATCCATAGCATGATATATACAGGAGAGCATATTATTTTTTAAAATCAAAACATTTAATAACATGATATGAATTCATTGCAACCATCAAAATCAATCCATTAAACATAAGAAGTATTTCAAGCAAGGAATTTTATATGCGAGCATATAAATTAAAAGATTCATTCAATCAAAAAGATTTTAACAATCATTGATGGTTTGATGAAAAAAAGGTTTAGATTATACCAACAATCATCATCCATCATCTTGACATCTAAGGAATCCAAATAAAGATATTTTTCTCTTTTAAGAGCATTGGATCCTTGGCAAACTTGCAAGATCACTACAAAACTTTTGGTACCCAAGCCATCTTGGGTCCATAGGAGTTAGTATTTAAGGTTCCTTTTGGAACCCAAATTTGTCTTATCAAGGTTTAACCAATTCTTTTAAAGTTGCACTCCAAAATCTTGTGGCCAATTTGATTACATTTAAAGCACTTAAAGGAATGATCTTTGATGGAAGCTCTTGTAAAAATACCTTTTGTAGTTTGCAGGTTTCTTGAAGTATTAAGATCAATTTCTATTTTATTGAAAATAACCCCATTAATTTTTACCATAGATTGGGGATTTTGAAAACTAATGGTAAACTTTTCAACAATAAGCTTCAAAATTTTAATCTCTCTTCTCAATTTTTTATTTTCTCCCAAGAACTCTTTCTTTACATTTAAAAGATTTTTCTTTTCTTTTAGGAAGGATCTTAAGGTATCATTATCCTTTTTAAGCTCCATGTTTTTTTTAACTAAAGAATTTTCAGATTTGATCCATTCTTCTTTTTCTTTAGTCAAAGTATTCTTTTCTTTCAAGATATCTTCTTTTCATTTAATAACTTATTCTTTTCATTAGCTAAAAGAAGATTAGATTTTTTAATTTCTTTATTTTTTAGCCTTAATTTTTTGAATTCATCCATTAAATCATTGAAGGCTTCAAACAATTCCTCAAATATAAACTCGAAGGACTTTTCAGAATTTACCTCATCCTCAATGGTCATGAGGCAAAGATTTTCCACTTCCTTTTTCTTATCCGAGCTTGAAGTGTCACTATTATCCCAAATTCCTAACATAGCTCTTTTCTTGATCTTTTTGGGATACTTTTTGAGTAGGAGCAATCTGGCTTGTAATATCTCCTTTTGTTGTAATTATAGCTCGTGACATTTTTTCTTTCTTTTTCTTATTTCTTTTTCATACTTCTCTTTAGGAGGAACTTCTTGAATTTGCTTGTGAGTAGCTCTATATCCTCATCATCATCTTCACTCTCTTCTTCATCTTCTTCTTCTTCCGACTCATCACTTTCTTCATGTTGCGAAATGGATTTGAAGGCGATGTTCTTCATCTTTCTTCGCTCTTCCTCTTCCTCCTTTTGAGCCATGTTCAACTCATGAGTCATGAGTGAACCCATCAATTCTTCTAGTGATAGCTTGGTGAGGTCTTTCGCTTCTTGTATGGCTGTCACCTTTGCTTTCCATTCCTTTGGCAAAGATCTTAAAACCTTGCAAACAAGTTCATAGTTAGTATAGATTTTGCCAAGACCATTTAAAGCATTAATAAAATTAGTAAATTTAGAAAATATTTCAAAAATTGACTCATGTTTCTTTATTTTAAATATTTTATATTTATGAATAAGCAAGTTGATTTTGGACTCTTTTACTTGGCTTGTTCCCTCATGAGTCACTTTCAATCTTTCCCAAATTTTCTTTGCTGATGTACAAGTGGATATTCTATTAAATTCTTGTACATCAAGAGAACAATAAAGAACATTGATGGCTTTTGCATTTAATTAAGCCAGCTTCTTATCAAATTTATCTCAATCTTTTTTTGGTTTGGGAATAGACACACCATTAATTTTTATTATGGGTGTGTGTGGTTCTCTAGTTATGACTCCCCACAAGTCATAGTCTAAAGCTTGTATGAAAATTTTTATTTTAGTTTTCCAAAAGATATAATTTATGCCATTAAATAGTGGTGGTCTTGATGTGGATTGGCCTTTAACAAATAATAAGCCAAATGGGGTTGCCATGATCTTTTACTCAAGATGGTTAGGTCAATAATCAATTACAAAGCATCTACTCTAATACCAATTGTTGCCTAGAGGTAGCAACCCAAGAGGGAGGGGGGGTGAATTGGGTTCTTATAAAAGCTTTGGCCAAATTTAACTCTACGCAATTATGTGCTTTGATTTTAATCTAAGTGGTGAGGATGAGATGTATATAATATGAGCAGTGGAATTAAGATAACAAAATCAAACTATGAAAGTAAAGTAAGAATTATAAGCATGCAAAGTATATAGAGAGATAGAAGAAAAAAAGCACAACACAAACACATAAAGATTTATAGTGGTTCGGAGCAACCTGCTCCTACGTCTACTCCTTAAGCTTTTCTTGAAAATTCCACTATAATCTATCCTTGATTACAGTGTATTTGTTTTTCTAGGTTCACAAACAAACCTAGTTAGTTTTCACAAGAGCACCAACCAAAATCTAACACTGTTAGTTTTTCGGGTTCACTAACAATCCAGTTGATTTTTCAGGATCACCAATCAAAACCTACAATATCCAATTTTGTGCTTGGATGGGCCTAAACCCTAAGTTTCTTTCCCCCAAAGAAAATTGTAAATAAATCAAAAATATAAGTAAAGTTTCAGCATAATATAAAAAATAGAGTATGAGCTCTTTTAAATCCTAAAGAACAAGCCGATAAAGTGCTCGATTGAAGCTTGGCTTTTCTTCAAATTATGCTTGAGAGGATGTGAAAGATGTTGGAGAAGATTGCTTTGAAGGCTTGCTAAAATTTATGCACAACACTCCTCTCTTTTCTCTTTTCTTTGGATATTCAATGTTCCTCACAAAATCTGAAAGATTCTCTCTCTAAATCCCTTAATCTCTTTCTTATCCTTTTTTTTCAATTGATTCTCCATCTTTAAATATCTTTTGAGAAGGTTGGAGTAAGAGTTCTAGCCGTTGGAAGCTCTGAAATAGCCATTGGGATTGAAAAATAGCCATTGAAAAACTATCCGTTGAAGGCTATCGTGTAGATCGAGATCTCTCGATTTTTCATGAGACCTCTCACCAGATTTCAAGACCTCTCGATTTTTCATGAGATGTCTCATCAGAACCGCGAGACCTCTCGAGAAATTTGTGAGACCTCTCGCTCTTAGAGCATAAAAACTAAGTTTCTATCTTTCGAGACCAAGATATCTCGAGTTCAACTTAAGACCTCTCAAGACGGTGCCAGAATATTATTTCATTGTATCAGACCACTCGAGAGCTCTCAAAAAAAATCCGAGACATCTCAAAAAATCTTGACTTCATTTTTTTTCAATGTTTGACCTTCCAAACTTGAGTTTTTTAACTCCAAACTCTTTTAAACATAATTGCTTCCTTTAATTTTAGTTTCTCTTCTTTCAATCATACTTTCTTCATACCAAGCCATCCAAATATGTGTGAATTTCCTCTTTTAAGCATTTTGGTATGGCATCTTGAGAGGATTTATTCTTGAGATAAATTCTCCATTTTGGATACTTAAAAAATTCTACACACATTCTTAAAATGCATGATTAGATACATAATATACTTAATATTTTGGAATCATCAAAATCAATCTCAGGATCAACATGATCAGATATAAAATCAGTAGATTAAAATTTAATTAATATATGAGATATATTTGATGCATGTCTAGACTAGGTTTATAGAACTATTCTATGAATTATCTATAATAAAATTTTATATATCTGATCATTTAAAATTTTATTATTTAGATGTTAAATCAGATATATCAGATCTAAAACATGCATATGTTGGTTTAAATTTTGATACATGAGATGTATACAAAGCATGCATAGTTAGATATTTAATTATATATATGATATATGCTATAGATCTAATAGTTTTTTGTAGTGTAATTGTTATTTTTGATTAAGGCATTCTCCTTGCCCATCTGATCATAAGAGTAGAAGGATTTAAAGATCCTCTCTTTCTATTCGATGGGGTACTCTTATGGCGTGTAGGGGTGCTGCACATTTGTTCTTAATCAGAAATCAAAATTTACTTTATCGCAAAACCAATAGATCCTAAAACTCTAGGATTTTATGCATGTTTTTGTTTATGAACCGTGGACTTAATTAAGAATTAAGTTTATGAAATAATTTAGATCTAAAAATTATAAATTTTCAAATCTAAGATATTTTCATGAAACATGGATTTGGGTATGGGTAGCTCAATTAGATCTAGCAGTTGATCAAACTAAATCAAGAGTTAGTTAAGTGGGATTAAGAGTACTTAGATTTGATCAACCTAATAAGATTAAGTATGGATCAAGATTGACCCACAGTCATATATGGTCGATCAAGTTAAGACCTAATTTGGCTTCATGGTTCGAGCCTGAATTATAGGCTAACCCAATCGATTCTGGTCGATAATTTGGTATCTAAGGTAAGTTTGGCAAATATGATCGACTAGTTTTTAATTGGGAGCTACTCGATCTGAATACATTTTTGTCGAGTTAATGGCATATCCCTTCCATTGGTCTCACTTACCTGGCCATTTGAGTCAACTTAGTTCTAATTTGAGGTGACTAACAATTCGAGTTAACCCATGCCACTAGGTTAGTCATAATTATTATGACTAAGTCAAGTTGTGTTTAAAAGACCTAAATCAAATCTTTTTAAGAAAATATTAAGTCACAGATCTTCCATCATTGTAGATGTACGAGCCCTTTTCAAGATTGATTATTCTCGGTAGGTTATAGTGGTTCAGTTACACCAAAAAGATGCAACCATGTCTGTTGATGCAGAATCTGGTCATCGTCGAAATCAACTGGAGCGAAGGTGAACGAGGTCGTCACTGGGAACCTACACAATAAAGTTCCATCCGGAGCCGGTGCGGATGGCTCCGATAGGATCCTCCGACGATCAAGTCAGCTCTGGCTAATAGGAATGGAGTGCACGGGAATGAGTTCCACAGAGCTTAGAGAAGAAGAGGAGAGCTTAGAGCTTAGACATCAGAGGTTCGAGTTAGCGTATCTAGAGGATCCTTTTTATAGTGGAGCTTGATGGTGATAGCTGTAGCCGCATGCTACTGGGCCGCTCGAGGTCCGACAGAGTCAGTCTCATGAAAAGGTGCCATCTGTAGTGGGTTGATGGTGACAGCCATCGCCGCCTGGTAGCGGATCGCTGTCACTTGCGGCGGACTGATGGTGATAGCTGTAGCTGTCTTGGTACTGAGCCACTCCAAGCCGAATGAAGGGTTGAAGGGCTTTGACGAGTACCCATTTTGGAAGAGTTTGGACTCCTGAAGAGGGAGCTCAGAAGGAGTTTGTCTCCCATAGGCATCTGGCTAGAGGTGAGCAGCTAAGGCCCGATCGCTGGGGAGTTCGGTAGGAGTTTGACTGACCGAAGGGGATGTCTAGGAGGAGTCCAACTAGAGGAGCCCTGCTCCTAAAGAAGTCCAACCGAAGGATGTTTGGGATGAGTCCAGCTCCCTAAAGAAGTCCGATCGAAGAGAAAGCTTGGAGGGAGTTTGGCTCTCGTAGGTGTCTGGTTGGAGGAGTGCGGCTAAGGCTCGACCGTTGGGAGTTTGGAAGGAGCTCGACCACTGAGGAGTTCGGCCGGAGGACGACCACCGAGGAGTTCACTGAGAAGTTCGGTCGAGGGATGACTGCTGAGGAGTTTGACCGTTGGGAGTCCAAAGGACCTCGACCGGCTGAAGGGACGGTCGCTGAGGAGTTCGGTCGATGGATGACCACTGAAAAGTTTGGCTGCTGGGAGTTCGAAGGAGCTCGACTGTTGAGGAGTTTGGCTAAGACCCAACCGCTGAGCAGTTCGACCGACTGTAAGAGTTCGACTAAGATCCATCCGTTGAAGCTCTTCCATGGCTACTGGTTGTATTAGGCTGAGCATCGAACTAGACTTCGGCAAGAGCAAAATTTATTCCCAACAATAGCCCCCCCCACTCTCGAGTTCGAAACTCGAAGGAAGGAAGTGCAGAAAAGGCGACTATCGAAGTCTTCTTCTAGGCTCTGTGCTGGTTTAGGTCGAAGCCCGAGAAAGATCCCATCTCCAACCGAGGTTGAGGTAGGCCTCGTCTCCTACGATCGAGGTTAGAGGTTGAGCTCATCGAGGGCGACATTATCTCCTACAGTTGAGGCTAACTCGGGGGAGTCTCCTCTCCTACAGTCGAGATCAATACAGATGTTCGGGAGAGATCTCATCTCTGGCCAAGGTTGGCTCGATCTCCTATGGTCGAGGTTGATGCGGGCGCTCGGGGGAGATCTTATCTCCTGCAGATGAGTTTGCCTTGGGAGATATCTTATCTCCTACGATCAAGGTTGACCACAATCGCCCGGGAGAGATCTTATCTCTAGCCGAGGTTGACTCGATTGCTTAGGAGAGATCTTATCTCTAGCGGAGGTTGTCCATGATTGCTCGAAAGAGATCTTATCTCTAGCCGAGGTTATTGCTCGAGAGAGATCTTATCTCTGGCCGAGGTTGCTTCTTGGAAGAGATCTTATCTCTGGCCGAGGTTGTCAGCGATCGCTTGGAGAGATCTTATCTCTAGCTGAGGTTGTCGCTCGAAAGAGATCTTATCTCTGACTGAGATTATCAATGGTTGTTTGAGAGAGATCTTATCTCTGACTGAGGTTGTCGCTCGGAGAGAACTTATCTCTATCCGAGGTTGCTTCTCGGGAGAGATCTTATCTCTGGCCGAGGTTGCTTCTCGAAAGAGATCTTATCTCTGGCCAAGGTTGTCGCTCGGGAGAGATCTTATCTCTGGCCGAGGTTGCTTCTCGGGAGAGATCTTATCTCTGGCCAAGGTTGTCGCTCCGAAAGAGATCTTATCTCTGGCCGAGGTTGCTTCTCGAAAGAGATCTTATCTCTGGCCGAGGTTGTCACTATTATCGCCCGGGAGAGATCTTATCTCTAGCTGAGGTTGTCGCTTGGGAGAGATCTTATCTCTGGCCGATGTTGTCGCTCGAAAGAGATCTTATCTCTAGCCGAGGTTGTCAGTGGTCGCTCGGAGAGATCTTATCTCTGGCTGAGGTTGTCGCTCGGGAGAGATCTTATTTCTAGCCGAGGTCAATATGGATGCTCGGGAGAGATCTTATCTCTGGCCAAGGTTGTCGCTCGGGAGAGATCTTATCTCTCTGCCGAGGTTGCTTCTCGGGAGAGATCTTATCTCTAGCCAAGGTTGTCACTTGGGAGAGATCATATCTTTGGCCGAGGTTGCTTCTTGGGAGAGATCTTATCTCTGGCCGAGGTTGTCACTGTTGTCGCTCGGGAGAGATCTTATCTCTAGCCGAGGTTGTCGCTCGGAAGAGATCTTATCTCTGACCGAGGTTGCTTCTTGGGAGAGATCTTATCTCTGATCGAGGTTGTCGCTCAGAAGAGATCTTATCTCTGGCCGAGGTTGCTTCTTAGGAGAGATCTTATCTCTAGCTGAGGTTGTCGCTCACGGTCGCTCGGGAGAAATCTTATCTCTAGCCGAGGTTGTCGCTCGGAAGAGATCTTATCTCTGGCCAAGGTTGAAGGTCTTTGACCTGCCCATGTTAGGACGAGGTTCTCCTCCTGTTCCTAACACGGTGACTATTAACTGCTTCTTTTCCTGTCATCACATAGTTTTTGCATCTAGAAATAGTATATTATTGAAAGGGAAGAACTTTATTGAAAGAAAGTTACTGGCAACGCATTCTCGAATTCTTTGTGTTTTAGGATCACGGTAGCGTTGTTCCTCCGCATTTCTTTATGCGGACGACCCTTTCTATCTCATGGCCTCCTCAATTTGGAGCATGCTTCTCTTGGCTTTGATGCTGGGAGGTGACGAGTCGCCGATGTACCAAGCTCCTTCCTGAGGTAATGTTGATGATGCCGTGAGGCAGCCGATCTTATCGTTTCTTATTATGGTAGCGCCCTTGGCCGATCTTCAGGCTGGCATCAAAGGAATTTACCCAGCCGCCCCTTTCTAACGAGCTCCTCAATTTTGTCTCAGAACTGGATGCATTCCTCAGTGTCGTGGCCATGGTCATGATGGTGGAGGCAGTACTTGCTTCGATCACGCTTGTTTGGAGGAGACCGTAACCCCTCTAATCTTGGCAGTTGGTTCTTAACTTTGGTGAGAATTTGAGTTTGAGGAGCGTTGAGGGGGGCATAGTCATGGAACCTTTTGGGAGGAGGACTTCTTCTCACCCTTCTGTCGGAGCTTCCTAGGTGGCGAGCTCGAGGAGTTCAGGCTCGCCTACTCCTGGAGGGAATCTATGAGCGCGGCCAAACTTCGTTCGGCTCTCCATCATCTACCAGCTGCTCTCTTAAGGCTTCTTCGTCCTTCAACATAAAGGCTTCTTCCGCACGGGCATATCTCTCAGCTCGAGCCAGTAGATCGGCGAAGTCTCTTGGATACTTTTTTTTCAGGGAGAACAGCAAGTCATTTTTTTGAAGGTCGTTCTTGAGTGCGGCCATCGCAACAGACTGGTTCAAGTCCCGAACCTCCAATGCCGTAGTGTTAAATCGGGTGACGTAAGCCCGGATGGATTCCTCTTGCTTCTGCTTGACGTTCATCAGGGAATCCGAACCTCGACGCAAACGTCGGTTGCTAATGAAGTGGGCTGCGAACTGACTACTCATCTGATCAAAAGAGAAGATCGTACTCGGCTTCAACATCGAGTATCAGTTTTTTGCTGCTCCCTTTAAGGTAGATGGGAAGGCTCGACACAGCATGGCATCTGAAGCACCGTGGAGTAGCATCATGGTCCGGAAGGCCTCCAGATGATCAATCGGATCAGAGGTTCCATCGTAGCTTTTAAGTTGAGGGAGCTTGAAGTTCGGTGGGATGGGCTCTTGCATAATCTAGAGGGAGAAAGGAGGATCGACACGGATGTTGGCATGATGAGCCGGGGTGACATGGCCAAGCTCTTCAATCCGTCGATCCATCTCTCATAGTCTATGATCAAGGGCGTCATCCTGGTCGTAGATCTTAGGGGACTTCCAGCTACAAATGGGAAAGGTCTCCTCCAGAGGAGAACCATGACTCGAACATGGATCCCCAACTCTCTGTTTCCCTTTCGAAGGGGCGGTGGGCACACCAGCCCGAGTACCCTTCCTTGGGGCCGATTTTCGACATCTGGATGGCAGATTTCTTGGTAGAGTCACCACCGAAGGCTGCTGCATGGCCTGCGTTGCATCCATGAGGCCACGAACCTGTCGAACGAGCAAGTAGAATTACTCCATATTTACCATGGGTACAGGTGGAACCTGAGTTGCTGAGGCTGAAGCAGGAGCAGACGGGTCTAGATGAGATTGGGATGCGGAGGCCGTCGATCATCGAGTCGAGGCTCTCCTATGAGGCATTTTCTCTTTGGAAAAGAACTCTAAGAAGAGAGATCTTTGGAGAGGGAAGAGGGAAATCATCATCGAGCACTCCATTAAGAATAAGGGAACCTCAAAGGTTCGATCCCTTCCTCCAGCGCCAATCTACTGATGCAGAATCTGGTCATCGCTGAAATCAGCTGGAGCGGAGGTGGACGAGGTCGCCGTCGGGATCTGCAAAATAAAGTTCGATCTAGAGTCGGTGGGGGTGGCTCCGATAGGATCCTCCGACGATCAAGTCAACTCTGGCCAACAGAAATGGAGTGCTCGAGAATGAGTTCCATAGAGCTTAGAGAAGAAGAGGAGAGCTCAGAGCTTAGACATCAGAGGTTCGAGTTAGCATATCTGGAGGGTCCTTTTTTATAGTGGAGCTTGATGATGATAGCTATAGCCGTGTGCTGGCGGACCGCTCGAGGTTCGGTGGAGTCAGTCTCATGGAAAGGTACCGTCTGCAGTGGGTTGATGGTGACAGCCATCGCCGCCAGGTAGCGGATTACTGTCGCTTGCGGCGGACTGATGGTGATGGCTGCAGCTGTCTTGGTACTAAGCCACTCGAGATCGAATGAAGGGTTGAAGGGCTTTGACGTGTACCCATTTTGGAAGAGTTCGGACTCCTGAAGAGGGAGCTCGAAAGGAGTTTGGCTCCCATAGATGTCTGGCTGGAGGTGAGTGGCTAAGGCTCAGTCGCTGAAAAGTTCAGTAAGAGCTCGATCGGTCAAAGAAGATGTCTGGGAGGAGTCCAGTTGGAGGAGCCCAGCTCCGAAAGAAGTCCAGCCGATGGATGTCTGGGATGAGTCTAGCTCCCTGAAGAAGTCCGACCGAAGAGGAAGCTTAGAGGGAGTTCGGCTCTCGTAGGTGTCTGGCTAGAGGAGTGCGGCTAAGGCTCGACCGCTGGAAGTTCGGAAGGAGCTCGACCGCTAAGGAGTCCGATCGGGGGACGACTATCGAGGAGTTTACTGAGAAGTTCGATCGAGGAATGATTGCTGAGGAGTTCGACTGCTGGGAGTCTGAAGGAGCTCGACCGACTGAAGGGACGGCTGCTGAGGAGTTCGGCCGATGGACGACCATTGAGGAGTTCGATCGATGGACGACCGTTGAGGAGTTCGACCACTGGGAGTCTGAAGGAGCTCAACTATTGAGGAGTTTGGCTAAGACCCAACCGCTGAGCAGTTCGACTGGCTATAAGAGTTTGGCTAAAATTCGTCCGCTGAAGCTCTTCCGTGGCTACTGGTTGCATTAGGCTAAGCATCGAACTAGACTTCGGCAGGAGTGGGGTTTATCCCCAATAATGTCTATTAGGCATTGGATGCTACAGGTTGGAGGATGGATTGGGCTCAATATTTTGGATATGGTGAGGGACCCAATCAGAAATTAAATTTGTATAAATGATGGGTCTAACTTAAAGAAGGAGTGGAGCAATATTCTGGGCATGGTAAACTTCATGAATTAGAGATCAGGTTTGGATGCACCATAATTAGAAAATCATTGGACAAGAGTTATCCACTCATCGATTGATCTTAATAATTGTTAGGTGAGGTGATGAGCCAGTCAGTGGGATCGCACCATCCACTAGAGATCTATGATCGTGGAGATTTTCGCATCTCTACCATGAAAGTATAGAGATCCAAAAAAATAGTAAAAGCTTAATTTATTTAAAAATAAAATTTTAAATAAATTAATTAAGTCTAATTATAAAGTCTAACTAGAAACTTTGACTCTATATAAAAAAATATCTACATCAAACCCACTAGCCCAAATCCTAGACACCCACAGACTGATCAGACCAAACTATAAAGATTGGCTCAAGAACTTCAAAATTAATTTGGATTCTGAAAAGCTAACCTATGTATTGAACTAGAACCTCCCACCTTACCAACCTATCCAATCGTTGAACAGAGAACATCTCTAGAGAAGTGGACGAACAATGATAACAAAGCTAGGTCGTATATGTTGGGCTCAATGTTAGATGAATTATAGTACTAATATGAAGACATCAAGACTGCTCACTAATTATTGGCTCACCTCCAAGAATTATTTGGTGAGTAGAGTCACACAGCCAATTATCAAATCTCACGGAGACTTTTTAAGGCTTAGATGCGTGATGGGCAGTCGGTTCAAGATCATTATTTGATAATAATCAAAAATTTAGAGGATCTTGAGAAGCTCAGTGTCATCATGGATAGGGACTTGTAAATTGATGTGATCCTACAGTCCTTGACTGATGCATATGAGCAGTTCATCATGAACTTTTATATGCATAAACTTAATGTACCTTGGCTGAACTTATGAATATACTGGTTATTGCTGAGTTTTCTATGAAAGGTTCAAAGGGCTCAATTCTTACTATGGAGCAGACTTCCACCTAAAGAAAGTCTTTTGAAAAGAAGAAGTCTATGAAGAAGTACAAGATAGAAGGTGGGAAGAAGAAGGGAGAACCAAACAAGAAAGCCGCTGATAAAGAAAAATATTTTTATTATAACGCTGATGGCCATTGAAAGCATAACTGCCCTTTATACCTGGCCAGCCTGAAGAACAAGGAGGCAGGTCCTTCTGAAAGTATGCTCATAATTGAATCTAATCTTATGATTTTTTCTACATCTAGTTGGATGCTTAACTCTAGTTCTAGTGCTCACTTATGCACCTCTATGCAAGGTCTTGAGGAGAGCAAGAGGCTGAGGGATGGTGAGATGATCCTGCACTTCGAAAATGAAGCAAGAGTTGCTATTATGGTCATGGGAACCTATTCTCTTCGACTACTATTTGGTTTAGTTTTAGTACTTAAAGACTGTTATTATGTGCCTGCAGCAAGTAGGAATTTGATTTCTATTTCTTGTTTAGCACTAGAAGGTTATGTAATTAGCTTTCTTAAAGACCACTATACTATTCTTTTTGAAAAAAATAAAATTATAAGTGGTTTTACTAATTAATGGTCTCTATCAGTTGCATGTTGATGTCTCTGTATTTAATATCGAACAAAACATGAAAGCCATAGGATCTAAGCAACCTAGGGATAGTCTAAATAAAAGATATCAATGGCACCTTAGGCTAAGTCATATGGTGAAAGACAGGATTAACAAATTAGAAAAATCCAAACTAATGGATTCGTTGACTTTCGAGTCATATCCGATTTGTAAATCATGCCCTTAAGGCAAAATGACCAAGCTCTCTTTTGTAGAACATGAAAAAAGGGCCACGAACCTACTTGCTCTGGTACATACAGATGTGTGCAGTCCATTTGATGTGCCGATCAAAAATAACTTTTCCTACTTCATCACATTTATCGATGTTCTATCTTGGTATAGGTATGCATACTTGATGCGACATAAGTCTGAAGCCTTTGAAAAGTTCAAAAAATTCAGACACGAAGTAGAAAAGTAAACTAGAAAGTCCATTAAGATTCTTCGATCAGATCGAGGAGGTGAATATCTTAGTTGAAAATTTCTAGACTATCTTAAAAAAAATAGCATAGTCTTGCAATGGACTTTACCTGAAATGCCTCAACTCAATTGGATTTCAGAATAGAGAAATCAGACCCTATTGGATGTGGTCCGATCCATGATGAGCTTCATAGACCTTCTTAAGTTTTTTTGGGGACATAGTCTAATGACTGCCATCTACCTACTGAATAGGATTTTCTTTAAAATCATTTCTACCATACCGCATGAGATATGGCATGTTAAGAAAATAAGTTTGAGTTACTTCAGAATTTGGGATTGTTCGGCCCATATCAAGAGACAGCAGGCGGACAAATTAGAGTCTAGATCATTTAGAGCTTGTTTTGTCAAATATCCTAAAAGATTATTAGGATATTATTTTTATCTTTCAAAAGATCATAATGTGATTGTGAGTTGACATATCATTTTTTTTGAAAAATAGTTTATTCAAGATGATGGCATCAGAAGATAGATTAAGCTCAATGAGAAGGTCTCCAAAGAGCAGTAAGCTAATAATCCTGTGGAACCCAGTCAGTCAAAGCTAGTCCAAACACAACCTCCTCCACCTCGTAGATCAGGTAGAATTTTCCATCTTCCTAATAGATACTTGGATACCATTTCAGAGGATGTAGAGAAAATGTTCCTCATAAGAAATGGGATTCATGGTTGATAAGTGGTAAAAATATACTAATAAAAGTATTAAATTATAAAATAAATTAATCTATTTCTTTAGAAATTGATACTTTTATTAATCTTATGTAGGAAAGAAGGCCACCAATATGAAGATCTTATTTTTTTGATTTAGATGAAATAAATTTTAGGCAAAATGGACTTCAAACGAGCTCGAAATTAAATTTCAAAAAAAAAAAACAGCCAGTTCGGTTCAAATTGGTTCAGAAAAATTGGCTCAGCAGACCGCCCGGTTCGACCACACCTAGCAGACCAAATCGCTAATGTAGCACTGATGCAAGGCTGACGTCAGAATTTTTCGCAGCACATGATGGACCGATTGGAGGGCATTTTGGGAATTTCACATGAAGAAGCGTGCTCTGATTGGTTGAAGAATGCGACGGTCCACGCAACACTGGGCTCGTGCATGGTCTACAGAGGGTAATTTGAGGATTTTGTCTAATCCAATGGGTGCCTTTCATTGAGATTTGATCAGACGGCCGACATGCATATGCTGATGAACGGCATCCACAGCTGCCGGTCGAGATCCAACGACTAAGATTCATTTCAACGTTAAACTAAAGATCAGAAGCCTTCCTGTGCACGATCTGATGGCCCAGATTCAATCCAACGATTGATCCGATGGCTGCTATGAATTTTGACTTGATCTGGAAAATTTTAAAGGAATTTTAAGTGATTTTTGGACCGTTTGATCGACATCCAATGGTCAGAATCATCCAGGATCCTAATTTGAGTTGTTTTGAGAGTTTTAAACCTAATTTTCAGAGGATTTCAGTGGAAAATCCTCCTCTTAGCCTATAAAAGTAGAGGACTTGCTATTGCTGTAAAAAAAAAAAAGGGAGAGTGAGAAAAAAAAGTGAGAAAAATAAAAAAAAGAAGAGAAAGAGAGGAGAGAGGTAGAAAGAGAAGATAGATTTTTGAGAGAAAGAAAAGAGGTTTTAAATTTTTTTTCTTCCGATAATCAGACATCAATCAAGGAGCTTCTTCTTCTTCACCAAGTTCTCCACACCAAGAGCAATGGACAATCAATTTCAGCAATCAAACAGTCTAATTTCTTTATACTTTTTATTTTATTTGCTATTTTTGAACTTGTTATCATGAACTAAATTTTCTTTTACTAAGGCTAAGGTGTAGCCACTCTTTTAATGCAATATTCAGTATGATTTATTTTTAATTTTAAATTTTATTCATGAGGAGTATATAAATCTGATCTTAATGCTTTTAGATTACTGGCCATCTTCTAATTGATCTGATGAACATAGATGTTATGGACCAAGTACATTTATGTTATTCCTTCTTGATTATATATCTTATATTATGAATCAAATTAGAATTCATATGCATGCGGGGAATTTTAGTGCGCTTTAGACGCAGCATATTTTAATTAGAGGATTTCACAAAACTTAATACATTAATATTTATTTAAATTACACGTGGACCAAAGGATAATTAATAAATATTGATAGTTTTGCTATACCTGGACCAAAGGATAGTGAATAAATTAGAAAACTCCACCGTCACATGAAATAAAATTAATCTAATAACCTAAATATTGTATTAACTAAGTTGGTGAACTGATTGCCTTAGTAACACATTGCTCTTAAATTTAAAACCCTAATAATTACACTCTCTCTATTTTCTTAAAATTTTTAATTATTTTTTTATTTTGTTCTTTAATTTCTTATTCTTATAAATCGGTCTTCTAAATAAGGCATAGGAAAGAGCTTTTCAGTAATTATTTTCCAATCCTCTAGGGATGATACTCTACTCATTTACTTTATTACTTGATCGACTAGTGCACTTGCCATAGCTATAAATTAGCACGCATCAAGTTTTTGGCGCTGTTGCTGGGGATTGTGTCAAAAATAATATTAAAATTTTGATCCTAGCTTTACTTTAGAATTTTATTTTTAATTTTTATTATTTTTTTAAAAAAAAATTTGTTCAGTGCATGACACGTACTGGACATAGTAACTTACTATCTTTAGATCCAAAAATTGAAAGGACCATTAGAAGACTACAACAAGAAAGAAACATGGCAGCTGAAAATCCTAACGACATCAATCTAGGATTGGATATAGCGACCGAAGGACAGCATGAAGCTATTCGACCAGTACATCGTCCATTAAATAATTACATCACACCATCTGTAGCCGATGCAGCTTTGAGCATCAGGAGACCGCCTGTACAAGCAAACAACTTCGAAATAAAATTGACAATGATCCAGATGATTCAATCGACTGTTTAATTTAGTGGACACGTTCATGATGATCCGAATGCCCATATTTCTAACTTTCTTGAACTTTGTGATACTTTTAAAATTAATGAGGTGTCGGATGATGCTATTAGATTAAAGTTATTGACTTTCTCTTTACGAAACAAAGCTAAAAGTTCGCTTCATTCTCTTCATCCAGGTTCTATCACAACTTGGGTCCTAGCCCAAAAATTCTTAGCCAAGTACTTTCCATCTTTCAAGACTGCCAAGATGCGCAATGATATCACTTTTTTTATGTAGATGGACATGGAGACACTATATGAGGCTTGGGAGCATTTCAAGGAATTGCTGAGGAGATGTCCACATCATCAAATATCCGTATGGCTACAAGTATAAACTTTCTATAATAGTTTATCTCCTACTAATCGTTCTATAATTGATGCAGCAGCAGGAGGAACAATTAATCGAAAAACAAAGGAAGAAGCCTTCGATCTGATCGATGAGATGGCATCAAATAGCTATCAGTGGCAGACAGAATGCATGATGCCAAAAAGACTAGCAGTTGTGTAGGGAGTGGATTACGTGCCAACCTTACTAGCTGAAATTGCAGCCCTTAGAGCCAAAGTCAACAACTTGAAGGGAACAGCTATGCAAATTCAGAGCATTACTTGTGACCTGTGTGGAGGAGGACATGATACGAGCAATTGTCAGACAGATAATCCTTTTGCTAAAGCAACTAATACAGCTAATTATATTGATAATTTTTTTAGGCTGCAATAAAATAATCCCTACTCCAACACATACAATCAAGGATGGAGGCAGCATCCAAATTTCTCATGGAGTAATCAAAATGCAGCACAACAGCCACCCCCAGGGTTTCAAGTATCTGAAAAAAGTCCAACATGAAAGAGCTGATGGTCAAATTTATGCAAAACCAAGAAGCAACTATAAAAAATTTGAAAGCCAAACTTAGGTAGGACCAAGCAGTAGCAATTCAAAACTTGGAGATGCAAATAGGTCAAATGGCTAAGATAATCTTCAAGAGACCTCAGGGATCCTTGCCCAGCAACACGGAGACCAATCCAAGAAGCAAGTCAATGCTATCATCCTAAGAAGTGGTACAAAGCTGGAGGAGCCACATCAAAGGAAAGAGACTGAAGAGCCAACTACAAATAAGGAATCATCAACTAAAATTCGTCAGTCATCAAAACAACCAGCAGATGGATGGTCTCTAGGTATACGATTTGTCGATCCAAATGTGAAGCCCTACGTGCCACCACTACCATTCCCAGAGAAACAAATACAGCATCCAGATAAAGAATTTTCTAACTTTTTTAAAATTTTAAAGATTTTACATATTAATACACTTTTTGTAGATGCTATTACTCAAATGCCCAGGTATGCCAAGTTTCTCAAAGAAATCCTAATAAATAAGAAAAAGCTAAAGGAGCATGAGAGAATAAATTTGAATGAAGAATGCTCAGCAATACTTCAAAATAAATTACCATAGAAGCTAAAAGATCTAGGGAGTTTTACTATCCCTTGCATTATTGGTGATTATAGTTTTGATAAAGTTTTATGTGATTTAGGAGCAAGTATTAATCTCATGCCTTTTTCTATTTTCAGGAAGCTGGATCTAGGAGAACCGAAACCTACCACTATTACTCTTCAATTAGCTGACAAATCCATTAAATATCCAAGAGGTATAGTGGAGGATGTCTTGGTAAAGGTAAACAAGTTTATTTTCTCTGTTGATTTTATTGTTCTTGATATGAAAGAAGATTATGATGTACCTCTTATTTTAGGGAGACCCTTTTTAGCTATTGGAGGAGCTTTAATAGATGTTCAACAAGAAAAATTAATTCTTAGAATCCAAGATGAACAAGTTACTTTTAATGTTTTCAAAGATACTAAACATCCTGATGACAATCAAACTTGTTTTCTAATTGATATTATTGACAATTCAGTATATGAGAATTCTGTAGAAAATAGGTTTGAGACTATAAAAGCTAGTAATGTCCAATTGAAAGAGAGCTCGATCAAACATGAAAGTATTCCAATTGAAGTGGCACTGGATTGATTCAACTCAGAATTCAAAGAAAGTCATGCTGAAGACTATAAATCAGAACTACTAGATAGGTTATTTCTTTTCTTTTTAGTTTCGATCATGTTTCTTTTCTTTTATTTTTTAGTAATTTAATATTACTCTTTTACTGCTTTGGTGTGTATTTTTAATTTTGCAAAAAAAAATCAATGAGAGCTCAAGCAAAATTTCAAAGCTCCAAAGAACCAGACTGAACCAAATCAGTGTTAGATATATGTGCCCTAGAAGTCAAAATTAGCTGACACTTGTAATACACTTCTAGGGGCAAAATTATAATTTTGACTAAAATCAATAAAATAGATTATTTTCTATCACATATGTGTATTTAGTGTCTGTGATACATCCTTTGAGTTAATGGTAATGATAATTCATATTTTCAAGAGTTGAAAATTTAAGACATAAATAATCATTATTAACTCATAAAATGCTCTCGACCATAGGATCATCACGAGGATGGTGATTGATCCAGAAGGTTGGTGTACAATCGCTTCTCTTTAGTAGATGAGTCTTGAGTCTACGGTGTGGAGACATCGGAGCGAGAGTACAGGTACTCATTAGAGAACGAGGGCACTGAGCGTGACCACCTCGAGTAGTCATTAGGAAGTCTACCTTCTCATCAATGACTGACTCGATGCTGCAGTGGTGTGTCTGGTTCTTTGACCTGAGGTGCATCGACAGTTCACCTTGAGGGTGTTATAGTTTGACTACACCATAACTCGGTCTCCTAGCCATACGGAATCCTGAGGTGTATGTTGGCTATAGCATGTTCATTGTAGGAACTGGATTGCATCAAGATGGAATCTATCTACCTCGGTGGTAGAGGAGCAGCCCTATGATGATCATGAGAATCAAGTCCAGAAGCCCATGGCCATGGCAGAGTGAAATAATAGAAAGAGTTTCTATTTAGATTTTCACATCGGACTTGAATCGAATGATTACATCATATGACAGAAACTAGGGTTTGACGAGTTCACCTTAACCCTAATCTGATCGGGGCTCAAGATAGAAGAACTTAATCACACAGGTAGCTGCACCAAGAGGTTCGCATTCAGCTCTGATGGGTTGCCACCATATACTGCTAGGTATCACTGGTGGATTTTGGGAGCAATTAGAATGATTTAGATGATCGATCATTCTAGCTGTTCGAATCAGAAGAGTTCTGATCCATCGAAAGGAGTTTCGATGATGTCGATGATAGAGATCATGACATATCCCATTACCATATAGAACTGAACCTAACTGGGTCACACAAATAAGGGTTTGAATCTGGTGATCATCAATTGAACTGATCCAGTTCAATTGATCTGAATGAGATTCAATTAGGTTCAAGGAAATCATGCTAGCACTCGATTGAACCTAACGTTCTTCTTTTACTATCATAAATAGTTGTCCTGACTGAGCCAAAGAAGTTTGTGCTCGATCAGAGGCCTTCACTTGGTCTGACTGGAGCTTGTCCAGGTCAGAAAAGGGTTGTCTTATTTTGTAAGACAATACCTGCCATTTTTGGTCACCTGCCATTTTTCGTCCTTTGACTTTGGTCAAAAGTTGACCTTTGACTGGTCAAATATTGACCATTGATACTTTGACTTCTGTCCATGTGTCATGCACCTATTGGAGAGCTGGTGGGGCTTGTCCTTCTGCCAGAACCTGGCAAGGAGGAGGGCGCACGCCACCCTTGTTGTGTGCCCAAGCTGGAGGCGCCCAGGAGTCCCTGTTGGACAGGGACTCCATCTCCTTTTTGGATTTCGATTAGACTTCTCCTAAGAACCAAGTTTGACTGATCTTAGGCGCCATCTAAGGATGAATCCAAGGGACTCTATTCCCACCAATCAGATTTAGATCTGATTTCACAAAGGATTGTGATTGGTTGGGAAGAAGAGGAGTTGGATCATGCATAGTCTATAAATAAGACCCTGCGCCCAACTCAAAGAGCAATACAATTCTCCACGCCCCAAGGCTGCCTCTCTCCTCCTCCTCCATGCCAAGACCATCTTCTCCCTCTCCTCTCCACGTCCAAAGTAGTTTGGGATCCAAGTTGGTGCAATCCAGATGAGAGAAAGGCGATAGAAAGCTAGAAGGCTGCGCTGCTGCAAAGGACAACTGCTGATCTTCGAAAGGTGTTTTGAAGATCCTCCAAATCAGATTCAGATCTAATTTTTGAAGATGTGATAGAGAAGAAGAGGATCTCCAGATCTAACCCAAGTGGATATCGGTAGAGGCCAGGCACTTGCATGGCTAGATCCAGAACCTTCCACTGCTTATAGGATCATCAATGGGTAATAGGATTACCCTACATTAAGGTAAATTAAATTTAATTTAATTTATCTAAATTTATTTTAATTATTAAAATAATAAAGATCATATCTGAAATATCCTAGATCTAATTTGGATCAAAGAGAAAAATTTTTGAAATATATCTCTTGATTCGATCAGATCTGAACGAACCTGGTCCGAGAAATCAGGATTTTCCTTCAATCAGGTGTATTCCTTCCTATCCTTTATTGCACCCTTTATTTTTCTTTCACCTTTAAGACAATGTAGAATAAGTTAGGGGGTAAAAAAACAAAAAACCATGTGTCAAGAAGAAAACCTTGAGCAAGATAGACTGGATAAGTGATAAAAGACAAAATTATTTGCTAATGAATGTAACGAGTTAAAGAAGTAGATTAGTTGGTCAACTTTTAGCAGCCTACTTAGGTCATTAAAAGACTATTAGCACTTTTAATTATACATACACACTAACAAGGCAAAGTAGGTACTGATTATAAGGCCAACTGAGGATTCAATTATCACTGAAAATTGGTAATTAATATACATTCTAATCAAAGAAACTTGAATTTAAGGAAAGAGCTACCTGCCTAAAAATAAAGTGCAAAAGATAGAGTATATGTGGATTGTCCAAAGCCTAGTAACTGGGTCTCTACACCTAGATCAAGTATAGAAATTCACGTAAAACGGTGATGGAAAGGCTAGGATGCTCAGCACAGCAAAAAAAAAAAAAAGGGCAGTGTGAAAGCTACCTTAATTCATGAGTATAAAATTGAGAATGTATAAAAAATTGACCAAAATAGGTGATAAGAGAGGATACTTTTATTCTTTTAATTTAATACTGAAATGCTAAAGTTAGTCATCATGAACATAAGTGCTATAGATCTTTGATGTACTCTAAGAAAGTTTTTAATTATATTGACTGAAAAATTTGCTTTTGAAGCTCAATGCTTAATTAGCAGTATTTTCTAAACTTTTTGACCTTTAGTCCTAGACTTTATCTTTGTGATGGATAATCTTATTGAAATATGGTATTAAATAAAACATTGCTAAGGGACTAGCAATAACTAAGTTGGGGGGTGTGATAAGTGTTAAAAATATACTAATAAAAGTATTAAATTATAAAATAAATTAATTTATTTTTTAAAAAATTGATACTTTTATTAATCTTATGTAGGAAAGAAGGCCACCAATATAAAGATCTTATTTTTCTGATTCAGATGAAATAAATTTCAAGCAAAACGGACTTCAAACAAGCTCAAACTTGAATTTCAAAAAAAAAAACAGCCGATCCGGTTCAAACCAGTTCAAAAAAATTGGCTTAGCAGACCGCCTGGTTTGACCGCACCCAGCAGACCAAACCGCTGATGCAGTGCTGATGCAAGGCTGATGTCAGCATTTTTCATGGTGCACGATGGACCGATTGGAGGGCATTTTGGAGATTTCACATGAAGAAGCGCGCTCCAATTGGTTGAAGAATGCGGCAGTCCACATAACACCGAGCTCGCGCATGATCTACAGAGGGTAATTTAGAAATTTTGTCTGATCCGACGGGCGTCTTTCACTGAGATTTGATCGGACGGCCGACATACATGCATTGACGAACAGCATCCGCAGCACCCGATCGAGATCCAATGGCTGAAATTCATCCCAACGTTAAACTAAAGATCGAAATCCTTCCTGTGCGCGATCTGATAGCCCAGATTCAATCCAATGATTGATCCGATGGCTGCTATGAATTTTGACTTGATCTAAAAAATTTTAAAGAATTTTTAAGCAATTTTTGGACCGTTTGATTGACATCCAATGGTCAGAATCATCCAGGATCCTAATTTGAGTTGTTTTGAGAGTTTTAAATCTAATTTTCAGAAGATTTCGATGGAAAATCCTCCTCTTAGCCTATAAAAATAGAGGACCTGCTATTGCCATAAGAAAAAAAAGGGAGAGTAAGAAAAAAAAGTGAGAGAAATAAAAAAAAGAAGAGAAAGAGAGGAGAGAGGTAGAAAGAGAAGATAGATTTTTGAGAGAAAGGAAAGGGGTTTTAATTTTTTTTTCTTCTGACAATCAGACATCGATCAAGGAGCTTCTTCTTCTTCACCAAGTTTTCCACACCAAAAGCAATGGACAATCAATTTCAGCAATCAAACAGTCTAATTTCTTAATACTTTTTTATTTTATTTGCTATTTTTGAACTTGTTATCATGAACTAAATTTTCTTTTACTAAGGCTAAGGTGTAGCCACTCTTTTGATGTAATATTCAGTATGATTTATTTTAAATCTTAAATTTTATTCATGAGAAGTATATAAATCTGATCTTAATGCTTTTACTGATCATCTTCTAATTGATCTGATGAACATAGATGTTACGGACCAAGTACATCTATGTTATTGCTTCTTGATTATATACCTTGTATTATGAATCAAATTAGAATTCATATGCATGCAGGAATTTTAGTGCGCTATGAACGCAGCATATTTTAATTAGAGGATTTCACAAAACTTAATGCATTAATATTTATTTAAATTACACCTAGACCAAAGGATAATTAATAAATATTGATAGTTTTGCTATGCCTAGACCAAAGGGTAGTGAATGAATTAGGAGACTCCACCATCACATGAAATAAAATTAATCTAATAATCTGAATATTGTATTGATTGAGTTGGTGAACCGATTGCTTTAGTAACACATTGCTCTTAAATTTAAACCCCTAATAATTACACTCTCTCTATTTCCTTAAAATTTTTAATTATTTTTTTATTTTATTCTTTAATTTCTTATTCTCATAAATCGATCTTCTAAATAAAGCATAGGAAAAAGCTTTTTAGTACTTATTTTCCAATCGTCTAGAGATGATACTCTACTCATTCACTTTATTACTTGATCGACTGGTGCACTTACCATAGCTATAGATTAGCACGCATCAATGGTGATGATCCCAAAATCTTGATAGAAAATATGTAGGGTTTCATGCATAGATTTCAAAATTTTTTCAAAATGTAGAGTAGTGGAAGACATAGATTAAACTATTTAATCTACAATATGCATATAATCAAATTATAAAACCCTACATCAAGGATTTATAACATGTTATAATGTAAATATAAATATAAAATTAAATTAATCATAAGTGGTATTGATCATATCAATACCTAGATCTAGAACAATTTTAGATCTAACCCTAGATCACATCTAGGTCACCAAGAGATCAGATCTCCTATCTTTGCATGGGTTGAGAACTCCGTGGTTGAATCTGTTGTTGCCTTTGGATTCATACAAGCATCCGATCTCTACAGGTGATCCACATGAACCTACAACATAGATCGAAGGTTCATCAAACGAAAATCCGCTTGAAGTGCTAGCTTCTCATGGATCCCTCCCGATGATTAATCAAATATATGTTCTTCGGATCTCTTGGACAATCGAAGAGATGAAGAACATGAGGAGGAATGAGGGAGAAATCCAATGCTTAGATCTCCCATAAATCAGAAAATAAAAAAATATATGAAAAAAAACCCTAGGAGAAGATAAATATTCTCCTTCAGGACATCAACAGTTGATGTCCTGAAAATACCTCTATGCTAGGATCAGAGAAGACCTTCTCTAAATTTTTTTCTAATTTTTAGATATCACACCCTTAGATTTTTTTCATAAAAAAATCTCATAAATAAAATTGAGAAGAAGGCTCTCAAGGAAACCTTAAGAGAAGACCTTCTTCTCTTCTTCTTCTCGCATCAGGACATGATCAAATCATGTCCAAAAATGATCACCATGCCCCAACACCTTAGAGCACAGATTCCATGCCCTCTTCCTCTCTCTCTCTCTCTCTCTCAGACCTTTATCATATAAAAATCACATAAAATAATGAAGAAGAAGATACTCAAAACAAAATAAAGGGAAGATAATCTTCTCTTACCTTTGTGCCTTCATGGCATCAACTATTAATGTTCAGATGAAGACCTTTTCTCTAAGGATCTTGGCACCATCTTTCATCAAGCCCTTCCTCTCTCTCTCTCTCTCTCTCTCTTAGATTTTTATCATATAAAAATTATAAATAAAATAGGAAGAGAAAAACATAAAAGAAAAATATAAGAGAAGACAATCTTCTCTTACCTTGTCTCTTCAAGACATCAACCTTTGATGTCTTAATTGAGGGCTCTTCTCCAAGAATCTTGGCACCAAAAATCCTCCATGCATTCTCCTCCTTCTCCTTTAATTTTTAATAATTTTTTTAGGATTTTTCATATCCTAAAACCATCTCATAAGAGGCGTCCATCTTTTATTGCAAAACTAGGTCAAAACCTAGTCAAAGGAGGACTTCTATGGGATGCCCTCCCATGATTTTTGGCATGTGAAATAGAAAACCAACACCCAAAAGAAAGGGAGAAAGGGTGGAAATCAAAAGGAGGGCATGGCTAGAGATGGCGCACAAGGGAGAGAGGAGTTTGGATCAAAGAAGACTCTTCCAAGTAGGAAATAATTTCTAACTTCCTTCTAATTTTGACCAAATCAAATTTAAATCCAATTCCTAAGATAAAGAGGTGTGAGAAATTATTTCTTAGGCATGGAAATCATAGAAAAAAAATTTAGAATTAAAATATGGTGTGGGCTTTCTTAGGCACAAGCAAAAGAAAGAGAGTCCCAGTCCAACTGGGACTCCTCTTGTTTGACTAGATCAAAATTATTTTAAATCTAATTTAAATTCTATTTAAACTAGATTAAATGCAATCCAATTAAGAATGATCCTAGTCAAACTAGAAGCCCAATTAAATTAGATTAAATCAAGATTTAAATCTGATTTAGTCAATCAGGGGCATCCAAGTCCTAGTTAAATAAGAAATTATTCTTTTCTTGCAATTGGCTTATCCAATAAACCAATTACATTTAATCTAATTAAATCCAAACTAATTCTAATTAAATCTAATTTAATTAAACTTGATCTCATCCCGATTGCTCAATTAAATTAAGCTATTTAGTAATCCAATTGCTAATCGATCCTCCTGCAACACTTGCATTAGGTCAAACATCAATCGCGTTGAATGTTTGACCTCGAAATGATTCTCAATCATCGATTAACCATTCGATCAGGTTACAAGCTCTAATGTGTCTAACCCCATAGGTTTGAACCTAAGTCAGTAGTACAGAAATCAATTTTTGTACCAATCAAAGTTACCATCTAGCAATGGTTTTCGACGTCCGAATAGGTCGAATGTATGCAAATCAAAATTCTTAGAACCCTGGCCCATGGTTACCGTATAATTCATCCCTATGATCAATAATGCTCAAGATGACTTTGAGTATGCTATCAAATACTCATACAAGTCATCTCTATTGTATTGCAAAATTTCGTAAATTCCATGATACCTCACGAGGATTACCCAGGCCTGGGTTTTGCTAAATTGAAACACAACGAGACATTCTCTTCCTAAAGTTAATCAGGAGTGGTCAATCCCATCTTAACCTACACACCAACTCTATAAGTACTTGACTGTACCCAAAAATCTTCCATCATCTATATTAGAAATACAGACAGTCCAGCACCAAAGTACAGTGAGTTGCTCGCAAGTCACTATGGCGATCTCAAATCGGAGGGATACTTATACCCGTTGGCCTTAGATAGCTATTCTTGACAATAGAGTGCTACATTGGTCACGTTCAGTGCAGATATACTCCTACATCTCACCTAGATGCCATACCAGTGTCTCCACACCATTTGGTTACGAGGACAATCAACACATATGGCATACAGCAATCTACACTCGATAAGTTATCATCCATGTTAATAACTTATCATTTGATTGTGAACAATTTAAGAACCATCCAATAAATCCTCCTTTATCGATTGATTGTGGTTCTAAGGACTTCATCATAATTTAGGAGTTTATTTAAGGAAGATAGAACTTTTCTGATGAAATAGCCAAATTACTATTATTAGTAGATAATTCATATACTAATTTCAATCATCTACTACTTAGATGATTGGCTTTAGAATATATTTTCCAACAACTCCCACTTGGACTAAAGCCAATCAAAATGATATCAAATATCCTATCTTCCACTCGAGTTCGTAGAACTCCTTAGTTCCGAGGCCTTAGCAAATGAGTCGGTCAAGTTCTCCTTTTACATCAATCTTCTAAAGATCGATGTCACCCAGATCAAATATCTAAGATGAAAATGATGCAGAATATGCTGGTCCTTTAGTTCTTTAGCCTGAGCTATGGCTCCAATGCTACAATAGAACTGGACCATAGGCGGAGGGTGCCACTCCCAATCTACTAATGAACCTCAATAACTACACAGCTTACATGGCAACATCATATGCCATGATGTACTCTACATCACTAACTGAATAGGCTAAAATATTCTGCTTGAAATCTTTTCAGCTGATTTCTCCTATAATTAGGGTATGAGTCAATATTCTCTTCTTATCATCTTGTTTTGACTGAAATCAAAACATCCATATATTTTAAGTCAGTACTTTCATATTTGAGTCACTAAACCTTAGTATTTTTCAAATACTTAAGAATTGTCTATACAATCCTCTAGTCTCTCTTACTTAGATCAAACTAGTATCTGCTCACTACCTCTAGTGAGTATACCAAATCTAATCTCGTATATGGATAAATAAGATGACATCTAAACCTTTATTCCTTACAATGTTGGAATGCTATTTTGAATTAAGAGAATTTCATCCTCACACATCACAAGTAATAACACTACAAAACATTTTGTCTAATAATAAGTGCAGAATTTGTCTTTGTTCATAACTAAGATATACGTTCAGAACGTATATTCGAACTCTGAGATAATACTCAAATGGGCTTTATAGGTCCTTACCTTCCTATCTGTGCTACTCTGATCCTATTAAAAATTCATTCACATCCAATGAGTTTTATCCCTTCAGGTGATCAACTAGTGTCCATACACTATTGATTTTCATAGACTTCAATTTGGATCATATGGCTCCAAGCCACTTCTCAAAATCAGGCCACTGCACTGTATCCTTATAGGTGATCAGATCCTTGTTGTTCTCATCGAGCTCAACATGATCGCCATCCTGGATCTAGACACTAAAGTATCTATCCGACTAATGTGATACTCTACCGAATCTCCTTAAAGGTGATACTTTAATGGGCTCTAGATTTGATCTGATCAAATCTGATTCTATAGGTTTATCAGATAACGTCGGTTCTTTTCTATCAGTCAAACTTTTACAAGTTCAACTTGATAGGCATCATTTCCTTCTCTAAGGGACTCCTTTCCAAAAGAAATGTCCTACTGCTGATGAACATCTTATGTTCTTTAGCATAACATAATTAATAATCCTTAAACGCTTATTGGACCAGGATCCAAGTTTATCTATATGCAAATATACGACATAGGCTGATCAAATCTAAATCCAAAAGTGAGAGAGTCTAGGTCTACGTCTGATCCATATCCCATATGGAGTCAATGCAATAGATTAACTCGGTATAAAATTTTAGAGTAAAAAAAATAGTCATAAGAGCACAACCCTATAATAGGCAGACAAGTATACCCTATTGTGGATTGAACCATATCTAACAAAGTTCAATTTCTTCTTTTAGATACACTGTGTTTCAAAAAAAATCCACTGAGAGAATCCTATTCTCTCCTAGATGTGTCATAAACTCACTGAATAAGTATTTGCCTCCTCGATTTGATCGAAGAGTTTTAATACCGTATCTAGTTTTTTTTTTTTATTATTGAATTATTTGAATATTTTAAATGATTCATCCCAAACGTACCCATGCTCAGAAAGGTCATCTGTAATAAAAATATTAATATTTTTCTTTGGCACTTAAGTTCAAGGTCCACGTACATCACTATGTATGAGACTTAGAACGTTATCAACTCCTTCACCTTTTTCAATAAAAAGTGACTTTGTCATCTTTCCAAGAAGACAAGATTCATAGGCTATCAATGATTCACAATCATTGATATTAAGGTTTCTCTCTCAAGTTAACCTGTTTATCCTGTTCTTGTCAATATGACTAAGCTTGTAATGCCAAACATAGACATCCATGACATAATCTAACTAAGGTGTGTACATTCCACTTACCTTAAGTCCTTGCAACGAATTGCATAAGACCACTAGTATCTAATACTCAGATAGTAGAATTACATATAGAGAAGTTTTAAGATGTTATCATATAACATCTTTAATGAGCAACTTTTGCTCCATTCTCTTGTTCAGCCTGTTGTGGTCAAGGGAAGCAAGACAAATCTTCTTTCCATGACCCTGTTTCAAACATTAGAAGTACTATGCCTGATTTAGGTTAATCTTGGACTAATTGTTTTGACTGGGCTCAAAAATCCCAATTAAAACTCATTCATACTGCTGAACCAATATTCAACTTTCGATACTGATTATCGAAGTTGGGTCCATAAGTCTTCACTATCTAACAATGATAGAAGCAATTAGGATTTAGCCTTAATAGAGAACAATGACCTATTGTATATGAATCATTTTAAGCCTAAAGACTTGGACTTTAGTCTAAAGGTTCTCCCACTATTTTATTCGAACTGATAGCCTCTACCTCCAATTTGAGGAATTACTTTAATTCTCTAATAGGTACTAGAATCTACATAGACTGCACACGAGCCAAACTTTGGTTGGTCCATCATGTACATCTAAGGGTAGGTTCATAATTAATTATTTCTATAAATAATTTTTAGTAATTTTAATTTTACCCCAGACCATGATTAGTTGGCTTTGGCTTTCTCAGAAAAGAATCCAATTAGGTCCAACCATTAACATGACCATACTTAGCGCATCCAACCAATAAATGATCAGGCCCAACTTTGGTTGGCCAACCCAACCACCATTAGAGAGACACATCCAAGTCATCATATAATGGATGATAATTTTATTAGTCAACAAGCACCAGGCCTTTGGGCCTCCAATGATTATTGAGTTAATGGACCCATTATCAAACACCTTAATAGGAGGCTATAACTCCATTATCCCCATAACTTTATCATTTTAAGGACCTAATAATTTTAGAGAATTTAAATTATTAATGATTTAAGGATAGAAAGGACATGGACCAATTTGCTCCCATTGACTTCACCAAGTCAAGTCCTTCCACTGACTTCGCAAGTCACTGATGAGGACTAGGATCAATTATGGTCCATGGGCACCTAAATTAGTCTCACTGAATAAAATCAGTCTCACTGATTTTCTATGTGACATGGGTTAGCATGAATCAATGAGCAACCTAATCAAAAACTTGATTAACCACATTGGCTAAGTAAGTGAGATCGATGGAAGGGTCTACCAAGGCTTGTCTTAGACACCGTCAGAAATGGCTAGGTAAGTAGGCTGCCAATTAAAAACCATCAATCTAGGATGCCAGACTTACCTTAGACACCAATTGATTTGTCAGTTTTGATTTGGTCTGTCTAAAGACTCGGGCTCGACCACTAAGCCATGATCAGCATCCATTTGTTAGATGTATGGACTTTGATCAACTATAACTATTGAAGTGATCTATAGAAATGACCTAATCCTAATTAACTATTAATTAGGTTTGATCAATTTCTTAAGTATGTCCATATTTAATCTAACCCTAGGTCTAACCCAATTAAGGACCTGATCAAAGCTAACCCATTTTCTTTTAACCCATGTATTATGAAATTATCTTAGGATCTTCAAATCATAAACCTAGATCCTAAACAATCACTTAATTCTCAATTAAGTTCAAGTCTTATGGGTTTAGGTTTATGGAATCTCAGAATTAGTTTCTGATTTTATTGTTTGAAGCATTTTTAAATTGTATTGAATCATATTCAATATATAGTTTTAGATCTAATTTGTTTCATTATTTAGATCATGTCTTAGGATTTCAAATCTAGGATTTTATAGAAAGTAAGTTCATGATTTAATTTCTACAAAACAAATATGTCATACATATACATTCTAGATTCAAAACAAAAATTACATATCAACATATGCAATAAGATGATTAGATCTATACATAAAACACATCATGTGGATCAGATCATAAATTATTTAAAATTAGATTTAAAATTTAAAAATAAATTATAAATTACTTTAGATCTTATCTAACATATTTATGATTTAAGTTTTTTGGATCAGCACATACTAGGACAATCTTTTCACTGTAAGAGGTAAACCTTACAGCAGGACAACCTTATGGCAGTATGTGTAATTCTTATATTATTTAGATCTAATCTAAATAATCTAAAATAGATATAATATCTATTAAATTTTAGATTTAAATCAAAAAAATTAAATCATAAATTTTCTTAGATCTAATCTAAATAATTCATGATTTTGATTTAGATCAGCACATACTAGGACAACCTTTTCATTATAAGGGGTTAACCTTACAACAAGACAACCTTATAGCAGTATGTGCAATCTTAAATTAACTTTAATTTTTATATTTAATCTAAAATATACATAAATATGTTATAATAGAATTTGAAATCTCTGATACCATTGATAGGAAATATGCAGGGTTTCATGCATAGATTTCAAAACTTTTTCGAAATGTAGAGCAGCGGAAGACATAGATTAAACTATTTAATCTACAACATGCATGTAATCAAATTACAAAACCCTACATCAAGAATCTATAATATATTATGATATAAATATAAATCTAAAATTAAATTAATCATAAGTGGTATTGATTATATCAATACCTAGATCTAGAATAATTCTAGATCTAACCCTAGATCACATCTAGGTTACCAAGAGATCAGATATCTTTGCACGAGTTGAGAACTCCATGGTTGAATCCATTATTGCCTTTAGAGCTGCACAAGCATTCGACCTCTATAGGTGATCCACACGAACCTGCAACACAGATCGAAGGTTCGTCGAATGAAGATCCGCTTGAAGTACTAGTTTCTCGTGGATCCCTCCTGATGGTTAATCAAATACATATTCTTCGGATCTCTTAGACAATCAAAGAGATGAAGAACATGAGGAGGAATGAGGAAGGAATCCAATGCTTGGATCTTCTATAAATCAAAAAATAAAAAGATATATTAAAAAAATCCTAGGAGAAGACAAATCTTCTCCTTCAGGATATCAACAGTTGATGTCCTGAAAACACCTCTATGCTAGGATTAGAGGAGACCTCCTCTGAATTTTTTTTTAATTTTTAGATATCACATCCTTAGATTTTTCTCATAAAAAAATCTCATAAATAAAATTGAGAAGAAAGGCTCTCAAGGAAACCCTAAGAGAAGACCTTCTCTTCTTCTTCTCACATCAGGACATGATCAGATCATGTCCAAAATTGATCACCATGCCCCAACACCTTAGAGAACAGATTCCATGCCCTCTTCCTCTCTCTCTCTCAGATCTTTATCATATAAAAATTATATAAAATAATGAAGAATAAGATACTCAAAAGAAAACAAAGAGAAGATAATCTTCTCTTACCTTTGTGCCTTCATGACATCAACTATTGATGTCCAGATGAAGATCTTTTCTCTAAGAATCTTGGCACCAGCTTTCCTCAAGCCCTTCCTTTCTCTCTCTCTCTCTCTCTCATATTTTTATCATATAAAAATTATAAATAAAATAGGAAGAGAGAAACATAAAAGAAAAATATAAGAGAAGACAATCTTCTCTTACCTTGTCTCTTCAAGACATCAAACTTTGATGTCTTAATTGAGAACTCTTCTCCAAGAATCTTGGTACCACAAATCCTCCATGCCTTCTCCTCCTTCTCCTCTGATTTTTCATAATTTTTCTAGGATCTTTCATATCCTAAAACCATCTCGTAAGAGGCATCCATCTTTTATTGCAAGACTAGATCAAAACCTAGTCAAAGGAGGACTTCTATGGGGCGTCCAACTCTTGGACGCCCCTCCCTTGATTATTGGCATGTGAAATAGAAAACCAACACCCAAAGAAAAGGGAGAAAGGGTAGAAATCAAAAGGAGGGCGTGGGTAGAGGTGGCACACAAGGGAGAGAGGAGTTTGGGTCAAAGAAGACTCTTTCAAGTAGGAAACAATTTCCAACTTTCTTCTAATTTTGACCAAATCAAATTTAAATCTAATTCTTGAGATAATGGGGTGTAGAAAATTATTTTTTAAGCATGGAAATCACAAAAAAAAAATCTAAAATTAGAATATGGCATGGGCTTTCTTAGGCGCAAGTGAAATAAAGAGTCCTAGTCCAATTGGGACTCCTCTTGTTTGACTAGATCAAAATTATTTTAAATTTAATTTAAATTCTATTTAAACTAGATTAAATATAACTTAATTAAGAATGATCCTAGTCTAATTAGGAGCCCAATTAAATTAGATTAAATCAAGATTTAAATCTGATTTAAATCTAAGTCAATTAGGTGCACCCAAGTCCTAGTCAAACAAAAAATTATTCTTCCCTTGCCATTGACTTATCCAATAAACTAATTAGACTTAATCTAATTAAATCTAAATCAATTTTAATTAAATCTTATTCAATTAGACTTAATCTTAGCCTAATTGCTCAATCAAATTGAGCCAATTAGTAATCCAATTGCTAGTCGATCCTCCAACAACACTTGCATTAGGTCAAACATCAATCGCATTGAATGTTTGACCTCAAAATAATTTTCAATTAGCGATTAACCATCTGATCAGATTACAAGCTCTAATGTGTGTGACCCCATAGGTTCGAACCTAAGTCGATAGTATAAGAACCAACTTTTGTACCAATCAAAGTTACTAGCTAGCAATGATTCCTGATGTCTGGATAGGTTGAATGTATGTAAAGCAACATTCTTAGAATCCTGGCCCATGGTTATCGTATAATTCATTCCTATGACCAATAATGCTCAAGATGACTTCGAGTATACTATCAAACACTCATACAAGTCATCTCTATTGTGTTTCAAAATTTTGCAAATCTCGTGATACCTCATGAGGATTACCCAGGCCTAGATTTTGCTAAATTGAAACACAATGAGACATTCTCTTTCTAAATTTAATCAGGAGTGGTCAATCCCATCTTGACTCACACACCGACTCTACAAGTACTTGACTGTACCTAAAAATCTTTCATCACCTATATTAGAAATACAGGCCTTCCAGCATCAAAGTACAATGAGTTGCTCATAAGTCACCATGGCGATCTCAGGTCGGAGGGACACTTATACCCATTAGCCTTAGCTTGCTATTCTTGATAGTAGAGTGCTACATTAGTTACGTTCAGTGTAGATGTACTCCTACATCTCACCTGGATACCATACCAGTATCTCCACACCACTTGGTTACGAAAACAACCAACGCATATGGCATACAGCGATCTACACTCGATAAGTTATCATTCTTGTTAATAACTTATTATTTGGTCATGAACAATTTAAGAACCATCCGATAAATTCTTCTTTATTAATTGATTGTGGTTCTAAGGACTTCATCATAATTTAGAAGTTCATTTAAGAAAGATAGAACTTTTATGATGAAACAGCCAAATTACTATTATTATTAGATAATTCATATACTAATTCCAATTATCTTCTACTTAGATGATTGGCTTTAGGATATATTTTTTAATAAATCTATGATAAGGCGATATCAAATATAGATTCTGAGAAATAGTTAGAAGCAATAAAATCAGAAATTAACTCAATGCACTTCAACCAAGTCTGGATCTTGGTAGATCCACCTGAAGGTATTATACCTATTGGGTGTAAATAAATCTTCAAGAGAAAGATTGGTGCCGATAGGAATGTAGAGACATTCAAAGCTAGGCTAATAGCGAAAAAATATAGTCAGCATGAAGTCATTGACTATCAGGATATCTTTTCATCGATAGCCATGCTTAAATCCATCTGCACATTGCTTGCTATTGTAGTTTATTTTGATTATGAAATATGATAGATGGATGTAAAAATAATATTCTTAAATGGATATCTTGAGGAAGATATCTATATGGAATAGCCGCTCAGTTTCACATCCAGTGATAGTGATCACAAGATCTGCAAACTGCAAAGATCCATATATGAACTTAACCAAGCATCTCAAAATTAGAATGCTTGTTTTAATGATGTGATCAAATCATTTGATTTTATCAAAAATGACGAGGAGCCATATGACTTCAAAAAAATCAGTGGGAGTGTTGTTGTCTTTCTTGTATTGTACGTATATGACATCCTTCTAATTGAAAATGATATTCTCATATTGACATCAGTCAAAATGTGGTTGTCGAAAGAGTTTTCTATAAAAGACTTACTGGAGGCATCCCTTATATTAAAAATTAAGATCTATAGGGATAGACCAAATAGGATGCTGGGTCTATCACAGAAGATATACATAGAGAAGGTGCTAAAGAGGTTCAGTATGAAAAACTCCAAGAGAGGACTGGTACCCTTCAAACTGTTAGATATATGTGTCCTAGAAGCCAGAATTGGCTGACACTTGTAATACACTTCTAGGGGCAAAATTATAATTTTGACTAATATTAATAAAATGGATTATTTTCTATCACATATGTGTATTTAGTATCTGTGATACATCCTTTGAGTTAATGGTAATGATAATTCATATTTTCAAGAGTTGAAAATTTAAGACATGAATAATCATTATTAACTCATAAAATGCTCCCGACCATAGGATCATCACGAGGATGGTGATTGATCCGGAAGGTTGGTGTACAATCGCTTCTCTTTAGTAGATGAGTCTTGAGTCTACGGTGTGGAGACACCGGAGCGAGAGTACAGGTACTCGTTAGAGAACGAGGGCACTGAGCGTGACCACCTCGAGTAGTCATTAGGGAAGTCTACCTTCTCGTCAATGACTGACTCGATGCTGCAGTAGTGTGTCTGGTTCTTTGACCTGAGATGCATCGGCAGTTCACCTTGAGGGTGTTATAGTTTGACTACACCATTACTCGGTCTCCTAGCCATATGGAACCCTGAGGTGTATGTTGGCTATAGCATGTTCATTGTAGGAACTGGATTGCATCAAGATGGAATCTATCTACCTCGGTGGTAGAGGAGCAGCCCTATGATGATCATGAGAATCAAGTCCAGAAGCCCATGGCCATGGCAGAGTGAAATAATAGAAAGAGTTTCTATTTAGATTTTCACATTGGACTCGAATCGAATGATTACATCATATGACAGAGACTAGGGTTTGACGAGTTCACCTTAACCCTAATCTGATCGGGGCTCAAGATAGAAGAACTTAATCACACAGGTAGCTGCACCAAGAGGTTCGCATTCAGCTCTGATGGGTTGCCACCATATACTGCTAGGTGTCACTGGTGGATTTTGGGAGCAATTAGAATGATTTAGATGATCGATCATTCTAGCTGTTCGAATCAGAAGAGTTCTGATCCATCGAAAGGAGTTTCGATGATGTCGATGATAGAGATCATGACATATCCCATTACCATACAGAACTGAACCTAACTGGGTCACACAAACAAGGGTTTGAATCTGGTGATCATCAATTGAACTGATCTAGTTCAATTGATCTGAATGAGATTCAATTAGGTTCAAGGAAAATCGTGCTAGCACTCGATTGAACCTAACGTTCTTCTTTTACTATCATAAATAAGTTGTCCTGACTGAGCCAAAGGAGTTTGTGCTCAATCAGAGGCCTTCATATGGTCTGACTGGAGGTTGTCCAAGTCAGAAAAGGTTGTCTTATTTTGTAAGACATTACCTGCCATTTTTGGTCACCTGCCATTTCTTGTTCTTTGACTTTGGTCAAAAGTCTACCTTTGACTGGTCAAATGTTGACCATTGACACTTTGACTTTTGACCACATGTCATGCACCTATTGGAGAGCTGGTGGGGGCCTGTCCCCCTGCCAGAACCTGGCAAGGAGGAGGGCGCACGCCACCCTTGGCGTGTGCCCAAGTTGGAGGCGCCTAGGAGTCCTTGTTGGACAAGGACTCCATCTCCTTTTTGGATTCCAATTAGAGTTCTCCTAAGAACCAACTTTGACTGGTCTTAGGCACCCTCTAAGGAGGAATCCAGGGGACTCTATTCCCACCAATCAGATTTAGATCTGATTTCACAAAGGGTTGTGATTGGTTGGGAAGAAGAGGAGTTGGATCACAGCTTAGTCTATAAATAAGACCCTGCGCCCAACTCAAATTAAGATTGAATCAAATTCCCATGCCCCAAGGCTGCCTCTCCCCTCCTTCCTCCATGCCAATACCATCTTCTCCCTCTCCTCTCCACGTCCAAAAGGAGTTTTGGACCTTGGTTGGTGCGATTCCAGATCAAGAGAAAGGCGATCAAAAGCAAGAAGGCTGCGCTGCTGCAAAGGACGACTGCTGATCTTCAAAAGAGTTTTGAAGATCCTCCAGATCAGATCCAGATCTAATTTTTGGAGATGTGATAGAGAAGAAGAGGATCTCCAGATCCAAGCCTGAGTGGATACCGGTAGAGGCCAGGCGCTTGCGTGGCTAGATCCAGAACCTTCCGCTGCAATACAGGATCATCAACAGGGTAATAGGATTACCCAAATCAAGGTAAATTAAATTTGATTTAATTTATCTTATTTTATTTTATTTATTAAAATAATAAGAATTCAGATCTAAAATATTCAAGATCTGATTGAGATCAAAGAGAAAAATTTTTGAAATATATCTCTTGATCTGATCAGATCTGAACGAACCTGGACCGGAAAAATCAGGATTTTCCTTCAACTGGTATCAGAGCCAAGGTTCTAAAAGTATTTAGATCTAATTTTAAATTTATTTTAATTAAAAAATAAGTGATTTTAGATGTCACATGAGATGTGATCAGATCTGAAATCAGAAAAAATTAAAATTAAATGATTTGGATCTAAGATTAGAAAATATGCATGACTAGTTCTAAAATAGAATAGTTCTATAGAATAGTCTTGCATGTTTTTGATTTAATTTGATTAAATCATATTTTAGATCTATTTATTTACTATTTTTTGATATTATAATTATTATAATAACATCTAAAAAATAGTAAATAAAAATTATTTAATTTTAAATATCATATGAGATATGATTGATGCATGTCTAGACTAGTTGTAGAATAGTTCTACATAATTGTCTAGATTAGAATTTATTTTGATTAGATCAATTTAAATCTAATTTTTTAGATTATTATGAGATAATTTAGATCTGAAAATATGCATGATTGGATACATGAGATGTATGCAAAATATGCCATGATTAGATCTAATTTGTATATGAGATATATGATATAGATCTAAAACTATTTTGTAGTATTGCATGTTCCTGATTAAGGCGTTCCTCTTGGCCGTCCGGTCATAAGAATGAAGAAGGGTTTAAAGGCCCTCTCTTCCCATTCGATGGGGTGTTCTTATGATGTGTAGGGGTGCTGCGTGTTCGTCCTTAATCAGAAACCCAAAACTTACTTTCTGCAAAACCCTAGATCCTGAAACCCTAGGATTTATTGTGCATATTTTGTTTATGAACCCTACTTAATTAAGAATTAAGATTATGGAATATTAATTAGGTCTAAAATTGAGAATTTTAGATCTAAGACATATTCATAATACTGGGTTCGGGCTTGGGTAGCTCAATTAGGTCTAAGCGGTTGATCAAACCGAATCAAGAGTTGGTTAGATGGGATCAACAATGCTTAAATTGACCAGCCTAATAGGATTAAGTCTGGGTCAAGATCGAGTCACGATCAAGCAAGACCTAATTAGGCTCAGAGGTTAGAGTCTGGATTGTAGGCTAACCCAATTGGTTCTGGACTCAACAATTTGGTGTCTAAGGTAAGTTTGGCACATACGACCGACTGGTTTTTAATTGGAAGCTACTCGACCTGAATGCATTCTTGTACGAGTTAATGGCATATTCCTTCCACCGGTCTCACTTACCTGGCCATATCTGTTGACACAGTTCTGATCTGAGGTGGTCAATAATCCGAGCTAACCCATGCCACTAGGTTAGTCATAATTGTTATGACTATGACAAGTCTAGTTTAATGAGACCTGAATCAATTCTCCCTAAGAAAAGATTAAGTCTGAGGTCTTCCACCATTGTAGATGTGCGGGCCCTTCCCGGGGTTGATTGTTCTCGGCTGGATACAGTGGCTCAGTTGCACCGGGAAGATGCAACCATGTCTATTAGGCATTGGATGCTATGGGCTGGAGGATGAGTTGGGCTCAATATTTTGGATACGGTGAGAGACTCAATTAGGAATCCAGTCTATGCAAATGGTGGGTCTGACTTAACTAAGGAGTGGATCAATATTTCGGATACGGTGAGATTCATGAATTAGAGACCAAGTTTGGGTGCACCATGATTAGAGAATCATTGAACAAGAGTTGTTCACTCATTGGCTAACCCATCACCAATAACTGTTAGGTGAGGTGATGAGTCAGTTGGTGAGACCGCACCACCCACTAGAAATCATTAATCATGGAGATTTTTGCATCTCTACAGAGGGAGTGTAGGGATCCGAGAAAATAGTGGGAGCTAATTTGTTTAAAAATAAAATTCCTAAATAAATTGGTCAAGTCAATAATTACAGTATCTAACTAGAATCTTTGACTCTCTACAGGAAAATGTCTGCGTCCAACCCATTGGCACGTATCCTGGACACACAT